>OX439131.1:3059963-3601193 GCA_949318235.1 Ecdyonurus torrentis | reverse complement strand
GATGATCCAATCTTCACTCTTTAAATATGCACAAAACATAACAAAACTTCACAATATACATTTCTCGTGCTTCCTTTTGTTTACCAAACATTACCAAAGAAGTTCGTTGAAAAACCGCGAAATATTTGAACGACTTTTATGAAGGACTCGCGCGTACTCGCAAATGATATAAATATGCAAAATAAAAGGTGCTGAATTTGTGTTTGCTATTTTTATTGCATAATATAGATTAATAAATATAAAGCGTTAAAATTTTTGGATGCACAAACTAAATAATATTCATAAAAAACTATGGATGCGCCATCTGGTGTTTTAGTTCAAAAGGGGCGTGGCCTCTTCGCCGAGAAAGGATTGCCCTATACTGATAGCATTGGGGAACTCACTAATTATTTTTTTACTCAAGCTGTATGTATGATATCACTGCAGTGATAATTGATTTAATAACTTTGGGGTGTTAGGTATGCATAAAAAATATATCCAAGGTGCATCAACGTTTCTGTGATGCTGTCACTTTGATTTAAAATCAAAATCCTATCTCGGCTATCATAGCTATCCTTTCTCGGCGCGCGTGCTACAGTGTTGCCAAGTCACATTTGCTACAGAGTTGCCAAGTCATTGTTTTCTTCTATAGTTATCAATATTAATTATTTCCTTTCGTACTTTTTGCTAGCAAAAAGGTCGTATAGGTCTTTATATAACAAAGAGTTCACTCGCATTTCACTTTAATTATAATTGCTCTAATAAAATAGCTTTCAGCTCAAAATGCAACTTTAAATTATTTAATATTATTTATTTTATATATTATATTCAAGTTTTTAATAAAAAAAAGGAGCCAGAAAATATAGAAAACAAAAAATATGCCATACAATTTTTAGATTTTTTTTTTTTTTTTTTTACACATAAAATTTCTAAAAATATTAGTTCAAATAAAAAAACAACTAATTTAATGATCTCCGCGTTCACGGCATGTTATAGCATATATAATATATATATATATATATATATATATATATATATATATATCGAGCACTGTCGTCTAGTGGATGCGTGTCTGACTCGTCCGCGAGGGGTCACGGGTTCGATTCCCGGCAGAGGCAAAGTTTATCAATAAGCTTTGTCCACCGGAAATACACAGTGCATTCGGGAGGTGGAAGGGATATCTCAGGGTATTCCTCTACCGACTTCCTGACCGAGGTTTCCATGGTTTCCTCGGTATGTAAAGGCGAATGCCGGGAAGAAATTGCCAGGCCATGGCCGACCCGCCATGGAAGAGCCCGCGAATGATAGGGTTTCGGAAGTCTCGGGAGTGTAAATTCAGTATAAAAGCAATGTAAATATGTAAAATAAATAGCATAAGTTGTACCTCGCCTAGAGGTTTGATAGAAAAAAAATATATATATATATAATATATATATATATATATATATATATATATATATATAATTATATATATATATTTTATAATTAATTATATATACTTTTAGTCCTTTTACTATATATGCAATTAATTTAATATAAAATAATATATTATGCTGATTTTTATACATTAGTTTTAAATATTTTACTCTTCTTTTTGCCGCAACATATTTTTACATATTAATTTTTTTTTAAATTAAAATTGGTTTAAAATTTTATAAAAACATTTATAAGTTTGCAATTAAAATTAAGATATTTTTTTAGCTTTCTGCAGTGGCGGTCCTACGAATTTTGGGCCCGGGGACAGAAATCTGACAGGGCCCCCTCAATAGATGCGCGAAGCGCCAATAGCCCGCCGCAGGCGCGATTTTTTTTACCACGTGACTATTTAAAGGCAATTCCGTGTATAAATTCAGTATACTTGTCAAAAAAGAAAAAAAATTATGATTTTATTTTTATCATTATTTTTTAAAAACAATTAACTTTAATTTAGAATGAAATATTGAAAAAAAAAAAAATAAAAAAAATAAAAAAAATATACAAAAATTCATAAAGAAAAATAAATTATTTTTCATTACTTTGCAGATTTATGCAAGATTAAGCGCATGCAAAAAATGTTTCCTTCATATTCTCAAAAAGCTCAATTTTAGTTTAGTTTTTTTTTTTTTTTTTTTTTTTTTTCCTGTTAGAATTATTTTCAAATATCCCAAACAAAAGTGTTGTTCGTAAACCCTGGTCTCTTGCAAAAAAAAAAAAAAAAAAAAAAAAAAAAAAATGCACATATTCTATTTGAATAGTCAAAGTTGATCGTCATCATCATTTAAGGAGCAGAGGATAGGGTCAATTTGACGAATACAAATGTTGAAAATTTAGGAAGATCGAGGTATAGTGTTATTTATCATTTAACAATTTTTTACCTACGCCAGGCCAATGAGGAAGACTAAAAAAGTCTTCAGGGTAAAATTTTATTTCAAATTCTAAAAGAAGACATTGTCCTGAATCGATTTATTTACAAAATTGTAAATTTTAAGTTCATTAAGCATTTCTATTAAAAAATAATAATAATAAAATCCAAAAATGTCAACACGCAACATCTCTATGCATGCGGGCATAGGAAAAGTTACCGTAACGTCAGTTTAAAAAATTTGAAAATTAATTAAATACTCAATGAGCTCAAAACTTAGAAATGTCCATATCTATCGACTTAGGACATTGCCCTCTTTTAGAATAAAAATGCAATAAAATAACACCCTGAAAATTTTTAAGTCTTCATTATAATTCTAGTTCTATAGTAAGTATAGTTTATTTTACCTTTTTAAACCAGGGAGGCTCTTTTTTAAAAATATAAGAAAATACTGAAGTATTATTACTAATAAATTAAGAGATATTGTATTTTAACTGTAGATTTATATGCTTTAGTGTTTTTTTTAACATATTATAAATTTTTTTGGATAATTTGTTTGCTAGGGATAATTTTATTAATGAAAATCATTAAATTGGTTCATAAACTTCTCTCTCTCTCTTCTTCCCGTCCCTTAAGTTCCTTTTTTTTTTTTTTTTTTTTTTTAGCTGATTTGAATTTTTTATATGTAGGCCTCGTCCCGGGCCCCCCAAACCTAGTGGACCCGGGGATATCCGCCCCTCAATCCCCCCTGTAGGACCGCCACTGGCTTTCTGTATATAAAACTTTGAAGAAAAAAAAAAAAAAAAAAAAAAAAAAAAACAGATTGCACATATACATTATATAGATTACAATATTATTTATTGAATTCAATATGTATATATACATCCTGCAATATATGCAATTGTCGCTACAAACTTTTATAAAAAAAAAAATATTCTAAGTCCGCTTATCCTGACAGGTATGCAACCTGGCGCAACACGTTACCGTCTGTCTAGCGAGTAATTCCTACAAGTTTGCGAGAACTTAAACAAAAACTGACTTTACCCGCTAAGTAGACGGTAAAGCAACCTTAATAGCAGGTAAAATTTAAGTTACCTGCTAACAAGCGCGTATTTTACCTATAAAGAAGCGAGAGCGTGGAGCTAGGGTTATAAGTATATATACCTACACATCTATATAACTCACGATACAAAACAATTTAACTGTTAACCTGATAATGTAAAACTAGATCACCTCCATTTATACTTTTAAAATTAGATAATTTTTACTTTTATTTACAGTATACAGGGCATTGACTTTTAGGCTCATTAAATATTTGTATGCACTTCTGTTGTTGCATCAACGTCAAAATCATATAATACAATATAAAGTTGCATTTTAAAAGTTTAATGTATAAAAAGTTACAACTTCAAGTGAAAACTCCCGGTAACATTAAATACTTTGAATAATAATAATAATAGAAAAATCTTAACCAAATAAGGATGTAATGAAAATTTCTATTTTAATTAATGCACTAATTAGAAGTCAAAGTTTTTGTTCTGTCGTGCAGATGGCGCGGCCACCTCTACTTTGAGGTTTAAAGAACTATCGCGTGCGCCCACCTTTACAGGTGAGACTTGAACGCAGGACCGCACCGCAATTCCGCAGCAAGAACGATGCGGCAAGGTGAGGTAAGGTGGGAGGAGGCAGGTTTGTGGCGGCGGCTGACTGCATTCAGTAGAGTGAAGCTTGGTGTGTGGTGTGCTGTGTGCGCGCAAGCGAGAGTGCAAGTGAATAAAATATTAAATAAAAATACATAATCATGGCAGCCCCACCAGAACATTTACGTATTTCCCAAGTGGGGTTGGCAGCTAGAAGTCCTGAGGGACATGCTGCAAGGGGTGGCATGGCAATTAAAGGAAATGAAGATATGTGGGTGCACATACAAGCTAATACATTTCGTAATTGGGTGAATGAGCATTTGAAAACTGTAGGTTTAGTAGTTAGAGATTTTACAAATGATTTTTCAGATGGTACAAAATTAGTAGCTTTGGTAGAAATCTTACAAAAAAGACAACTTAAACATATCAAGAGACCAGCTAATACTCATCAGTACCTGGAGAATGTTACCACTGCATTGAATGCAGTTGCTGAGGATGGAATCAAATTAGTGAACATAGGTGAGTTAGCGAGCAAGTCCTCCATTGAATGTGTCCCAGCTAACTCTATGGTCCCAACAATGTTTATTGTTCGCCCCGTCCTTGGACACACCCACTCTCTCACACTGACACTTGCCTCACAACCAGACGATGTAGTCTGTGATCTTCACTCGCTCGTGCTTCAATGAGCCTTTTTTTTTTTTGTTTTTTTTTTTTTTTTTTTTTTAGTCTCTCCACAGGCACGAGTCATGCTAATAACAATGAAGAAAACAAATGAAAATAAGACAAATAAACAAGAAAATAACAAATAAATGAATAAATAGATTGAAAAATGATAAATAAAAAATTAATAAATAAAAAGAAATGATTAACTAAATAAATTAATAAATCTGTCCGCTCTTGTCGTGAATTCTAATTGATTTCATGGTTTGATCATTAAAGCTGTTAAATTATTATACTTTTTTTTTATTAAAATATTAAGGAAGGAGAGATTTCAATGATTGAAATTGTTAATGACTTTCTGTCTGTCTTCCGCATTGCTGTATGCATTTCTTTAATTATTTCAATAAAAAACGTGGGAATTTATATATAAATATTTTTTTGTAGATTTAGCGCCTACGATATTTTTCTTCTGGAAACAAAAAAACAAAGGATGTTTACCCACGTTAAAAACAAGTGCCACGCCCGGGTTATAAAAGCAAATTTCATCGTTGAAAAATACGGGTCCCCTACCCCCCTCCTCTCACTCAAACATATGCGAGTATCTAATAAAATTAAATTCAAGTTCAATGACTCTAATTACTTCTTTGTACTAAACTTATAATATTATGATGAATGGTTTTCATTCAATGCTCCCATTAAATTTAGCTTTATACTTCAATTATTCTATCTTAACATTTTTACTTTTTTTTTTATATTTTATTTTGAAATGGTTGAAAAATCATACGAACCATAAAAATAATTAAATAATATTATTATATATACTTGTTATATATTATCTTTAATATATTATATATTTTCAAATTAAAGAATGGAGTATATAACTGCTAAAACAAAAATATTTCTTTCACATCGCACCGTTGCTTGATATCACTAAAATTTTATAATACTCGTACCTTGGATGCCAAGTGTGATGCTATTCTTTTTGCGTGAGAATATAATTTTATTAATTTTAATTCTCATTGTCAGAATGCAGTTATTATTATATGATGAAAAGTCTTAAGGGGTTTTTTACTGTTTAGGTACAAAGGGGGAGCAAATGATGTCATAAAAGATTTTTTTTTTGTCCCCGCGAGTATATAAAACGAGACACGACGGCGAGTAAAGAGCGCGGTTAAGTCAATGAGAGTGAAAGTAAATAAATCTGAGTTCACAAAAGTAAAAGACCTGATTATATATATATATATATATATATATATATATATATATATATATATATATATATATATATATATATATATATATATATATATATATATATATATATAACTTTTTATTATTTCATCCACCCGCTCTGTATGTATTATATGTATTTAATACTTGTATTAATGCAATTGTTTAAAATACTTTCCCCGTATATATTTGTCCCTGAGGCTTATAGAGTTAACTCTCATGGATCGCTAAATGTATTTCCGGAGTTTTGTGAATCACTAATCATATTATGCACACATGCACGTCTGTCATGTATAATATATACAATTTTTTAAACATGCGTAGAAGAAAAAACACAAACACGCGTGTATATCGCGTAATAAATTGATATGCAAGCATCGTATATCGTGTTAACTTGATTGCTCTGTGTCCAACTTTGGATCATAATTAGTTTTTTTTTTTTTTTTTTTTTTTTGCAACTTATTGTTCTATCATGTTGAAATAATCACAGTGATACAAGGTCGAGGTGTGATATGTCAATAAAATAATATAATTAATATAAATTTATTTTTTTAGACGTATTTTTGAAGGGAGATTTTAATGACTGAAATTGCAAACGACGGTATTTATAATAGTAAAGAAAGAAAGGCATGGAAACATGAAAGGTTGCTTTTTTAAAATTTACTCTCCCTTTCTTTTTTTGTACTTATACATACTCTGTAAATTTATGCATATTCGTGTTTAAATATTTTTTCCATAGTGCACGATGCAAAAAGAAAGAGTTAAAAAAAATAATAGATCAATAATGGTCCATAATAAATTAAACTATACATAAGAATTATGAATTAAATTATTAAAATACCAACTTTCATCAATCTTTAGTAAATATTTGTAATATATTTGCATTCATCTCCGTTTAATAATTAAAATATTGAGATAATATTCAATGGAAAGTATTTAAGCTATTGTATTTTATTTCTAAACATCCTTTAAAGAAAAACAAAAGCTAAAAATATATATATATATATATATATATATATATATATATATATATATATATATATATATATATATATATATATATATATATATATATATATATATATATGATATCATATCATATCAGTATAGTATATATTATATGTATATACTATATACTTTATCTTAAGTCAAAATCTGTTTAAAAAAGATAATAACGAGTACAGAGTAATTTTAAATAGAATTTGGATGGGATAGAACATAACAATTATTATTATTCATTTACACTACAATTATGATGGATTGTAACAATTAACAGGTGTGTTATTATTATTATTATTTTGATGTGTTTTGTTGGCGTGAAGTCCAAGCAAGGTCAAAATCCTTACATAGGCCCAAACACTAACTCGCACCGTATGCCGCATCGTGCCGTGCGGCAAGCGTGACGTAATGAGAAGGTAAGCTGCTGCCAAGGGAAGAAATAAAAACAAATTCTGCGGCGGTATATAACTTCCTCCGCACATATTTATACACACCAAACCTACGCCTCCATGTATTTTTTTTTTTTTTTAACTTCGCCCATTATACGACGTATACGTCACTATGGAGCGACACACACACTTTATATTCTCCTGCCAGGTTACTATGGAAATGAAAAGTTAAAAAAAAAAGAATTCCTAGCTAAGTCATTCATACGCCATAATAATATACGATGACGTCATTTTCCATCATTACATGTAATTTCATGGTCTTGTATGTAAGTTGTTGAAGTACCACTTTGCAACTTTAAATGGAATAATAATAATATAATCTCTGTCATCTTTTGCTTATACTTATTTTGTGAAGTGCGTTATTATTATTTTTAAACGTAGACTGTATTATGTCTGGGCTTGCCTTGGAATAAATTATGAGAGAGAGAGAGAGAGAGAGAGAGAGAGAGAGAGAGAGAGAGAGAGAGAGAGAGAGAGAGAGACGAAGAGAGGGTTCTTTTATTAATGTAGTTGATCTCTACATTGATGTATAATAGTAAAATATTTATCCCTAGCTTATTCAGACACATTTTTCATAAAGAATTTTAATCTCTTCTTATATACACGGCGAGTATACTAAAAAAAAAAACTTTTTACTCTATTTAATAAGACCTTGAGATGTTTCACATTAACATTTTTTTCAATTATTATAACACTATACGTACATATTGCGCTACTTAATTGATTTGATCGAGAAAATTATTATACATTATACTCTTTAAATAATGAAGTTTTTACATGATAAGCATAGAATATAACCCAGCAACGCACCTTTGAATTGTTAAACAGACAATCAGATGTATCATAATATTTTATTATACTTAAAATATGTAGCACAAAAATTAAAGTTTATATATTTAAAATATAACGGCAAAAATAATAATAATAATATTCTTCACACATAAATAATTTATAATTCCATTGTAAAGTTCATTCAATACAGAATACAGATTAAAAACCGAATGACAATGGAACACAAAAATAATAACTAAAAGTCGAACACACATCATGAAGTGTTACATACCAATTATAACATCTCCAAACGATGCTTTAAATAAATTCAAACATATAGTAATCATGTTATACCAAAACAAAAGTATGTATACTGTATTATGAAATGATTCATGTTATTGTTGTCAATTACATTGTTGTTATTATTGTTGTATATAGAATGTAGGTAACATGACCGTAAATTGTTGTAGTACAGTATATATGTCATATGAAAACGAACGAGGCGAGGTGACATATTTGGTCATTTATATTGACTTGTGATGTTTAAACAATATCTTAAATCAAGGATTTTTTTTTGTGTGTTTCTTTGTACAACAATTTCGTAACCTGCATGCGACAACTATACAATATATTATGTTGTTAACTTTTTTGTATAATATAGTAAATGCCAAAACCTTCAAAAAATAAAGAAGGAAAAGAAGAAAAATATATAAAAAGAATAGTTTATTACACGTTGAGTCAGTTGTGAGAATTTTTTGTCCTTTGAAAATGACTTCATAATAAATTAAATTCATATTATATAATATAATATATATTTTTTGTAAACTCTAGGAAATAATAACATTAAATAATGAGTGGAGCTCTTATTACATTATTTGTTTTGTTTTTTTGTGTGTTTTTTAAAAGAATACATGTAATTTTTTGTCGTCTAATAATGAAATACACGCAAGAATAATTTGAAAGTGAAAAAACTTTTACAATCATAAACCGAGACAATTTATCATAAAAAAAATGTAACAAAATATTTTACACGATTGAAAGGATCTAAAAATAAATATTTATAATTACATTTATATACTTTTTTATTACAATATCAATAACTAATTTCTTTTGGGCGTTTCCCTCTCTATCTTTTTTCCTCTTATAACTTAAAATATTTAATTTGGTTACCATTTATATATACCTTTGTAATGGTTGTTATATTTATTTTATCTATTTAACAATAATGATTTCATATTTTCGTGACAGTTGGTTGTAAAAAAAAAAAAAAAAAAAAAAAAATTTCAATTGTCGTGACAAAAATTATAAAGATAAAAAAATATATATGTCTCATTAAAAAAATAGTCTCGTCCTTGCTACTCTTTTACTCAAGGTAAAATGGAGAAGATACGAAAAAAATAAAGTCATATACAACAAAAATTATGTCATATTTTATAATATTGTTATTATATATAAAAAAAATTTGCTCTGAAAGTTTTTTTTTTTTTTTTTCCTCTGACACAAGAAGTGTAGAATCCGTGGGATGTTGAATACGTAACTAACTAAGCTATCGCGCTTTTGAACCAGCTGGTTTGGTCTGACATATAAGGTAAGATCAGTGAAGTGAAACTTTCACTGACTGAAGTGGCTACATAGGACCTGCAATAATATACTACAGCATTTTACTTTCACTTATTATTAGTATTTCCTTTATCGGCAGTTCGGGTTTTATAACGACGACAAAAAAAAGTGACAAAAAAAGTGAACAGGTCTCATTCAACAAAACATATGCGTATATCATGATATATATTTATAATAGTATTAAATAATCATCCATTGCTTTCTATTACTCTCGTTTGTATTGTATATGAAGCTAGAGGAGTTATTTTCAAAACCATGCGATTTATACAAATTATAAAACATAAAAGTTTATACTTTCGATTAAAAATCAAGAATTGCAATTGATTTTTCATAATTGTTAGTTGTTGTTTTCATAATTGTTGTTTTTTGTTAATTAATTGTTTAAGTTGTTATTCCTTTACAATTTAAAATATTTGATATATTAACATTTGACTATTTTAATATTCTGATTAAATATTTTTTTTAACCCCATATGTAAACCCTTATTTGTTGCCAATATTCTTGACGACTTTTAAAGCTATTTAATTTCTCTTTTAAAATTAAACATTTGTTTCTTCATATTAAATTCGTACCATACCATGCTTGGTATTTGGCACTATCACCTTTCTTACTTTTTCTTTATTATACAGTGCTTACATATTTATGACATATTTGTAGTGCTAAATTTATTTTGTTTATTTACTTATTTATTTATATTTTTTATACCTAGTTTACACCACATTGTTAAGTTGTTACATACACATATTTCAAGATAATCAATAAATTCTAGCCCAAGATCAAGATATATTGGTAATTTTTCTCTAATTTCCTCAAGCACGTCCCGCAGCAATTTACGCGAGCTCGGCGAGCTGATAATGCACTGCGTAATTTTGGGATATGTTGTATACGTGCTGTAAGCAAAATCTCATCAATTTCAAACATATAACTATATACCATGCATCATACTAAAACTATAATTTTTCTAGATAAAAAAATTCACAACCACAAATTGAAAGAAAATTACGGAAATATGGGCCACACAACAAAACAAAACAATGAACAGATGGTAGTGTTTGCGAAATTATTTCTAATCGTCAATAAAAATAGAAATCGCCTTTATAATATACAAAATTTATAGGTTTGAAAAAATTATACAGATATAACAGATAGGTGCAACATAATAGAGAATGCATTCTGTCAAGTGTCCTTATAGAGAAGTAATATGAGGGCTGATTTATTATTTGTTTTACAATAACTTTTAAATATTAGAATTTTTACAATTGTGTTTGAATAAACAAGCTTATACCTTATTAAGATATTAATTTATTCTTTCTGTATACGGTTTTATAGACGTGTGCGAGTGTCTTTCTGTCTATTGCTTACAGTGATTAATATATAATAATATTATTAGTCATTTTCTTATTCGTCATTATTGACTATTGATTAATTTCAAATGTCACCTATATACTCAATATAGACCCTGTTTGACAAAATTAATGTTAAAGGCTAAAATTATATTTTTTAAAAACTTTTTTTAATGCAAAGTACTGTATGACAAACTTTCAACCTTTATTATTATTATTATTTTTTTTTTAGTCACGTGACGTACCTTGTTAAAATTTATTGACAGTATAGTAGTATAGTCTATGGAGATATTAAATTTTTACGTATTTTTCTAAGATTGACATATATATATATATATATATATATATATATATATATATATATATATATATATATATATATATATATATAATTGACTCATGCAACTGTAAATTACTGTAACAATATTTTTCTGTAAAAAAAATGTATTATATTATTGTAATGCCCAATAAACAATTATTTAATATTAATTTAATTTTTAATTTAATTTAATTTACTGCATGCTGTTTAAAAATGTGAATGTTTTGTTGGTATTTGTAACGAATATAATGTTGAAAACAATGCAATGTAGTAATGTTTTCACGTATTTTTTAATAAATCAGAAATGCAACAATTATACAATTATATAAATTTACAATCTTTTACATAAATGTATGGAAATTTGAATAAATGCGTAAAAATTAATTGTAATCGTATGAGTGCTGAGACATTATTAATTAATGAATGTAATATTAGCCGTATAGTATAATTTTTCCTACCCTTTTTTTATAACCATATACAAAATATATGCTGAGACATTATTAATTAATGAATTTAATATTATTCGTATATAATTTTTCTTACCCTTTTTTTTTATAACCATGCATATATGAGTATAAATGCGAGCGTAATAAATGACTCATTTTTTGTTTGCATTGAAAAGTAAAAAAAAAAAAAAAAAAAAAAAAATATTAGTATTCGGTCATCACTCTATAAAAATAATATTACAGTAATAAATTCGTTCTTTAGTATGAACTGTTGAGCATAAAATTACGATTTTACGTCTTTGTTTTGAGTTTGTTCTTCTTTGTGAATTAAGGAAGTAAATATAATTTCATGTATTGTACTTTGTAATAAGACATCATAGCTCATATAATTAAGATCTTAATATCGCTGATATTTTGAAGCACGTAATATCAAATAAAAGATCGCGGCAAAAAGCAGCTCAATTATTTTTGAACGAAGTATATTGACTAGCTCCAGTTAATGCTAATTATATATAACGTGTATGTGGTTTATTTAAAAAAAAAATTCATTAGAAGCATTTTATTTATATATTTACAATTTTTATTTCTGAAAATGAAAGAAAGTGTAATAAATAACATTCATTTTGCACGGCATTTTTTTTTTCAAACAAACTGCAAAATTTTAAAACTCCTGTTATAATATATAATGATTCTAAAGCAAATTTTTCATAAATTGCACATTTTAAGCTACTATGCTTGTATTTGCTGTCACTTTTCTAAGAGCTAACTGTTCACCTGTGGTTTTTGAAATTTTCTATCGAACAGAACAGCTATAGAGATAAAACTTTATCATGAAAAGTGGAATAATGCTATAGGATTACCTTAAATTATTTTATTACAAAAATTGCAAACCTATATGCTCAAAGAGCTCGAAGCAACTTAATTTTAATTATTTTAATTATAGACAGAGGAAGGCACCTTCTAAATAAGAAGGTCCTGGGCAGAGGGCAAAGCGAGGTGTAATAAAAATACTTCTCTCGGAGTTTTCTACTCGGAACACAAACTTTTCGCTAGTTTTTACAATCGATAATTAGTTGTTGTTTTTTTCATGGAGTATTCACTCTGCTTTATAATATCCCTATATATAATATTACAATTGCTATAAATGAAATTCCTCTTAAAAAGGTCAAAAAAACTATATATATTATGCAGATCACAATTAAAACGCGCTCAAAATTTACTGTAGTTACAATTAACCTATTGTGCTTTTCGTAAAGTAATAATTTTGTATTAAAATATTAATATCAATATCCCTCAGTATAAAAATAAGAAAGAGATCGAAGGATTTTTTTTATTTGTAATTTAACATGAATAGTTATCAATGCTAATTTTTAAATGTCTATCTGCTCATTATTGTATTCAACAACTTAAAAATCTTCCCAATGTAACCTCTACTATTGACCTCTCTGTTATGAAAACAAAATAGCTGAAGGTCATGCGATGTCATGAACCACGACTGCGTATATTAAATTTGAGTTTATTGAGTCCAGTTTTAATAAAAAAATTTGTTATATAAGTTTTTATATGTTACTTGAAAAAAATGCTCGATCTTTTTTAAATTTAAAAACACTTGCGATCCAGTCAACAAAAAATACTATCTTCGCATTGCAATTCCATTCGTTAAAATTTAATTGTTTTTTATATTGTAAGCAATAATAAAAAAATATAAATTAAATAATACTATTATATAGTAATTAACAAATAATATTATTATAGAGCATTTATTGCGTCTATTTTAAACATGATTTGTTTGCCATAAGTTTGCAGAGACTGTTCATGACTATATTTTTTATTTTGCTATAATGTGATTGTGATGTATGGATGACCGTAAAATTGTTATTGTAAAAGTCATAAAAGTAAATATTTAACGTATATGGGTATATGCATTATAAATTGTATTCCTTATAAAATATATATACTAATAAAAATTATATAAACATTGCTAAAAAAATAAAAATATTATATAGGACAAATAAAACCGAGAATAATATTGCGCACACGCGATATATATATATGCTATAGCTGCGAGGATATCAACATTTATCAACTCGCGGTAACGTTATCACTAGAATATTATTGTAATGTAAATTGAATTAAAAATATATAAAGTTTTAATATATTTTATTACGTGCACCTAATTATTATTTTCTTAAAAAATAATAATTCAACTCATATATGTATCGATTGATCATGCAGTCGAGTCAGTGTACCGTGTGTACATACTGTAATACACACAAATTAGAAAATAAAACATTCCCTCTTTTCATACAGCAAACTTAAATTTATTTTATTTTTAGTAAGACAATTTTTGTTGTTGTTATTTTCAGGAAATGTGGACATCGTTAATGGGAACCTTAAACTTATCTTGGGTCTTATCTGGTCTCTCATCGTGCGATACCAAATTGGACGTTCAAAATTCCCACCGAAGAAGTTGATGCTCGCTTGGCTGAAGGTATTTGTTTTTTATTGGCGGCTTTTTAAAAAACCAGCTGACAAACATTTTTGTGATTGTAAACATAGCAAATTAATGTGTATGCTAAGTGCTAACTTATATTTTGATTACACATATGTTATCAAATATTATGTCTAGCCGTCTAGTTTTTAAATTACCGCGTTTCCTTGTCTAGCCGTTTCCCATAATGCGTTTAGTGGCAGCACCTCCCACGCAAAAGAGTCACGTGACATATTGTCAGGTGACTCTCCCCCTCGCCAGGGCGAAAAGCCAGTGCGGGGGCAGAAGAAATTTGGCAGTCAAAGTCGATAGTCATGTGAAAAGTCATTCTGTATAATTTATTCATAAAGTACCGTAATTCGTGTACAATACAAAATCATAGACGCAACATGACCGTGTTTAATTTAGTAGTTATTACGTATACCAACACCCTAGTTTTAGTAATTAGTCATAAGTCAAGTTAGTTTAGTGTCTTCAAGAAGGAAGAAAAGAATAATATCGATAACAGTAATCAGAAGTGGGATGAATTTCGTCCGAATAAGGAAGATGATGCCGTCAACGTGCCTCGCGAACACGCTGCCGCCACCACCAACCTGCTAGATCGTGAACCATCCTGTCATCTCTTCAATATATTACGGTCTAGTATCACAAATAAATGAATCTTTGTTCACTTATCATTCATTTATTTTTGTTTTTGGGGTCCACTCGTGATCCTATGTAAATTATTCACTGACCACGCTGATCATCGTACCGGTACAGTACATATGTGGTCATTTCACGCCAATCTCTGATCAAGTTTGGTGTTATTTCAACTCTATTAGCCCTCTGGTAGCTCGTCTGTTGCCTGCTAATATTCTCTGCGCCTTTTATTTTCATAAATAAAAGGCCCGGACCAATTTTCCGGCACTGTACAATCTCTGTTGTCTGTGTCAGGTGTGTTTGTACACAGGTGCTCGTCTGACCACATGTGTTTAAACTTTATTGCACCTAGTAAATTCATATTTACCTAGTTAATTTATCTTTAAATTAACTAGGGTGCTTTCGTATCGTTACGGAACTGCAAATATATCAAATTTGGTATACATATTTTACTTAAATTTTGTATACATTTTTATTTCATTTTTCACCCTCGGCAGCGAGTGTATAATCATAATTCACTACTCGCACCGAGTTTTGTGTGAACTTATTGTACAAATTTGTGAGTCAGCTCATCTCGGGTGACTGACTTTTGTAATTTTACATTTTCGCTAATTCAAATATTTTTCAGCGAAGATGATGTTACGTACCTCCCTGTCTTCGACACCCCGAGCAGACATACTGGGTGTGACTACTAGAAGTGGCAATACTTATTCCGGCGCAGCTTCTCCTGCACCTGTATCGTCACCTCAGCCCACACCATCACCCCGGAACTGTCAACTGGGTATGGCACCACAACATACCAGGTCATCGTGTCGAGACTTGCGGCCTGTCACGGCACCACAACATGCCAACGCATCTCTCCAAGACCTCCGTACTGGTAATGTTGGACAAACCAATGCTCAGGGTATGTACAGTATTCCGGGCTGGGGTTGTGTTGCAACTTCCTCAGCTCCAATAACACCCCAGTATCATACCCCAAATCTATCAAATGTATCCTCCGTTTTACTTGACGCGTCTGCTCAAGCCTCTGTGTCACACACACCCGTTCTCTCTTTAACGCATTCAAATCAAACCCCATGTCTTACCCCAGCGGCTAGCTCTAATCATGTATTTCCAAAAGTAACAAATCCTAACCATAGCCCACCTCGCTTAGTAACCATAAACCCTGACGGGCTTCCCAGTGTATCCCATAACACCCTATCCCCTTCGACTAGTAGCCCACTCGCAGCAAGTAATCCTCATGTGAGCCCTGGTCTAGAAATGCAACAACCTACTAACCTTGTACCGTCGCGTGTGACTCATGCGAAACAATTTCTTGGACCCCTGCCCCCGCTAACTATACCCAACTACCAGCCCCAACTCTTCTCGGGTAATTTCGATCCTCGAACCGAGGGTCCTCCCCCCTCACCTCATCAAGTGCACTCAGCCCCTGCTTGCACCCAACGTCAAGACTCGGGTAGACCTCCTGGTATTATGTGTGCACCACACTCCGCCCCGACACTCCGTCATGGTCCTGCAGTCCCGGGATCCTTACCTACCCCTACTCCCGAGGGTGAGCAACCCCAACTCTCAAGATCACTTGGTCCCTACCAATCAGATGTTGCCCCCGGCGCTGTCCCTCAGGCCACTGATGGTAACCTTATCAATTTACGTCCCATGCCCTCTGGTTATTCTCCCCCTCCTCTTTTGTTGGGCCATACACACTACTTACCGAGTACGAGTAATCGTATCGAGGCCACTCAGTCCCTCGTACAAGAAAACTACGCCCCATTTAGTGCAGGTCTGCCAGCCCCACTTACCCCATGGCAAGTAGACCCCAGCCATCAACTTAGAAGGGAACCTCCGCAACGAGCCACATCGGCCCCACTCCCTACTAATAACGCTTTCATACCCTTCGGCTATGACAGCGGTGGTGTTCCGCACTCACCTTGGACTCCTCGTATTATTGACGAGCACCAACCAGAAGACTTCGCGACTCATCGTCCAAGCCTTCCTTGGGACCAGACCCCTCAATGGTATGGTTCTCACACACCTCAAGTATCAGGACGTCCTCAAGCCTATCCTGCTTTGACCCCGCATGTGTATCAGCAAGCACAACCTGTTCCGGTCCTCTCCCCTATTGATCCAATTATGGCCCCACATAAGAACCCTGAGGTAGTCGCTCAAGTACAGCCCGTGCCTCTCCTATCGACACACTATGAGATGAGGAGGACCCAAAATCTTCCTTACACTTCACATCAAGGACACCCTGTTCTACCTCAGTATCACCCAGTGGAAATCCCAGCTGAGTATTACCCTGTTCCAACCCAAAATTTTCGCAACGTTCCCCCGCATACTAACCTAGCCCATCAAGCAGATGCCTACGTTGCTGCACCAACTCAATGCTATCAGGCCACCCCACGTCAAGCTTATCAAACTCAACCCGTACATTCTCACACATATGGGTTACCAGCCGGATACCATGCAAACCCTGCTCATAACTCCATAGCATCCCCTCGTCCAGCCCAGCTAGATCAGTCACTAGTTGCTCGCTCTATCGAGGCACCCGTCTACCCTCAGCCACAGCAATCTGACCTTGCCCTCTACATGGCTGAGTCTCGTTCTGAAAGACGTGAGCTACAACAAATCATACGTGAGCAGCTTGGCACCAGACAGACAGCGATCACTCCTATGGTCCCAGAAGTCACTCCTGTTTCCCCAGAGCACCTGCGGTCTATCCCCATGTTCAAGGGCACTAACCCAGGCGGACCAGCGAAGGAATGGCTCGATGAAATTTTATCTCTTGGTGATTTCAACAAGAAGTATTCTGGCCAATCCCTCCTCGACGCAGCTATCCAGAAGCTGTGCGACGCTGCAAAGGATTGGTACAAAGAGCTTGCGGAGATAGGTGAACCCCTAACCTGGAAATTATTTCAGTCCGCCTTCACTGAAACCTATTTCCCTGATTTTTGTCTTGCCGATGCCCACTCTGTTTTCTTGAAACGTGCCCAACGTCTAAACGAGCCGTACCTTGCCTATGTTAATCATAAAATTGTTCTTGCTTCAGGCTTAGGAATCAAGGCAGGCAAGCTTCACTCGGAGATTATAGCAAACCTCTCCGACCCAGAGTTGAAGGATAAGTGCACAGGTCACCAATTTGAAAACAACAACAAGCTTCGTCACTTCATGGCTGCACATGCATCTCTCATCGAAGAAAGACGTAGCCGGCCTACACCCTCAGGCAATCCTCGTCAAGGCTCCAACGGTAATCCACAACGCAACCCCTATCATCAACGGCCAAATCCTGCTCCTGCCATACCACCCCTTCCCCCTCTACCCCCTCAGGCACCTGCTGCCGTACCGAGGGACTCCAATTACAACAGGCACAAGTATTGCTTCAACTGCAAAACTCGTGGCCATCTGAAGGACACCTGTACCTTGCCCGCTAGGCCTATTATGTGCACCCATTGCAAGGGCCCTCACTACAATCGAGACTGCCCAACCGGTCCGACACAACGAGCTGAAGTTGGTTCCGTCGCTACATCAACCAACAACCAAGTCATCGTAAAGTCTGCGGTGATCCAAGACACCATCCTACAGTGCGTCATCGACACTGGCTGCCAAGTCTGTATCATCAGAGAATCAGCCTTTGCCCCACTGAAATTAGGTCTTTCAAGGTCCAACCATCAACTCTTTGGCTTTGGCAACACGGAAAGCCCAGCTGCTTCAACCATAGGTCAGTGTCTTGCGGATATCAAGATTGATGATGTTGGCCTCACAAAAGTACCTCTACTCGTCGTGCCGGACTCTGCCCTCAGTGCTGACCTCCTTATAGGTCAAACTTTTCTAAACCATAGTGACGTTGTATACTACAAGTATAACGACAACTTCGTACTCTGTACAAAGGAACAAGCCCCCTTTCAAGACTTGATCCTTGAGGACTCCTCGACCAAAATAAAACTCATCGTTGACCAACCAGCGACTATCTCCAAGTCTGCAGTCAACTACGTGCAAGTTCGAACCAAGATGACGGATCACCACTTTCTCATGATTCAAAATGAGATGTCCCCAGCTTGTCAACTCATTGAAAGTGTTGATGGCCTAGCCACCGTGCCAGTCCAAAACATCAAAGACAAAGATGTGGTCCTCACTCCGGGTGCCTCCATTGGTCGAGCCGAAGAAGTTGAGATTGTATGCACTGTCTCCTTGGAACCTGCCGTAAAGAAAAAAGAATTCACTCCACTCAACAAAGATGACTTCAACGTCGGTGGCGCTCTCTCCCCTCAGGAAGCTGATGTTGTCTGGGATCTTCTAAACCTCAAACGTGAATGCTTTGCGCAAACCCTAGACGAGCTTGGCTGTACCACTCTCTCGGAGATGCGTATCGATGAGCTCCCTGGCAGTCGGCCTGTGTTCTCCAAGCCCTACAAGACCACTGCTGCAGAGCGAGAAGCCATCGCAAAGATCATCAACGAATGGCTCAAGGCAGGCATCATCACCGAGTCAAGGTCTCCTTATGCCTCCCCCGTTCTGCTTGTACGAAAAAAATCAGGAGAGTACAGATTGGTTTTAGATACGAGAAAACTGAACCGTCAAACCATTCCCTTCAGGTTAGCCTTACCAAGTATTGATGACCAGCTGGAGAAACTCTCAGGTGCTAAGTTCTTCGTTACACTCGACCTGGCTCATGGCTTCCTACAACTTCCACTCTCGGCTGACACGAAGCACAAGACTGGTTTCGTCACACCGGATTTCTGCGGTCAGTTTGAAAGGATGATATTTGGACTCATGAATGCTCCGGGCGAGTTCCAGGCCCTGATGAACAAGGCACTGGGACCACTCCGCTTCAATGTAGCCCTTTGCTATATGGATGATGTCCTGATACCAGCATCCAGTTTCGAGGACCTTATTTACAAGCTAACGCTAGTGCTCGACGCACTCATAGCTGCAGGTCTCACCTGTCGGTTACGCAAATGTCACTTCGGAAAACTCGAAACTGACTTCCTGGGCTTCCTGATTTCCTGCGGTTTCATCCGTCCAGGTGCCCTCAAGACTCAAGCCATCAGAGAGTTCCCCACTCCATCTGATGTCCCCGCAGTCCAACGCTTCGTTGGCCTTACCTCTTTCTTTAGACGCTTCGTCCACCACTATGCATCCATAGCGAAGCCACTCACAGACCTCACCAAGGCCTCGGCAACTTTTGCCTGGACCCCTGAGACTGAACAAGCTTTTCGAAAGCTAATCTCCATTCTAACTACTGACCCTGTCCTTAAGCTGTATGACCCCAAGGCTCGTACGGAGCTTCATACTGATGCTTCTGCTCTAGGCATTTCAGGCATGCTGCTCCAGGCTGACGAGGACAACAAGATGCACCTTGTGTACTGCGTAAGCCGCAAGAACATACCAGCAGAGCAGGCCTACCACTCGAGTAAACTGGAACTCATGGCCATAGTCTGGGCCGTGGACCGCTTACGTCAGTTCCTCCTTGGCATCAAGTTCACTGTCGTGACGGACTGCCAATCACTTGTCTACATGCAAGCTAACAAGACGAAGAATCCCCAAATTGCCAGGTGGAGTTCTCTTCTACAAGAGTACGATGTGGACTTCCAGCACCGCCCGGGTGTCAAGATGCAACACGTCGATGCGTTGTCAAGAGCACCTGTAGGTGAAATCAGCTTCACGACCATGGATGACTTCGTTGCGGAGAAGCTTGAAGTACTGTTCACCGTCTCAATCCCTGATGAGGTGGCCATGTATCAACAGTACGACGCTGACCTCCAACACCTTAAGGTACTCCTATCAAGGCCCAAGTCTTCATTATCGACGGATGAAAAGTCGAAGACCCAAAACTTCACTCTCCGAGAAGGAATTTTGTATAGGCAAGTACTTCCTCAGAAGCCTCAAGACCCCACCAAATTCCTCTTCGTGATACCAAACTCCATGCGCAAGAGCATTGCCGTCAAGTACCACAACCTCATGGGACATCCAGGTCTGGACCACCTCATAGCGTTGGTGCAAAACCATTACTGGTTCCCAGGCATGAGACGCTACCTTCGAATTCATGTCAATTCGTGCCTTGACTGCCTCATTACAAAAGGAAGGAGAGGACCTCAGCCGGGTCTTCTTAACCCCATCCCCCCTGCACCTAGACCCTTCCACACCGTGCATATAGACCACTTGGGACCCTTCGTAAAAAGCTCCAAGGGCAACGTGGAACTGTTCGTGATGATATGTAATCTCACCAAGTTCGTGCACGTGTATGCAGTACGTAGCACCTCTACCAAGCATGTTCTCACTTGCTTACGTCAATTCATCTGTGAAAGAAGCCAACCCGAAGTTTTGATCTCCGACCGAGGCACCGCCTTCACATCAAATGACTTCAAGGAATTCTGCATCGAGAGGAACATCAAGCACGTACTGAACGCTACGAAGAACCCCCACGGCAATGGCATGGTCGAGAGGGCCAACAGCTCGGTCCTCACTCAAGTTCTGCTCCACATCAAGCGTGAAGACCACAAGGACTGGGACTCTCACCTCGCATCAATTCAGTGCTGCCTGAACGCCACCATCAACAAAGCAACCAAGTTCAGCCCATTCTACTTAGTCTACGGCTATGAACCTAACTTTCATGATGGAGCGCTCAGACCTCTGCACGTGCAGCCTGACCTTCCAGCCCCGACAGCCCAGCAGCGCTTCGATGAAGCTACAAGCAACATTCTAGCCTCTCAAGAACTCATGAAGAAACAGTATGATTCTCACAAGTTCCCTGCTCCCAAGTACAAAGTGGGAGACATCGTTGTCATGCCTCACACTCCAGTAGCGACAGGCCAACCTAACAAAACCTGCCCCCGCTACAAAGGTCCCTATGTAATTTCCTGTGTTTTACCTCATGATGTTTACAGGATCCAGTGGCTGCGGAAACCAGGCAGAAAGAATTTCACCATGACAACTCATGTATCACGTATTAAAGTATGGCGTCCAAGTGTTTCAGGTAGTCTAGATGAGGACCACTCAGACGGTGATGACAGTACCACGGACGAGCCTATAGCTTCAGGCCCGCCATCGCCTACTCTGTCGGAACCTGACGAGGAACCTCCTACACCTCAGCCTAGACCTCAACGTGTCACTGGTCGACCCAAGTATCTACAAGCCTACGTATCTAAGTATATAGTTCTGCGCAGAAGAAGATGCAAGCAGATGTTCCAATTGTACCAATTATTCTGCTTTTAAGCAGCAATGTATTTCAATTTTTTAATTCATTTTGTAAGACTATATCGACTCAGTAACTTCAATATTTTTTATTTTTGTTTTTATCACTGCCATATCCTAACGTAACGTAAAACCTCCCAATTAGGGTTCTAAATTTTTACCCTCTCCCCCCTCCTTATTGTTATGTTCTACTCAGTTATGCGGTCAAAACTGTACCCAGGGTGGCCGAACACTCATATCTGTCTTTCATATGGTACTCATTATAGTCCAGGTCAAAGTTATCAAAACTTGATCTCTAATCTTCTTTTGTAGGTCCATAAAGTCAAGTTACGAAACGGAAACTCTAATTTTCTTTTGTAGGTCCATAAAGTCAAGTTACGAAACGTAAACTCTAATTTTCTTTTGAAGGTCCATAAAGTTAAGTTACAAAAACGTAAACTCTAATTTTCTTTTGTAGGTCCATAAAGTTAAGTTACAAAAACGCAAACCTTAAATCTCTTCCCTCATTCCCCTCACCTAGCAAACGGGACTTTGCAGTTTATCAGGATGGTCGATAATGTTATCAAATATTATGTCTAGCCGTCTAGTTTTTAAATTACCGCGTTTCCTTGTCTAGCCGTTTCCCATAATGCGTTTAGTGGCAGCACCTCCCACGCAAAAGAGTCACGTGACATATTGTCAGGTGACTCTCCCCCTCGCCAGGGCGAAAAGCCAGTGCGGGGGCAGAAGAAATTTGGCAGTCAAAGTCGATAGTCATGTGAAAAGTCATTCTGTATAATTTATTCATAAAGTACCGTAATTCGTGTACAATACAAAATCATAGACGCAACATGACCGTGTTTAATTTAGTAGTTATTACGTATACCAACACCCTAGTTTTAGTAATTAGTCATAAGTCAAGTTAGTTTAGTGTCTTCAAGAAGGAAGAAAAGAATAATATCGATAACACATATAATTTAAAATTCATATAAAATATTAATTAATAAAGCAATTAAGATTCTTTTCAATATCATAGTTTATTAAAAAAAGTGTTATTTAAACCGGTAGGTTTATGCTTGTGCTATTTTATGAATGCTTACCCCCGGTTTGCGCGGTTTGTCGCACCTGTTGCTAAACTATTATTTTATTTCCCTTGTTTGATATTTTGATTCCTCAGCAACATAAATTATTGATCGCTACTTACTTTAACATAAATAATAAAATACTGTATGATGTTTATTACAGGCGGTGCTACCAGAATGTCGAGTTGCCAATTTTACCTCCGATTGGAATTCTGGAATATGTTTAAGTGCTCTCCTGGAATATTGTCGACCTGGATTGTTCCCACACTGGAGAGAACTAGATCCAGACGACTGGTGAGTTACTCACAATAATGTTTCACATGTCCTGAGGGCCTGAGGTAATAAATAACACATCTCAATAAATTTCAGCGTCAACAACTGCAGACGAGCTATGGAAATTGCTCGGAGAGAATTCAACATTCCTGTAGTGTTGGAACCAGAATATTTAGCATCACCTCACCTGGATGAACTCTCTGGCATGACCTACTTATCATACTTTATGAAAGAGGACAGTCCTGGATTCCATGCTACGTTACGATGGGTCAACTCTCAGTTAACAGAGTCTAATATTAGAAATTTCACAGTATGTTGATGTTATGTTATGTTTTTTTATTTATTTATTTTTTATTAAATTATAAAATATAATTATTCATTACAAATATGTTTCACATACATAGTCTTATATTTTTACGACTTCAGACAGCATTGCTTATGTCAAAGCATATTTTAGAAAAGTAAAGGAAAAGAATGATATCAATAATAGAAATTTCTATTACAGTACCCATATAAATAATAATTTAACTTTCTATAGATATAATAATTTAAATTAATTTGTTGCTATGAATCATGTTAAACTGTTTTGTGTATTTCAGAGAGACTGGAACTCGGGTATGGCACTTTGCAACCTTGTACGCTCACTAGGAGGACCAATCCCTGGTTACAAAACTCTAATGTCAGACCAGAGCTCCTGGGAACAAAATCTTGGACTAGGTATGCTTCCCTTTGCAGCACCATAATTATACAGAAATATACTGTAACTTTATTGTTTGACTGTACTTGACAGGTATTAAGGGAGGTCAGAAGTTAGGTGTAGAGCCTATTCTCAAAGCCAAGGATATGGCAGATCAAAACGTAGAACACCTTGGGGTGATGGCATACGCTGCCCACTTCCAGTGGATTAGACCAAGACAGCAACCAAGTGAACGTCTGGCTGCTCATTGGACACAGCATACATCTAGAATACACAAGTCGGTTAGTGAACTAATACTGCTTGGGGTAGTATAAAAACCTAGTGGCGGAAATTTATCTTGGATAAGTATTAAAGAAAAACCAAGAATAGAAAAAGAAAAAAAGAGAAAATAATAGAAAAACCAATAAGCGCCTTAACCTGACAAAGTCTGTGACATGTAATTAATGAAATATTACATAAATTTAGCTTACAGTAATGAAATTTCAATAAACTAATTTACAAAATTATGTAACTATTGTATTGTGATGACAGGCCCAGTTCCGTATTGAGTGCCTAGAGGGTGACGTGAGTCCACAAGATGTGGTTGCAGACGTGATTGGTCCATCAGGCAAGGTGGAGTGCAGACTCAACATGACTCCCACTTCAGGGCAAGGAACTTTCACACCCACAGAGATTGGCATGTATCAGGTATGTAACACTCAACCTCATGAGACTAGAGCGGGAGGGGAAAGCTTTTATATACAAAACATTGCCTGTCACTTACAAAGTAAAAAGGGTCCCTTTTATTGCATTTCTTTAATTTATAATGCTCTTCCAGCAGAAATAAAACAATGTGGCACTTATTCGACATTAAAAAAGCAGTACAAAATTACTTGCTTGAAAATATGATCATAAAATATGATTAAATCAATACACAGTTAACATTTTAAAATCTAAATAATATATTGTTTGTACTCCAATTGTGTATGTAGGCGTGAAATATAATGACTTGTTCTACTCTATTAAGACATGGAATGTTATAAAATCTTACATCATATCTTATATGAGTCCTAGCACAAATCCGTATGTACTAATTGTGTGACTTTCCAGCTGCTTATCTACTGCGAGGGAGAACTAATTCAAGGCTGCCCCACCAGTCTGCGTGTCACTCCAGAAATCACAACCATTTCATACCCGGGTATGGAACCTTGTGCCATTGGATCTATTGTCGAAGTTCTTGTGAGTACTCGTACATCAATGTTTATGTCATCATTCCTTTCTCTAAACTTTAAAAATACACATGGTACTTTATTTAAAATATGACTAAGGAAAGAAAAAAAAAATGCAAACCTTTATTAAAATATTATATACGGTAATATTATATTTGTATATATCTAAAATATATTTGTTTGAAAGTACAGTACCATATTAATTAACTATACTGCAGCTAACCATTTTAAGTACTGTATGCTATATTGATTTGATAATTGCATAACCTTTCCCAACTTATTAAATAACTAGAATTAGGTTTGATACAACCATAATTTATATCTAAGAATGTTTATATCTTATCATTTACAATTTCAGGTAAACAGTAATGGTGCCAATGCAGGTCAAATTGATGTGATTGCTCGCTCCCCTACTGGCCGCGAGCTGGATTGTCCAGTGAACGAGAGAGATGGCGTATACACGGCTAACTTCCAGCCTGATGAAGCGGGAGAATGGAGCATTTCCATCACTCATGGCGGAGAGAACATCCAGGGTGGACCATACACCTGCTTTGTGTTTGACCCTAATGGCATCAAGGTACTTAAATATGAGAGTGGCATGAGACTGTGTAATAGAGGGGCTCTCAAATTAAGTAATGTAAATCAATGAGAGTTGTGTACAGCATGCCTTCTGCTATGTGTTGCAGAATTTTAAATGGTGTACCATTCTGTAAAACAGTCTAATTTACATAAAAGTGTTTTTGAGCATTCATTTAAAAATAAACAATCATTTCAACGGCAATATCAAAGCTTCAACTTTCTGACAAATTTTAAAACACTTGTACTTGTTAGTAGCATTTATAATTGTGGCTCAATCAATCTCATTGCTATGTTAATGAAATAAATATTTGATTTGCTGATAATTGTTTGAACTAAAAATTGTAAAATACAGGTATGTACTTCATTGAATATATTGACTTTAATGCTGTGTGGTGTACAGTTGACAGGTCTAGAGGGCGCAACGCCAGGGCAGAGCCACAGCTTCATCTGTGACACGTCAGGCACTGGAGGTCTTGGTGACGTAGTGCTAGATATTGTGCTGTCTGGGCGCTCTATTGCACACCAGGTAGACGAGCTGGGACCTAACAATTACCGTGTCACCTTCCTGCCTGCACAACCTGGCAAATACAAGGTCTATGTCTACTTCAATGGCACAGAAATCAGAGGTGAGTGCAGCACTTACATACTGTGTGTATGTATACAATGTCATTCAAGGACAAATATGTGCATTTGATAGGTGATATTTGACTCTTTTTAAAAATTTAAATACTGTAGTGTAGCAATAATAGTAATGTGTAATACCACTTTTACAAAGACAATTCTTGAATAGTTTTTTTTTTAAATAATGAAACATACATATTTTTATAATTGCATTTTGTAAACTTAAATTTTTATAACACAAAAAGTAAGAACAAAGATTTTTTTATTATTATTATTTTAGCAATGTTACAACTTTTGTGCTTATTTTATTTTCCGAGTTTTTATTTTAGTTATTATTTAGGTTGTGACATTAATTATTTACGTGGATTATGAATATTAGTGTTTTTGTCCTCAAATGTGATCACAAATATAAGTGTCATTTGTCATTCCAATATGCCTGCCTCCCTTGATCCCTCGCTGCATTACAAATTTTGTGCATAGGTGTGATGTGATTGTTTGACTAACAGGTTCTGCATTCAGCATGAGGATCGGGAACTACCGTACTCGCCACAGCAGTAGCAGTCGCGAGCACCGAGACAGGACTGACCACAGTGAGTGACCCTTGCACCGCACGTAGCTTCATTGACTTAATTGCACTTGCAGTAATTTTGATTTATAGAATTTTATCTCATTTGTATCACCAGATGATGAATAAATTCTTTCCTAAAAAAAGCATGTAAACATATCAAAAATACATTTCGCTTTTTTATCATAATTTTTATTTCATCGGGTTTTTCAAGTTTTGTGCTAAAGTAAGTTAGGTCCTCATTTTTAAATATCTTTGGATTAAAGTTTTGAAATAAGTTTTCGGCAAACATAGAGTTTTATGCAGAAAATGTTATACTACTCCTTACTTTAAAAGTTTAATTCAGAGATATAAATAAAAAACAAAAATAAAACATTTTATTTTTCTTTATAAAGAGACACAATTCTTAAAATCATGATTGTACTGCACACTTTGCTTCTCCTGTTTTTTTGTATTTCTAACTTTTTACGTTGTGTTTTCCGTGTTCTAATTTTGCACCACTTATACTAAAACTAAGTAACTGACTAACAGTAACTACAAGTAGCAGCATGAACAACCGTGGCTCTCCTAAGAACGTAGATGTACATCATTATTCTAGTAGTCATAGTCGTACAAGTCCATCAGCTGGGGTTACAAGACTGAGTTCTAGCCGTGTCAGTCCTTCTATGATGACAGTGGGACGTTCTGCGTCCCCTGGTCAGTGGGTTTCCAATACCACAGCCGTATCCTCCACCAGTCAGGGTCTGCACAACAGTCGTATGAGTCCCTCTGTGGCAGTGGGACGTTCCTCGTCCCCTGCACAGTGGGTAGCAAATACGACGGCGGTCTCTTCAACAAGCCAGGGACTGGCAAGTCAGGTGACCTCCACGTCACAACACAGTCAGTGGGCCTCAAGTTCTTCCACTCACTACAATGGTTCACAACAAGCCACTGCTGACACGCAACCGCCGTGGCGCAGAGGGGTCTCGGTCTATGTGGGCCAAGGTAATACTAACTTACCATAACACTCTTCATCAATAAGCAATTATGATTTTTTTTTTTTTTTTTGCCGTGGTGTTAACTCAATTCTTAAAGAGTTGTATCTATTAAATTCTCCACAAATAGTAATTTTCTCTTACATTTACATACAATTTTATTAAAAAAAAAAAAAAAAAAAAAAAAAAAAAGGTTCAAAATTTTGGATAATTTTTATGAGGATTTTAGAGTTTCTATTTGATTTTATATTTTGCGTAATAATACTTAATTTCAATTTAGTTCTGACTTATTATGTAGATGAAGAAATCAATATTTTTAGAGAAAGTGAGAGAAATCAATGTGTTTTAGTTTTTATTATATAACTTGTTTTATGAGCTATTATTATTAGATTTATTTATGTTTTTGCTATTAGATCATGATGTCTAAAAAAAATAATTGTGTTTTGGGATAGAGAAGCATCATTTACAGTCGACTGCTTATTATTTCATTGTCTCTAATAAGTAGTTAGAATATTTTAACTTTATAATTTTGCATGTTCTAAAAAAAACTGTTAGAAATAATAATTAACTTCAAATTAGCTTCTTTACTTTGTTGACTTGCTTGACAGTAATGCCTTCACTGTTATAATTAACTGTATTTGTGTTTTCGTGGTGTGAATTAATTATTTCTGTTTTCTTAAATATTGCACAACCTATATGTTATTAATATTTGCAACATATTTCTTCTTTTCTCTGTATTTTGTGTCATCAGATAAAAAAAAAGCTAAACTTTAACATTTTATAAAAATTAAAAGGATTTGATAAAAAAACACATAGATAGATAGGAAAAATTTGGGGAATGGTAGATAGTATGAGCTTATACAGGGACGTGGAGGTAGAGAAAATATTCTAACCCAGGCCGAAATTGAATACATAAGCATATGTAAAGCGGCTCATATTGCTCTGTAAAAAGCAAGCTTCATTTGAAAAAAGAAGCTCGCTTTTTACAGAGCAGTATGAGCTGCTTTACATATGCTTATATATTCAATTTCGGCCTGGGCTAGAATATTTTCTCTACCTTGCGTCCCTGTATAAGCTCATACTATCTACCATTCCCCAAATTTTTCCTATCTATCTATGTGTTTTTCTATCAAATCCTTTTAATTATCAACTATCGCAAAGACGGTTTTTTCCTAATATTTATTTTATAAAAATTAGTTACATTATGTTCATTAGGTGAATATAATTACAGTACTATTATTATAATGCTAGATATCCTTTTAGTTTTATAATATCTATTTTAAGTTTACATTTTTTGTTTTACCTAAAATGAAAATTTTTAGATAACTTTAGTCATTATAGTTTATTTCTATCATTTAATTGTATATTATTACATTATTAAATATTTGTTTAGCATAAATTATACATTTAAACTACTTGTTGAGTTCTTATTAATTAATTATGAAATATCCTTCATTATTAATAAATGAAAAGTAAAGTAAAATACTACTCAACAACTAGACACGTCCATTACAAAAAAAAAATAAAAAAAAAAATAATAATAATAATAAAAAAAAAAAAAAAAAATCTTCCACTCATAATAGTAGATAAATACCGGTATATTACAAAATAATATTCAGCTTATTTATAGTCTGTTAAAAAAGAAAAAGCTGTGAACAGCTAGAATTTCTTTTTTTTTTCTTGAAATTTCAATAAGAAAAGTGTTGTATTTGACATAAGAAATATACCAGAATAAGACAAAAACAAGTATGATAGCAACATGTTGACATAAGCTGGTTTTCTAGGAGATCACCAGAGATCCTCGCCGTCCCCAATGCGCGCCACATCTCCACCTACCCTTAAAGTGAACTCCAGCTCTCACTTAACTGCCTCTAACTCGAGGAGCGAGTATTTCCGCTCCCCCTCACCTATGCGTGCCACTTCACCCCCTGCACTTAAAGTCACTCCTGCCACACCCTTGGTCACAGCTTCCACCAGGAATGATTACTTATATGGTAAGCCCCAATCACTTTATTTTTAATTTATAATAACATAAATAGACAAATAGATAGATATTCATAATAGATGATAGTTGCTAATACTAAACCGTTTTATTCATACACTTTGCACTGTAATTGCAAATTAACAGTAAAGATAATTTTGTGTTTTAAACAATTAATCAACACTTGTTTACTAAAATATTATCTGTAATATTATACCTAGTAATTAAAAAGTTAAAAACATGAAATTTATTAACAATGGCTACTTAACTATCAGGATTTTATTTTGATGTAGAAGTATTATGAGCAACATTGCAGATTTTAATTAATTATCGTATTTGAAAAGCTACAAAATATCAAGTTCATGTGCCTACAATTTGCATTGATGTAATATTTATTTTTCAGACTCTGGCAGCCGCTTGACCGAGCGCACCTCTTTCACTGAGAGTCGCACGATGCAGGAACGCAGTGGCTTCACGTCACTCTCCTCTCCTCCACCCCCTCCACCTCCTCAGATTCGCAGCTCACCCCTGCTCAACAACATGAATGGACGCAATGGTGCCAGCCCAACCATCTTTGGTAACGCAACAATTCGTGGAGCCACTCCATCTCCCTCGCCTCTGGACCAGAACAGGAATCATGGAGTTGTGGACACCACGTCTAATGTCCGAGGTGAGGAACCATATCTTGGAAACTCTTTACAATTTGTCCTGCAATACCGTACTTTTATGCAGTGTAATAAAGCTTCAATTCGGTACATTATTGATATATAAGGCACATGTGTAACATTTATATAATTTTTAATGCCAAATAAGCATTATTTAAAAATGACGATAGTAAAAATGAAAGAAATAGTTTCAAATGTTATAAGATTGCAACTTAATGAAAGAAGTCATATTTTTGTGTTGTAAATATATTTGTACTTGAAGGAGTCATATCTAAACACTCCATATCTATGTTACAGTGTCATCAATGTTAAACAACCTGAACCAGCGACGTGACTCCTGGGACGCGATCGCCAAGACCAAGTCCCTACTTTCATATGGAAGTCTGGAGTCAGTGGCCAACTTGACTGGCGCGGAGAAGATCGAATCACGTGAGTGTCACAAGCTCAATTATAGTTTAAAAACATGACTTCATGTTGATCTATAATAAATAAAAATTAGTAGATTTCTTAGTTTTTTTATTATTTTTTATTTACTTTTAAGTATTATAACTAGAGACCGGATTTAAAGTTTTTCAACATTTTTTTCTGTCATATTTAGGTCACTTTTAATGAAAAATGAGTGCGAATTGCACAATTTTAAGTCGTTTAATACCCATTTATTTTCAACATTTTCAACATTTTCAACATTTTTCATGTTTTTGCAACATTTTTCAACATTTTGCAACATTTTTGCATAATATTGCATCAAAAAAAAAAAAAAAAAAAAAAACGAAAAAAAAAAACGAAAAAAAAAAAAAAAAAAAACGAAAACTTTAAAATTTTAGGGTGAAATTTTAAATTACTATATAACTTAGCTTAACATTGGAATAAGTTGGTGCCATTAAAATTTGAATTTTTTATTATTATTATTATTTTTTTGTTCTTTGAAAAAAAAAACAAAACAAAACAAAAAAATTTTAAACTAAAATCAAAGTTTATGTATTTTTTTTTCACAATAACCGTATAGGACAACGCATGACAAAAGCTAACAAGTTATTAATGTAATTGTAGAATAAAATTATATAATACAAAATATAAGGGGGGGGGGGGGGGAAGAGCATTAAATATTTTGAATAACGAAATTTTGCGATTTTAATAAGACAATTATTTTATCTTTTTTTAAGTATTTTTCTTTTTTTGATGACGTCGCATGTAATATAATGTTAACTCAAAATTAAAAAAAAGAGTAAATATATTATTATATAATTTTTTTTTTAATTAAGGCGATGGGTGACCGACTTGGACCGGAAATCGCTAAAAGAGGAACTATATTTTCCTAATAATTTTTTGTACATGATTTAATTCCAATAAAACAAACACTATAATTTTCAAATTTCAAATAAAATCAAGTAAATTTAAAAGATATTTTTTTACACCAAAAATTTTTTTAATGATATTTTAAATTGTAAAAAAGTTTCTAATTTGACTAAAATTTCCCGCTCAAATTTAAATTTCCACATTTACATGTTATGTTTAAAGTGTAATAACTTAAGGGTTGTATTCAGATGGCTTGTATCTCAAAATCTAAAAAGAAAACTTCCCAATTTTATGATGCCATTTAAAAGTTAATAGTAACAGCTACCTATGATAAAATTTTCAGAACCCGTGACCATCAGATAAGAGAGAAATTAATTATTGAAATTAACATGGGCTCTAATGGGACTAAAACTTTAAAAAATCTAGCATGGTGACCCCCCAAAATTTTTACATTTTTGAAGATACCTAATCCTAATGTAGCACTGTACAAAATTTCAGATTTTTCTGTCTTTACATCTTTTTAGTCAAATCCCGCAGTAGCTGATTTCCCGCCTTAAATATTTGATCGTGTTTTCACATGTTTGACATAACTAAATTTTTAAGAACCTTTATTCTTTATTTTGTGTTATTATTATATATTCGCAACCGTCCAAGTTTGCGAGATATCAGTCGGTCACCTACCACCTTAAACTCATGATATGATACCCTATATGGTAATTTAAAAAAAAAAAAAAAAAAAAAAAAACTCCCTCATCTTACAACTACGATGAGATCTAAAAATATTCAGTAGTATTTTGGGTAGTTGTTATACAGTGAATAACTACGAAAATCTTTGGGATAAAACTTTGAATTTGAGAGATATGGACTTTTTATCTATAAACGTTGAAAAATATTGTAAACTGAAAATTTTAGTAGATATAGAAAAATATCTTAAAACCTATGGATTTCTACAAGTCAATTATTATTATTTAATGTATTTTTAACATTTATTTTTTCTGAAATTTTAGCAACCATAAAAAAAAACTTGTAAAAGTTTGTGTAATCATTGCGGAAGCATAAATAAACAATTTTTGTGCTATTTTATAATTTTCAACATTTTCAACATTTTTCAACATTTTTTCCAAAAAGTCAACATTTTTCAACATTCTGCCAACATTTTTGGCTCAAAAAATCACCTTTTTTTGTGACATTTTTGTCAAAAAAATCAACATTAAATCCGGTCTCTAATTATAACTAATAATAATAATTACATATTTATTTTACTGCATGAAATAAATTTAATACCGTAACATAGAAATTCATGGCATTTAAAAAGATTTCAAATAAAGGCCATCATTACTGTCTTCAAATACATTTTAAATAAGAAAGACCAATATATTTTTTTAAGAGGGAATCATCCTGAATAACTTGATGTGTGATTTTAAAATTTTGACTTCATAAAGTATTTTTAATAATTTTTGAAAAACTTAATATGACTTCACGGTGAATCACTTTTGCATGAACGTGCACGTAAAAGTTACCAATTGTGACACTTCATATTGCGTTATTCAAAAATTAATTAAAAATACTTTATGAGACTCAACAATTAGAAAATCTCACATCAACCATTTCAGAGCAATACCTTCGTTCAGAATATACAATAAAATCACCCCTAAATTGTTGTTGGTCTTTCTCAGTAGAACCAACGGGTATGATGAGATGCTTAAAAAACTGCGATAATGTTCATCATGTTAGTACTCATTGTTGATGACATGTTTGCTATGTTCAGGCTACACCACCACACAGCAGTCGGTGCTTCAACACAACAATGACTCCAGTAGTTACATGCAGAACAATCACCATCGCACCACCTCGCCACCAGCAGCACTTGCTAACCAGGTGAGCGTATCTGGAGACGCTCTAAAACTGGTGGCAGTGCATCGTCAAGCGTCCATTCGTCTACAGACTCCTGGATTGGACCCCATGGACGTCACAGCATCTATCAAAGGTAACGACAGCTCTATCTCTGAACTCAGTTTACATATTTATTTGTATAAATTTTTATATTTAAATTTGAAGGTAATATTAACTGATAGGTTGAAACATACATTCACAAGATTTAGTTTAGCTTATCTTAGCTCCATAACTTGAAATTATAATTGATAAATAAAAAAATAAAAACCCATTATTACTGTACCTGCTCTGGTGAAATAATGTAGTCCATCATTAGTGCATTATAACATGTTTAAGTATTGGCGTGTACTGCTTTAATAAACAAGTTTTTTGTCGCATTCTTTGAACAGCAAGAGAGTAACAGAAACTTTGAATTAATAAAAAATAATCAATATAATCGGGCACTGAAATCTATTGAAAAAGAAAAAGTGCCTGTTCTGAAGGGATATTTTTTTCTGTATAAATTTAAGTTTATTTTTCCTTAAAACTGCCAAATAGGAAAAACACATTACTTATTAACATTGCTATTGTGTACACATTGCTTTATGTTTCTACTAACTGCTACAATTGTATGTAACTTCTTTACAGCACCCTCTCTGCGTAATGTACCATGCAGCGTGTCACGTGGTCGTGGTGAGGATCTTACTGTCTTCTTCACACCCTCAGAGATTGGCGAGCACGTCATTGAGCTCAAGATCGGAGATGCAAGAGTGCCTGGCTCACCTTTCAGGTATGCAAAGAGTTGTGCAGGGGGGGGGGGGGGGGATATCTTACTCAGGGTTAGCAAAGTATACATAGTTTTCAGAATTTTGAATAAAATATCTAATTTTATCATTATCATTAAATAAAACAAACATCTGCTCTTTTTTGCATTGCTTTAAGTAAACAGTGGTATCTTGATAATTTTATTCTTAAATGATGAAAATCTTTATTTGCAAAGAAAATATAACCAAGGTCCTCTCATCTTATGATTGCAGAACCCATGCTTACAACTCTCAAGCCATCCAAGTGGGACGCATTCCTGATGGAATTGTCGGCAAGCCAGTCGAATTTGAAAGTAAGTTTAAAAAATAGCTCTGCTCTTTTTAAAGAACTTCAATCGTATTTATCAATAACTCGTTTGTGTTTTTAATGATAGTAACAACCTTTTGTTTTGACCTGAAAAATGCAAATTTCTCTGTATTTTTAAGACAGAAAATAAAATCATTTAAAAAGAGTAAAATAAACAAATAATCAGAAAATTACATAGTAATATAGATGTTATCAAGTTTTTATATTTATGATTAATATTGAATTGAACGAAAGATATGGTTTCTGTGGATGACATGTCTTTCTTTGTTTGCTGCAGTTGATGGCTCACAGGCAGGATCAGGAAATCTAGAGATCCTCGTCAATGGAGGTCACGTTACCAGCTTTGTACGTGACCTTGGTGCACAGAGGTTTCTTGCATCCTTTGTACCACACGAAGTTGGTAATCACCTCGTAGAAATGGCGTTCAACAGTGAGCAGGTGCCTGGTAAGTGTTCTATCTTTCTCTACTCTGCTATGACGTGATGGGTCGTGCTTTGCTTTTGTCTCAACTGACGCGAATCCGAGTGTTTGCGCCAGTTAAAACAAAAATATAATACAACTAATATAATTTTCTCGAAAGAATGTACTTTTTCTATGTATATTTTTTTTTCTGGAAAGTAATATACAAGATTACACATATCATTGTGATAATTAGATTTATTTTTTTTTAGCCCTTTTGGACTTGCTTTGTTGTTAAATTTCTCTTTTGCTGATTTAGATATTCTTTATCAAACTGATGAGAGTATTCAATATTCAACATGAAACAATTTATTGCATGGTGAACATAATCGATCTATTTACTGTACCATAATTTTTACGTGCGGTACATCGAAATCTGTGAAAACAACAGAAGAAGAAGAAGGGGTAGGAGTTATTCAGTACGCATCATAAATTTTGTTGAGAAAGGTCAGGGAAGAATTTCATTGATAAAAATGTTGACACATGTGGTGACCACCTGCGCATTGGAATTATGAATGGGGTGCGATACACTCTGTGCTTCCAACTCTCGTCTTTATCTCACGGATGTACATCACTAGTGAGAAAGGTCAAGGAGGACCACATGTCTCAAGACGCCACCTGCTAAATCTTTTGGAATGAGGGATGATATCATTTCTTTGATCTGAGCTCAGTTATGTACATCACAGCAAGTATATGAGACAAACACGAGGAATTTATAAGGGACCAGAATTAACTGCAGTTTATCTCACTTCAATTACGAAGATCAAGGAGGAAATTTACACTACCTTATTGAACATATTGAAGTTGTCATCTGTTTAATAAATGTGGTAATAATTTATCCGGAATATTCACTAACAAAGGAATATTAAATAAAGTCAATTGTTTTCATTTTACTTCACATATTGGTAAAATTCAATCTTTGACAAGAAAAAAATAGAGGATAATTATATTACTTCCGAGACATCTTATCTCATACTTGCGCTTCATCAATTTCAGCTTCTTTTTGTCTCGTTATACACACTCCTCTGTTGTACTCTTTTGCGATTAAAGAATTTGATTGAAGAAATGAAGCAATTTCATTGAGATCGACCAAGCTTTCAGCTATGAATATCGATCCTGCAGAATTAACTATAAATACCAAGATAACGCCCACATTTGAAACTTAATTACTTGATTTTTTTTTCTTGATAAAACATCAAGATATAAAACCTCCAGATAAAGTGACTATGCGTGTGTTACGAAAATGACGAAAAATATGAAAACACACAATGTAAATAAAGTACACAGTATGCTGCATTTTTCATTATAAAAATTAACTATAAATAATTACTCTATGCTTTCTTTATTATAAAAATTCAAATTACGCCGTAATTTAAGCCACGCAATGCTCATATTTTAACGACACAGTGTCGTGTATATAATTGTATATACTTCTCTATAATTATTATTTTTATATGTATAATTTAATTGTAATTCATACATAAATTCTTACACACGAGAAGTACAATTAAATTGAAAGTTAATAACTTTTTTTTTTCTGCAAGTTATTATTTCCATCATCACAGTGAGTTAATTCAGCACTTTTGCTAATGAATTTCATGCCATATGATGTGTTATTATATAACGTCGTTGCTCGCGGATTAATTGCCTGCTTTTTTGGACCAGAACGTCTCTGCGCAAGAAGCGTGTGCGTATGAGGTGATTGTATGCGAAATTACGCGCTAACGCCATGCTTGAGCACTTAAATACTTGCTCAGCATAGGACAAACATCTTCTTTGGTCATTTTTGTATAGAGAAATTAATTTGTATTTATCTTTTTATTATTTTTCTAGGGTGTGAACAGATACTGAATCAACATTATAATAATATTGGATAATTTTTATTATTTTTTAATTGGCAAAAAATGACACTTTTTTCTAAGCTTATTAATTAATGTTATTTTCTGCTCACGCATATGGTGTAGTCAAACACAAAGTGAACTAGATGAAAAAGTGAATGAAATTTTCTTCATTTCTTCCATTCTTGCCGTACGTCGTCATTCACTAATCTTTTATGTATGGGATTTCATTTTTACGTACTATACAAGTATAATTAATAAAAACCGAAGTAAATTAATTATCTTATGGGACCTAACAATAAAAAATTCTGTCATATATTTTACTACTATATATTTTTTTCTACATAAATGTAGTTTATATATAGCAATAAAATATACTGAGTCACCCTGACTCGACAACCTTTTACAAATAACATTTTCAAAGTGAGGAATAATATAACTTTTTTTTTTTAAATAATTTAATGTAGTATTTACTCGTTTGCTAATATTTTTAATCATAACACATTAGCTCAATTCCAACAACAATTTTCTTTTAAAGTATATTTAAAAAAAAAAAAAAAAAATATTTGCTGTGAAATTTGCTCACGATTGATTTATTTTAATTATAACTATATTAGGTTAAATACTCATTAATGAATTATCAACTGTACCAATTAATCTTATAATGTTTCAATATGATATCGATTATTAAAACGTGCAAATAAGAAAGTCATTGCCAGATCATATCAATCAAATATTGATAAGTAATTATTGTGTTTGGTTCACATGAGAATAAAAATTATGTTTGTTATAAATACGCTAAGAAATTAAGGACAGTAAAATTAATTAATTGAAATTATATAGGGTACTATGACAACTATGACTATAAAATAAAATGCAATAATTTTGATTTGAAAAAATAAATTTCGTTTTGCATTTTCGCTTTATAAAATAAAAATGTTAAAAAAAAATCATGATAATAAAAAAAAAAATGCAAGTTAACACGTTATAACTTTTGCATTTTTTTTAATTGAAAATTATTTTGAAATTATTTAAAGTTTATTATTTTCTTTTGTCTTTAGTTTTCAAAAACCATAAAATTAATTAAATGTAATTACTATTATTTACTTACAGTATATTTATTTATTTTATTATTATTTTTTAAGTTCCATTATTGTTCTAAATGATAACAAATAGACAATTTAAGTTACATAGTTTTTGAAGAAGATATATGATGAAGAAAAAAAGTGCTGCGTACATTAAAGTTTCCTGAATGAAGCTTCACAACTCTCACTTTACTACGCTACATACGATGTAAAAATTCAAATTATATTTATTACGGTGATTTTAACGCCAGCTCGCATCATATATATGATGATTAAAAAAACAAAAAACATTGGTATTTAAATGGTATTTAAATATTAACCCGGTGTTGTCAAACATTGCCGCCCTTTGAGGAATGTTAAGGTAATAATGGCAACACGGTAATACCAATCTCCACGATATATAATTACAGGTAATACAATTAATAATATCTTTATAGTAATAAATTATAATTCTCTTATCTCTATTACTCACTATACAATTAAAAACCTTATCATTTTGCGAAGTTTGTTTGTAATTTAAAATATATCATATTTACTATAGTATTTTGTATTACCTGTTGTTAGTTTGATTATGGTTAGCACCGTAAAGCTGCACCACACCTCCTGTGTGTGTGATGCCCCCTTTCTTTATACTGCCTACCTGTTTGCTTGGCTAGCTTACCTGTAATAATCCTGACTGAGTGAGAGAGCGGTGCTTATTCTTGCACTCGTGGATGTTTTTCTTGGTGGTGCCGCCGCCTTTTTTCTCTTCTTTTTATTATTATTATCATCATTTCAACCCCCCCAAGTTTAAGTGATATACTTGGAGGATTATTAACATTATATAACAGGTATGTTTGTTACCATAAGGTTCTTATTTCATATAGATTAATTATATTGTATATGCGGTGTCGTGTGAATAGACCTGTCTTTATTTAATGTTACACGTAAACACTAAATTTTTATATTGATTTTTATAATGTATATTTCAATCATATAACGATGAGAATTTGGTCCTTAAAATTTTTATAAATCTTAAGAGTGTCTCAAAATTTAATAATATATCAAACTCACAAATCATGGACCTTTAAAAACCTGTTTTGTCGAGGGAAATAATTGCGCATAATTGCATTTTACCTTATTCTTTAAAAGATATGTTATTGTCCACCTTTTTTACAAAAATTTAATCATTAATAAAAAAACAACAGCAATATTCTGTGCAGCTTAAATTTTACTGATGTGCTAATTGCATTATATATATTTAAAACTAAAAAAAAAAAAAAAAAAAAAAAAAAAAAAAATGCTATAATTCAAAATTATATTGTAAATATTTTTAGTTATATACGTCAGTTTATAATTAGCATTGTAATACAAAGGAATGTGCAATATGTGCACTTTTTTGCTTACATATAAAAATATAATGTACTATATAAATAATGTCGTTTGAAATTTCAGTCGCGCTTTTGCATGACGTCACGAATGATAATTATTGTTGTTGTTATTAATTACCATGGCAATAAGATAAACATTAGTCCTTAAACTATAACGTACTGTAAGTAATTATCAGTAGAGTACTCTAATTATCAGCATCAATACAATTTAAACCAGGACGATTGATTTATTATCTGTAATTTACAGATAATAACTGCAATTTGTTGCACATTATCTCACGTTTTTTTTTTTTTTTTTTTTTTTTTTTTTATAACTGCATGGATAACAAACTTTAACTACAAAAGTTCAAAATTCTTACAGATTTCATAAGCATTCTTTCTTACTTTTTCTTTGCCACATTTTAGTGTATTTTTTTAATCCATTCATTGCATATTTGCTGAAATTTTTTTTTTTGTGTCTGCTTAAATTGTTCAAGCTAAACTTTTTTTTAAATTTATATATTTTAAAATATAAAAAAAAAAAAAAACGTATAAGAATTTTGTTTTAAACATAAAAATATTCTTTATTTTTTATTTTTTTACAACCGCTGAGTTGGAAATTTTTCGTAAAGTTTGCGGAGAAGCAATCTTGCAGAAAGTTTAATTTTAATTTTTTTATTATTATTATTACAACATATGTTCTCTCTTTTCTCTTTATAGTCTTGATTTTTGAAGCGTATCTTTATATATACGTAGAGATTTTTTTAAAGCTTTTTTCTTAACGTTATGTACAGTTTTTTTTTTATTACATCATGCTCTGTCAATATTTATAAAGTTAAGACTGTGAGAAGATGCTATATAAGTTAACTGATATTTGTATTAGACAAAAGATAAAATGCATCGTAAATAAAATTGCAACCCATACAGCGCTCTATAATTGCGCCATCATGTTGTAGTATAAAAATGGTATTATTTAAATGATGTATATATTGAACCCGCATAATATATGTACTGTATATATTTTTGGTTTAGCAAAGTATAAAACGGTGTCACTCGGGCCCTCCACCGACACACACCAACTGCTTACTTTGCCGTGTATATCAAAAGCTTTAGAGGCACATGAGATTGAAATGGGCCATAACGGGATTCAAGAGAGAGAAGAAAAAAAGTCGCGCTCTTCAAATACCTTTCTTTTACATCGCGTTTTTCTTTCATGATGTCGTGGTAATTAATTTTATTGTAGCAAATTTAATTATTTAAACGCGTTGATTAACGTCATATCGTCATGTTAACATATCACTTAATATATAGTTCGTTAATTTAAAGGAGCGAAAATTTTGTGTGTAATTTAAAAAATATTTTTGAAAATAAAAATAATTCGCATTAAATGCATCAGTGATTAAGTAATAAAAAATAAATTCTAAATTCTAATTAATTTTTTTAATATATTCAAAATTTAATTTTTGTTGAAAAATGGGAGTAAATTTTGTCTTAAACTTTGCGGTATATAATGATGATTGATTTATACTGTAATGCGGTGGACCACGCAAAAATGTCGGTGAGATGAGATCGTTTCAAGTATTGCCGGAACTGGACGTACATATAAATATATTTATATGTGTGAGTGTGTGTGGACCAAAGGTACTACAATATGTAGGCCAGTAGGCTATATTCACTGTAAGCTGTCCGTACAGAAACATCAAAATAACAAGAATGGGAAAAAAAATCACCGCACGTAGCCTAAGCGACCAAACACCGGACGACGATAATATTAAAAAAAAAAAAAAAAAAAAAAAAAATGGTAATAATAATAATAAAGTACTCTGATCTCATCGCACGAATATCAAATTGTCTCACTGTAAAACAATAATAGTATGCAGAGGGTGTGTCGTTACTTAAACATACATATTAAACAATGCAAAACTGTTTTTTATTTTATGTCGTATCATTATTACACAGCTGCACTCTTGCATGAAATTTCTGCAGTGATATAAATGCTTGCAAACTGCAAGAATTAATTCACCATTATTACATTGATTTTTCACAAGATCTTTATAGTACACAAAGCTAAAATACACGGAAACCGGTTTTGTGTTTTACGTGCACGTATATTATACATAGCGGCTTTTTGCATTTTTAGACATAAAGGAAAAAATATATATATATTATATAGATAAGCTTGTTTTGCAATCGGGTCATAAACTTCAACTCAATATCTATAGGAAAACAAAAGAATGAGGAAAATATGTTTTGTAATGAATATTAAAATATGATAAGAATAATGAATGTTAATTAAGAGTAATTAGGCGTGTATAGCATATGCATGCCTCACTGGAGTCAAGGCAATTGTTTTTTTATTCTTCTATGTTAGGATATGGTATTGAGAAAATTTTACAATAATTAATTCCACGTATAAATGTACTGTAATGCAGCATCTGTGTATTTTTATTGCATATTACATACTTTCTGCTCAATTTTAAATTCTTCATGAATATTAGCGGATGTGCGCTACCCACAAATCCTCTTTATGTATTATAATAATTAAAATATGACGCAATAATAATGAATAATCTAAACATGTATTTTTTAAATATATGCTCTTACTACGTTTGAATAGCTTTAATTGTATTTCTTAATAATTTGAATATTTTCTTTAATTCTTAATTTTATTCCGAAATCATCTTTTCGAATATAAAAAATTGTTTAAAACTGAGCTCTTATTCTTGATCCATATCCTATATTTTATATGATTATTCCTTTGTACAACAGAATTGGTATTTTGAAATTCTCTTTGATAAAATATAAAATTACTTCTCATCCTTACGTTGACGTTAAAATAAAGAATAATTAGCGCAACGTACGCCAAAGTTGCTTATTTATTGGTATCAACTTGAACTTGAAGAAAACCACATTATACATTGTGTGTGTGTGTAAGTTTTGCTGCATATGTGTATGATGGGATAGTTTTAGCTAAGGCAGGACTAACATGTTGCGTGTTTGTGGTTACGCTGATACAGGTAGCCCGTGGCAGGTGGGCGTGATGGCGGCCACCGCCTCGTCCCCGAGCCCCGCGGCTCCGCTCTCCTCACCCGCTGTATCCTCCGCCAAGATGTCCGTATTGGGAGACGCCGTGCGCCTCGTAGCTTGTGGTGCCACCGCTGCCTTTGAACTCAGCGCTTCAGGATTCACCAGGGATGAAATTGACGTCCAGATTATCAGTGAGTCATAAATTATTATATGACTCAGATTTTAAGTTTTGAAAAGCATTTCCGAGTTGAATGCGTTCATTTAGCTTGCATGTGGGTAAATAAAAAAAGGGTAGTTTATCCTGAAGTTTATGCAACCAAGCTTTACACGTATGCTAAGAAAGTTGTATATATCCCGGGCGGAGAAGATCAATAATATTTTACAATGTTACTTCAACTGTGTGCTAACACTGAGATTCCTCCGACCATGCAGGTCCCTCCAAGCGACCAGTGACGTCACGTCTCACAGAGCAAGGTTCAGGTCAATTCCGTGTCCAGTTCTCTCCCAAGGAGGTGGGAAGTCACTTAGTAGAAGTGAGTGTGGGAGGTAGAAGCATGCCTGGTGGACCACTCGTCGCCAAAGTATACAATGCAGCTCTCATCAGGGTCTCTGAAGTAGGTAGCGGGGTCGTAGGTCAACCCTGTCAATTTAGAGGTAAGTCTGTATATCCTCGTGAAGCAAAAGTACTTCTACATACTATAGAACTAACCTTTCATTATGTGTACTTGCAGTGGACGCTAGCCAAGCTGGCGAAGGTCAATTAGAAATCTCAGTAAACGAAGGAGAAGTGCCAAATCACGTAGCAGTTGTGGGAGGAGGACGGTGTCTTGTTAGTTTTACCCCCGAGGCCTCTAAGCCTCATCTTATTGATATCAAGTTCAACGGAGAACCGGTGCCAGGTAAACACAATGTCAAGCTATAGAAAGAATTTTTCAATTATTATTATTAGTATTCGAAAAGCAGTAATTGAGCTCGATAAAGTTCAAATTTAAGTTATGATATTTATATGCAGCAACAGACAAGTCCAAATTTAATAAATATTAAAAACAGTTACATAATATAAAGAACGATCACAATGAAAAAGCATGAATCGCTCTCATTGTTTACGCAAATATACTCACTGGTATCATGATTTCAAATGATAAAAAGTAATATGTATGTATTAATAATAGTATGGATGTGTCATAATAAACAATAACAGTAATTTTTTTTTTGTTAATATTTAACACCTGGAAATTAACTGCTAATTTTGGAGAAATTCTAGTATATAATAATAAATCAAATATTTATTGAGTAATATCTCTTGGCATATATATATTTTTAATTAAACACATGGTTTTGTTAAATTTTCAGGCTGTCCATTTGTATGTCCTGTATCGGACACAAGCCGTGTTAGTTTGACTCTGCGTAACTTGGAATTGATTCCTGTAAATGAAACCGCGAGATTCCACATCGCGGTGGACGGTAGTGGGAGCGCCGAGCTCGCAGTGTCTGTTAGAGGACCTGCCTCCGAGTTACCTGTCAAAGTCACTGGGAACGTGCATGCAGGATTCTCTGCAGAATTTACCCCCAGAGAAGTGGGTGCTCATTCCGTCACCGTCGAATACAACGGTCATCCAGTGGCAGGCACGCCCTTCATCGCCAAAGCTTACGATGCCAAGAGAGTCTTTGTTGGCCCCGTACCACGAGGCTCAGTGGGCAAGGCTTTGCAATTCACAGGCAAGTTCAGTGTATAATTATTTTGTACAAAATTTTAACTGCATGTTTAAAGTTTGCAGATTTTAGCATCTAAAATTGACTTAAAGTATTGTGAAAAAATTACTTTTTTCTTTCCCAACTTTAAATTGCTAGTAATGTATAAAGAAATTTAATACATAAAAATTATTTTATAATTTATAATATAGATTACTCTACTAGTTACAAATATATTTATCTAAAATAAACTCTAGAAAATGCAAATGAAATTATAATGGACTGTTCACAATGACGCGTAAATTGACATAACTCTTACGTGAAGATACGACAATCAATGTTATTTGGATTCTTACGTAAAAGTTACACGAATTCACGTGTCATTGTGAACAGCCCATAAGAAAACCACATGCATACGTACGTAATTTAATATTTACAAAATTGGAAATAATAATAATTTGTTATAATTTGTTGTGACAGTGGACGCAAGCCAGGCAGGAGAGGGAAACCTGGAGATCACAATCAGCGCGCGAGGACACAACATCCCAACCCAAGTTCATCCTCAAGGCAACGCTCGCTTTGCAGTCAGTTTCATCCCCTTGGAAGCCACTGATCATGTCATCAGTATCAACTTTAATAAGGCACCAGTTCCAGGTGACGCAGCAAATTAAATAATAAATAAAATAAGCATGAAAATTGAACAATCGTGCTTGAATAAAAATATATGGAGTTACTTGTTCACATTTATATATATATATAATATATATATATTTTTAAGTGCAATCATATGAACTATATTTACTATATCTCATTGCCTTCTTTATGTTTTCTTTCTGTGTACTAATTGTTAATTAATTTCCATCTCAGGTTCTCCATTCATGGCTCGTGTTGTTGCCGACCCTCACCACATCATCGTGAGTGGTCAAAATCTATCGTCAGCCGCGGTGGGCAAGCCTGCTCACTTCTCCATGAGTAACGTGGCTGCCAGCTTGGATGAGATCGAAGTGAACGTTGAGGGTGAGCCTCGATCTACTTGCCACACACACATTCCATCGTACATTGTACAACATCTCTTGTGGCTCTATCTTTCTTATAGCTCGCAAATAAATATAAAACCCCATCCTTTTTCACTATATGCATCTGTGTAGTTGTTTCAACTTGTGTTTTCATTTGGGAGGCATTTACTGTGTGTTGCATTTTTTTATAATAGAATTTTTCTGTCTACTTTAAAAAAAAATATATATATATATTCTTCTCACCAGAACCCAGTATTTTTTGTGTAGTTTTACTATAAGTTGTGTTGAATTAGGCCTTACTATAAAATTTGAAATGTACTGTTTTAGAAAAAGTCTGTTTTTCAGGTAAATTTTGACAAAAATAATTTGTTATTTCGTCAAATCTAAGAATAAACACTACAAAAGGTTTTAGGAATTCACTTGTAATAATTTAAATGGAGTAACTTTAAACTTGTCACATCAAAAAACTAAAGTATCCACTACACTTTTCAGGGTTAAAATCTAATTCAGCGTGTTTTTCGTTACCTTTAGTGTACATTTCAATATTTATTGTAAGACCTAAAATTAACAGACTACTCAGGACATACTAAGGGGGATGGGAACCTCACTTCTTGTCTCCTGTGAATGTCGTGGTTTCTATGATTGATATGCACTGACTGTGTGTGAGATGCAACTGCACTCTTTATGTTTGGCTCGCAGTAGTCACTCCTTGCGTTACTGTTACAGGTTCTCAACGATCCCCATTTCGCCTGCGCAACTTTTAAACAAAACTAATCAATTAACAAAGACTGTGTTATTATCCTAATATGACTTTCATTTTATTTTTTATTTTTTTTATGAGTGTGTATGGAACACTAACATCGCTTTTTTTATTTTCTGTCTCCTTATAATATAGTTTTATAGATAAAAAGAAATAGCAATAATTATTACAGGTAAATAAAGTAGAGTCATTGGCTCTGATAATAAAATAATTTAATAAAAATATAATTTGCACATTGAAATATTATTATAAACTAATTAAACTGCCAATATTCTCTACATAACTTTTTTTAGACATTTTAAAAGTAAAGTTTTAAAATTTCTACTAAATATATGAGAGAGAAAAAAGTAATTAATTTGTTTAAGAAGTATTACTAAAATTTGGATTCAATTTTTTTCATCGTTATATTAGTGCTTATAAGTATAGGTGGTAGAATTGAATAAGAAAAAAAGCAAAACTAGATTTAGTGCCATACTAATTATGTGTGATTGTTAGTGACTTTAAAGACCATACACAATGCTTAATATTATGTTATCTTCCTTATTTGCATATTTGGTGAATGGATTTGCCCTGGGGTAGACTTATACATTACACACACTTTACACTTTTTTTTTAATAGTTATAAAATAAGTTGCTACAAAAGCTTATATGAATATATGAAATGTATTGTTGAATATACAATACTAAAGTTTTATTAACCCCCGTAAGCTGTGACGCTAACTAACTAGTTAAACCGTAGTTAAGTTGTTATTTTGATTGTTGCAACAATTAAAAAAAGATAACTAAGGTTTAACTAGAGGTTGCAGCTTACAGCCATAAGTTTGGCATAAAAATAGTAATCTGTTGGCTTCTTTTAAAACATATAAGAATTATATATTCATTTAAGTGTTATTAGCATTTCTTTGGTTTGTTTCTTTATTATTTTAAGTGGTTGGTTGCACAATTTAATTGCATGGGATTAGTTGTATACACTGTGATTTGACGTATAACACATCGACCGAGACTGCTAACTGTGTGCTCCGCCTCTAACAGGACCAAACGGACAGTCCGTGGCCGCTCAGGTCAAAGACAGTGGCAGTCAGACTTTCCGTGTAGAATTTAGTCCTCGCACAGCAGGCGAACATAGAATCTCAGTATCCGTGGCTGCTGCGCCGGTCGCTGGATCACCTTTTTCTTGTAAGGCGTATGATGTCAAAGCAATTCGAGTGAAGGAGGCAGCTAGAGGATCTGTAGGCAAGCCTGTTACATTCCTGGGTGAGTAAAACATGCAACTTAAAAAGTGAAAGTTAAGACTCAAGAGTTGTACTCATTTAAGTAACTATCGGGAATTTCATTACATCCATTTGGCTAATCGTTTTTACGAAAATTATTTTGCGTTTATATAATTATTTTACGAGATTACAAAATTATTGTACGCCCGTGCTCCAAAATAGCAACTGGCATTTTAACATTCTTGCAGTTTAATTTTGATGAGTTATCTGACACCAGAGTGTATTTGTAGTGGAGACAAGTCAAGCGGGACCAGGAAACTTGGAAGTGACTGTGAACGGAGGACGTGTACCAACTTCAGCACAAGCACAAGGGCCTCACACTTACGCCATCTCATTCACCCCGCGTGAGGCACTACCACATACTGTAGAGCTTAGGTTTAATGGCGAGGACGTTCCAGGTCAGTCTTAAAGTATTTCAACTCATATTTTCATAACTAAAGTGGAATATGATTCTGAAAATTATATATAAAAGTAATTGGGAATGTTTCAAAATTTTCAATGATAATCAAGCTACCCAGTGTGTTGACAAAATTAGTTGAATTTTTATTTTTTATCCAGCAAGTTATTATGCTGTATGACGTGAACTAAAAGTAATCAATGATGACTACAGGAAGTCCATTTACTGCGGAAGTAGTAGAGGCTGCTCGTATCATTCCTGGTGCGGAGGAAAAGGTTCCCGTGGGTCGCAGTGCACAGTTCTGGGTGCAGGCGGCTGCAGCTCAAGGTCGTCCCACAGTCATGGTGCTCAGTCCATCACGGAGGAACCTCCCTGTCACCGTGGCTGAACCTGGGGAGGAAGAAACACAACGCACAAACCAGCTCAGTGTCAGCTTTACACCAGACGAAGTTGGTAAGAAAATCGTTTATGTCTTTTTATATCGTTTGTTTGTTTGTTTTTATTCAAAAATATAAACTTAACAAGAATTATTTCTATGCTTGAGCACTTTGATGCCTGAAGTTAGTAATGAAATTTATTAATGACAGTAATTAAATAAATAATCACTCTTCTTGGATGCAAGTGAGCTTTCCTTATGGCTATCATAAACAAGTTTTAAAAGAAAAGAAAAATTATTAACTTTTGTTTGAATGGTATCATGTAGGTGACCACAGTGTAGAGGTCAAGATTGGAGAAACGCACGTCGAGGGGTCACCGTTTTTACTTAAAGCTTACGACGCGGCGAAGGTGAAGGTTACTGATGTACAGTCAGGAGTCGTCGGCAAACCAGTCTTCTTTAGCAGTAAGTCAATCTAATGTTTTAATATCAATAAATTATAGTCTGTTAATATTTCATCCCTGACGAGTTTCTGAGTTATGTGCACAATAGAGCTGTATTTACTTTTTGTATTTTTAAGGCTTATTTCTTTTTTTTTTATTGTAAACTGTTAAGACTTTTTTTTTGTGTGTGTGCTTATATTGATTTTTTTTTTTTTTTTTTTTTTTTTTGAGATTTGCTTTCTCATGCAATTATATTTAAGTGCAATTGATGTTTGTTTACAGTCAATGCTAGCCAAGCAGGTGCAGGCAACTTAGAGATCATCGTGTCAGTTAGTGGTCGCAATGTGCCTAATTACGTGCAATCTGAAGGAAATGCCAGGTTCAGGGTGAATTTCAAACCTCAGGAAGCTGCTCCACATTTACTGAGCGTCAGATTTAATGGTGAACTTGTTCCTGGTAAGTAGAATTTCAGTTGCACTTTTTAAACATTGAATCAGTTTAACTCCATGCTATAATAAATAATTGAATTGACTATTATTATTACTAGTATTAAAAATACTAAAACAATAGGATAGAAATAGAACGAGAGAAATTAGAGCACTATGTATTGAAAGTTAATGCAAAGCGAAGTTCTCTAATTTTGATAGTTACAATGGGATGGGACTCAAATTAATTCACTAGCATTTGCTAGGACGTTTTTTTATGAAAGAATTTAAAAGGATGGGTTATTCTGTGCGAAAACTAGCCATACATACCAAATATCGTCACGTAAACTATCTCTCAGCCAGATTGAGAGATAGTTTACGTGACGATATTTGGTATGTATGGCTAGTTTTCGCACAGAATAACCCATCCTTTTAAATTCTTTCATAAAAAAACGTCCTAGCAAATGCTAGTGAATTAATTTGAGTCCCATCCCATTGTAACTATCAAAATTAGAGAACTTCGCTTTGCATTAACTTTCAATACATAGTGCTCTAATTTCTCTCGTTCTATTTCTATCCTATTGTTTTAGTATCATTAACCGCGATGGTTTTTTCATACTAGTATTAAAAATTACAATCAAAACAATAATGTAATAATTACTTTTGTAATATTTTCAGCTATTGTCTGTGGGAAGGAATCATCATCAAAATAACAGTGTTATCTTGTTGATGGATTCCTCCCGGTGTGTTAATTACAACTTGCTAAATTGCTAAAAAAAAAAAAAAAAAAAAAAAAAAAAAAAAAAAAAAAAATTGGGTTCTATTATTTGATTGTAAAATATTATATTTGAGCATGTGTAACCTTACTTTCTCTCCACAGGGTCTCCATTTACATGTCGCGTGTTGGATGCTGGTCAAGTGTTGGTGTCTGGCTCTGCGCTACGTCAAGCACCAATCTCGCGACCTGCATTGCTCACCATTGACCCTCAGGGTGCACCAGTGCAAGAGTGTGTGGTCACAGTGTTAGCTCCCTCAGGACAAAATGTACCCACCGTCATTTCGGGCTCCGCGCAAGATAAATTCGTTGCCACATTCACGCCATTTGAAGTTGGTAAGTACTGGTTTTATTATACATCTCGAAGTGACATTTTTTTATATTCTGATGTGTTTTGAATTTAGGGAGGCATGCTGTTTCCATTGTCATTGACTCGGAACATGTGAAGGGAAGTCCATTTGCTTGTAATGTGTACGACGTCAATCAAGTCAGAATTTCAGGACTGAAACCTACAAGTGTGAGTATATAATTTTATTTATCAGTTCTCATTAAACTTTATTTTTTAGCAGTTTTTAATATATATTGTGTATGTTGAATGCATAGAACCAGTAATAAAATTATCTTGTGTGCTCAGGTGGTTGGTCACCCTGTGACGTTCTCTGTGGACGCAGCTGAAGCTGGGGAAGGCACATTAGAGCTCGTGGTGTCCACTGCTCAAGGCACAGTCAAGGCTGAGGTGGCGGCATGCGCGCGAGGTCTCTACCAAGTCACGTTTGTACCACCCAGACCTGACCCGCACTTTGTGCACATCTCCTTCAATGAAGATGATGTCCCAGGTAAGAAGATGCCAATTCGTCAAAGGGATACCATTGTTCATCAATGTTTAGAAATTATTATCTATGTCCTTTTGTTTTATAAAGCCTAACAGTTCCATTAATTGTTGATTTTGCACTTGCAGGCAGTCCATTCCAGTGTGACGTCCAAGCTGGCGGCGGAGGAGAAGGTGCAGCAAGGTTGGCCACTCGCTCGCTCACTGTAAGAGGTGAAGGTCTTCATCAGGCAGTTGTCGGTGCTCCGGCCTTCTTTGATGTCGACCCTGGGGGGAGAGGAGATGAGCAGGTTGAAGTCGAAATTATGGGTGAGTGTTCTGACTAATTATAGGCCTATATTTTACTAAAGTGTTCTAGTGAAGTAATTATTTTTGAAAATTTCGCAATTTCATTTGAATTGGTGATGTATGTATCGTTGTGCTACAGCACCAACAGTGTATCTACAAAAGCAGCAAAGTTGAAAATCTTATCGTGTTATATGTTGTTTTAAACTTTGTTGCTTTTGTAGATACGCGGTTTGTACTCTAACCCGACGATATATATAATATAAAAAAATCAATTAAAAAGTAATAATTACAATTGTGACTTCCATCCTCTACTTTATTAGAAAATACTACTTTAGTAAGAAAATATGAAAGTTAAAATTACAATAGTTTTCTCTGTGTTAAGTTAAATTACTTGCAGAGATGGAATATTACTTTCTTTCTTTCTTTTTTCTTTTTTTTTTCTTTTTTTTATTATAAATTATAAGTATAATTATAAGTATACACCTACATAACATTGTGGTTGTATTATAAATAAATGCACGTGTTTATTGATATTTTGAACATGCAGGTCCTGATGGCTCCGAGGTTCCTGTACGTGTGGTAAGAGTTGGTCAAGGGCATTGCAGAGCAGAGTACAGGCCGCACCTTATTGGTGCTCACCAAGTGTGGGTGAGGAGAGGTGGGGTCACTGCTGCCGATAGTCCTTTCGAAGTTGAGGTGTTTGATCCATCACAGGCCAGTATTACACACGTTACAGAGGCAATCTGCAATCAACCAGCCAATTTCACAGGTAAGTTTTCACTGTTTTGTAAACTTTCAAAGTATTAAATGAATAATGCCAAGTATAATCATATCTCTATCTATTTTGACAGATCAAAACTAATTTATTTTTTGTATGATGTTTATTCAGTGGATATGTCGAGGGCAGGCAGAGGTGCTCTCTCAGTGTCCGTCAAGGCAGCTGGACGTGATGTCAAAGCTGCAGTCAGAGACATTGGGCATGGTCGACATGAGGTCTCATTCCTTCCCACCTTAGCCACACCCCACAGAGTAGATGTCAGGTTAAATGGTCTTCACATATCAGGTAGAATAATGATAATTATTATATTTGTACATGATACAAAATTTTGTTGAAGTGACTAATCAATGGATTGGTGTTTGTCAGGATGTCCAATGGAAATTGCCGTACGTGACTCAGTATCAGGTAGAGAAATTCTTGCATCTGGCCGAGGTTTGTATCAAGCTGAGGCTTGCAGAGAAGCCAGTTTCACTATTGAGACTCTAGGACATTCCGCAAGAGAGTTCGATGTGGTGGTATCTGGACCTGGAGGTATCGCTGTTTCAGTGAGATGTTACCAACAAAAAGACGGCAACTTACTGGCACAGTTTACTCCCCCTGGTGCAGGTAAGTCAAGAACTTAGTAATTGCAATAAGATCTGAGGTGTGATTCACTTCTCATGTTGCAGGCTCATACAAAGTGGAAGTTCTACATGGTTCAAAACCTTTGAGGAGTTCACCTTTCTTCTGCCAAGCTTTTGATGCATCCCGAGTCAGAATTACAAACACAGGGAATAGATCTGTCGCAGTGCATGAACCTATCTCATTCCAAGGTAAGTTTCACAGCTTTTGCTGCTGAATAATATATATATATATATATATATATATATATATATATATATATATATATATATATATATATATATATATATATATATATATATATATATTATTGCGTTATGAATAGAGTAAAATTAATATTGAGACAAATAAAATGTTAAAAATAGGTTTATTTATGTAGCACTATTGTTTTAATTTGATATTCTTTCTTAATAAAAGTACAATAATTTATTTTCATGTTATGATGAGGTTTGGTTTAAACTTTTTACCTATCTATTTATTCAGCAAAACTAAATAATCCTTCCATACTTTAATTTGGTGGTATGATGATGTTTCAGTGGTAAGGAAAGGTGCAGGGTTTGCTGAGCTGGACGTAACAGTGGTCAGTCCTCTGGGACAAAACCTGCCTCTTGCTCTGAGAGCAGGAGATCAACCAGAATCAGATCTAATTGAGTTCAGGCCGAGCGCTCCGGGACAGTACAGATTTTGTATCAAGTACGGCGGAGAGGAAGTGCCAGGTAGCGTAACATAACAATAATATACTCTTTATTTATTTCATTAATATATATAGTAATAAAATCTTAAGATTTTTTATTTGTTCTTTAATTCAAAACAAAATACAACTAACGGACAATGTTCCAGGTTCTCCTGTGACTTATGTAGTATCAGAGGAAGGCTCCACAATGCCCGGAATGGACGTGACTGACATAGCGAGCAGCAACTCTAAAGGTAAGCAAGCGCTTGTTACACAACCTGGTTCAAATACTTACTGAGTAATGTATTTTTGCCTGCAGCGCAAACTAACGGCACGGGAGAAGTGAGACTGAGTGGGCCTGGACTGGAGGGATCGAGGGTCGGCAAGGAAACGTTTTTCAACATTGACGCTTCACATGCAGGACCAGGCGAGTTCATCTCTAATCTATATTTAATTGTAACTTCACATTGTCCCATTAAGTTAAATGACAAGCCTGGCACAAAATGCTTTCAGTTTTTTTTTTCTTCCAGTAATTCAGATTTTTAAATCCATTTAATTGACTTTATGTAATTTTTTTCCCCCAACCAACAACCAACATTTTTTTTATGCATATTTTTAATTTGAAGGAGATAACTAATGTGATATATAATTTTAGGCATGCCAGAGGCGATGATGAGTGGTGACGGAGGCAAGGTTCCCATTGTGATTTCCGAGGAATCTAAAGGTGTTTACAGAGCAACCTTCACTGCTCCAGATTCTGGCAATTACAAATTGATTGTTAAGTGGGCTGGCAGGTAAGCTCATCCTTATACTTTGCAAATATTTACAGCAACATAAATCTAATAGTTATATGCAAGTTGCGCATGGATCGCTTATGTGTAAATTTTTATACAAAAAGCCAAAACAATCTAAATTTTATTAAATAATAATAATAATAATAATAACAAAGATTACAGTAATTGAAGAAAGAAAAAAATAAATGTTTACAATTTTACTCAGCCACAAGTCACTTATAGTGACTTTATAGTCGGGAGTAATATTATTCACATAGATAATATTGTTGCATATTTGTGAGAGCTTATATTATATTTGACTTATGATATCTTCTCTGTGTTAATGTAGAGAGGTGCGAGGCTCTCCATTCTCCATTCTGGTGTCCGCGGTGGCTGACGCCAGCAGAGTGGTGTGCTCAGGAGAGGGTCTGCGCGTAGGAACTGTTGGCAAGGAGATTCGTAGTTTTCTCGATACAAGGCGAGCTGGACCTGGTAAGAAACTAATTATAGTAATTAACTTTCAATATTACGTGGCAATGCTAATAAGTGTTTTATCACAGGCGAGCTTACAGCACAGTGTGTGGGTCCTAACAAAGTAGCATATTGCGAGTTATATGATCACGGTGATGGCACCTTCACCCTCAACGTGAAGCCCCAGGAAGCTGGCAAACACGCGCTCAGTATCAAGTATGGAGGTAAGCAATTTAACATAAAGTTGTTTTAGAATAATGAGCTGATTTTTTATTATTATTATTTTGAGTGTCCCTATTTATTGAACTCACAGCTGCTAACTTTTAATTTGATTTGCAAGAACACTGACAATGCTGCATGTTATTTCAGGTCAACACGTTCCTGGCAGTCCGTTCACTCTTAGAGTGGCAGGTGCACCTGACGCCTCCAAGGTCAGAGTATTTGGTCCAGGTATTGAGCACGGCGTGTTAGCCACATTCCAGTCGCGTTTTGTGTGTGACACAAGAGGAGCAGGCGCTGGACAGCTCACAGTCAGGATCAGAGGGCCTAAAGGTGAGCTCAACCATAAATATCAATTTTAATTTTTTTAAAATTTATAATATTCTTGTATAAAATTACAATTGCCATGTCGTCTGCACTAATTACCCCCCCCCCTCCCTCCCCCCAACTGTTATTATCAGATATTTATAATGTTGATATTGCTATATTTTATTTTAACACAATTATTTTGTTTAAAACTACCCTCCTCTTTTTCCATTTATAGTTAATGCCTACCTACGTACAAAATGTATTTAAGCATCATTTTATTGCTTGCTATTTTGATAATAATTATGTGGTTGTATGATCAGGTGCTTTCCGTGTGGAGATGCAGCGCGAAAGCCAGAGAGATCGTGCCATCCTGTGCAAGTACGAACCTACTGAACCTGGTGACTATAGACTGGAGGTAAGGTGGGCGGGGCAGCATGTGCCAGGCTCACCTTTTGCAGTCATGATCTTCGATACTCAAGAGGAACTCAACAGATTTGCACAGGTAAACATCATTAGGAAGAAATATTTTATTAGGTCTTTAAAACTAAACTTAAGTTTTAACATAACATATTTAGTAATATATTTCAAAATAGTTTTGTGTTGTAATCAACTAAAATATGAATTGGCCAATTTTTAGAGGGGCTTGTATCTATTTTAGTAGAGTATAGTTTACGAACTATTGTTACAGCTTTTTGAAAATTCTTTTAAGTTATTATTTTTATAATATTTAAGACTCAAGTGAAACTAATTGACTGATAAAGGAACAACTGTTTTGAAGCCGACTATTAGCAATTTCGCTTATTTCCGCTTCCCTTTCGACTTACTGCGCATGAGTAGTAAGGAGAAACGGAAGCGGATGTGACTGAAATCGCTTATAGTCGGCCTCAAAACCGCTGTTCCTTTACTAGTCAATAAGAAAACTGAAATCATGTACAACAATCTAACATTTCAATCCATGTTTCAGGGTAATAATTCTCCGTCTGGTGGTCCCGCGCTCTCCGAACTCTACGGCAGTGTAGGTTACTCCACTGGCTATGCACATATGAACTTTACTCAGCCCTCGTGGCGGGGCTCTCAAGCCCAACTCTGATTTAACCCTACACACACCCCTTTTCCTGACTTGAACCAGGGAAAACCTTCTGCTGGAGCGGCAGCAGTAACTAGCCAAATCCAAATCCCATCAACCACCAGATATACTAAAAAAACAAAACAAATATTTAAAAATAAAACAATATTTTGTATAACTTATTTTAATAATGACTCATCATTTATTATATTTGGTCTGGGATTTTAATAATAAAAATATTATATTATATATTTTAACATTTTGGTAACTTTTTATTTTTCCTTTTTCTATTTTATATAATTATTTTCTATTTCTTATACATTTATATGAAGATATAACCAATATTTTTGTTATAATACTTTTTCTTTAAGAACAATTTAAAATAAAATAATAAATATATTATAAAAGACGTATAGATTGAACAAAACCCAAGTTTTCAACATATTTATTTTTATAATAACTACTTAGTACTTACATTTTCATAAGTTAACAGTTACACTCAGTAATAACTATTTGTTTGAATGAGCGACAATAAATAAGTATAGAAATAAACATTATGACTGCATGCGATATCAATTTATAGAATAAACATAAATCAAAAGGAAATGTGTATTGTGAATTGCCAATTAAAACAATATCATTTTGTTTTAAGTCTTCATTTTTCATCTACTAATCACTTTCTTCCAATACAATCGGATTACTATATACAATCACGTGCCAGTAATTGGAGGGTTTGCATAATTTAAATAATAACAAGATATCATTAGTATAACAAGGAATGAACAGTATGCAAGTAATATCACACCGCAGCAGTTTAATTAAGTAATTAACAATATTTTGTCACTGGGTTTGAATTACGTATAGTTAAATAAAAATTGTATCAAAGACAAATTACAAGTACGTAATAAAAAGCAGTATTTAGACATTAATACAATAGATGTGCAGTATTTATACAACTTTTTGGGGATCTAAATATTATATATTTTCATTCTAAAAGTTTCAAAAAGTTCAAAAGAAATTGATATTTCAATCAATGAAAACAATTAAAATATTCTATTAATTATTGGTGACTTACTATTTTGAAGAGCTTTGCTGATTCTGTATAAATAAATGCAATTACTAAATGGAATAAAAAAAAAGAGGTTCTAATGAGTGCCTGACCAGAGGTGTAAGTAACTACCCCAGCTACCAGAACTAGAGACTGAGCCAGGTGGTGGCGAACTTACTCCTGTAGCCACAGTCTGGAGCTGTTGAGTCTCCTCAGGACTTAACTTGAGAATAGTATTCAGCACAGGAACAAGCCTCGCTCTCTCGTCACCTCCTTGCAATGTAACAAATTTGAGAACCACGTTCTTGAGGTATTCTCCATTACTGAGTGTGTGTTGCTGTCTCTCCATACAGCGCTGTTGTCTACGTATTTCCTCCTTGAGCACAGCGTTCTGCTGGGTAAGTCTGGCTAGATCTGCCTCTGCCTCGCCAAGTAACGCTGCCAGGTGCTTGGCACGTCGCTCAGCTGCTAACACTGAGGACACACTAGCTGTGTCCAGAGATATCTCGCTCTTCATGTCATCAGGGAAGTCAGAGGAGCTCGATAAGAGACGATCAAGTGGGAGTGGTTCTCTTCTGTGATCGCAACTTGCAACTTTGGGAGAATCTACGTTTTCTGAGCCTTCCCCTTCCTCACGAGGCTGTAGTACTTGCGATTGTTCTTGCTCTATGCTAGCTTGTTGTGCCATCTCCTCTTGTGCTGCTTGAATACTGGCAATTTGTGCCTTGTGTCTTTTCTCTGCCTCTGCCAGTTGCTGCTTGTATGAGCTTGATAGAGTGTCTATGGCTAACCTATGTTGTCGAGTGGTGTCTCGTATAGACTCCTCACTTCTATGCAGCTTACTACTTAGTTCTTCACTCTTGGCATTCAATTCTGCAACCTGACTGGCCAAATCTCGTGCTGATGTCTGCAAAGCAATGTTCTGACCAGTCAACACAGATATCTCAGCCTGTAAGCTCTTCTCCCTGCCTCCTGCATCACACAGTACTGTTTGCAGTCTCTCTACACTTGTTTTTAGCACAGAAAGCTCATTTTCTCTCTCTGCCTCTTTGCTTTGATCTTCTCTCTGTGGTTGTTGCTGTTGTTGTCGATGCAATACAGCTTGAGCTCTTACTTTGTAACCATCAAACTCTGCACGTAAACTATTCAACTCATCTTCACGTGCTTTTACAGTAGCTAAACTTGAATTCACTTGTTCTTCTAAAATGTGAATTTGACGAGTAGCTTGTTCTCTAAATAACTTCGAGGCTTCTTCATTGCGTAATTTTTCTGAAGTTATTTCCGCGAGTTGTAGCTCAATTCTCTCTAAATCTGATCGTTTTGCTTCAAACTTGGCGATAGCCTCAGAGTGACGCTGACTTTCTGCTGTGAACTGCTCTTGAGCCTGAGACAGCTGCGACTTGATATCAGTCAACTGCTCTTCCAGTCTAGACTTACTGTGCGAGAGCTGTGTACTTTGCTCCTCCCACTGCTTGGCCTCTTTCTTGTTCTCTTCAGCTACGGACTTCTGACAATCAATCTCGGATTTCAGTGACTCCACTTCTTCCTTTAACTGATTTAACTTCTTCTCCTGTTCAGCAGCAGAGCGCTCATAGGCAGCCATTTCTAGATTTAACACACTACTCTTTTTCTTTTCTTGTTTAGCAGCTTCAAGATCTGAAAAAGTTTGCTGTAGTTTTACTTCTAATATTCCCATTTTTTCAGTCACATCTGCATACTGATTACGTGCATGAGCTAATTCTTCACCTGCTCGTTTCAGTTCTTTGTTACTTTGCAAGGCTGCATCTCTTGCAGCCTCAGCCTCGTCAGTAGCAGCATCACAAGCTACTTGCATGCTCTGCACGTTCCTAGCCAAAGTATCCTTCTCCTTACCCAGTGTAGTCAACTTGTTCTGAAGTTCTGTGCGTTCTGCAAGCAGTTTAGTCAGCACACCTGCTTGATCATGACATTTCTGCTTCAGTTTGACAGCCACTGCCCTCAATTTGGTGTATCTATCTTCAAAACTCTCCTCAACATCACGCAACCTTGCTGAATCTTCTGTACGACTTACTGTACTCACACTTGCGCCCTCACATTCTTCTCGCTCTTTCTCTAAGTCACACAATCTCTCCTTTAGATTGCATACTGTATCTAAAAGCTCTTTGTTTTTATCTTTCAATTCAGACATTTCTTTCTGTAAATTCTTCTCACCATTTTTAAGTACCTCCGATGAGGATATTTTCTTCTCTAAGTCTTTAATATTTTCTGTCAACTCACTATTCATCAGTCTCACTTCTTGAACCTCTTTTTCCAATGCATCTTTTCCACTTAATGTAGTTTTCAGTTCAGTAATTTCCAAGTTAAGCTTTGCAATATCTGACAAAGCCTCGGATAATTTAACCTCATTTTCCTTCAGGTTCAACATTTCATCCTCTAAATTTTGTCTTTCTGTTTCAATGGTTTCAAAGTTTCTCATATCTTCTTTCATTGATGAGATGATAGCCTCACAGCCCTGCTTTTCATTTTGTAACTCAACAATATTTTGCTCCTTCTTTTCCAGTTCCTGACTCAGGTTTTTATACTCAGATAATTTTTCTTCTAACAAACTAACATTTTTGTTTAGTTCTTTATTCTGACTTTTCACTTCCTTTAATGTATTTTTTAGTTTACTGTTTTCCTCCTCCATTGACTGTAATTTATCATTCACTTCAGCATTGATTTCTTGACTTGATGACACTGTAGAAGTTTGCATTTTTTCTCCTAGTTTCTCCATGTCAGAAATTTTACTTCTCAGCTCTGAGATGGTCTGACAATTATTTTCTTTCATGTCTTGTAATTCCTTCACTTCTATATTCAGTTTTTCACTCATTTCTTTAACATTCTCTAAAGTTTTTATTTTTTCTTCTAAAGACGATAATATTGAAGTTTTTCCCTCTAGTTCTATGGTTTGTTGTTGCAACATGCTTGTCACTTCCTGTGCAATACTTTTTTCTTCTTCCAATAATTCTGATAATTTATTTTTCTCTGCTGAAATGTAAGCTACATTTGTTTTCAAATTCTCACACTCACCACATGGTTCCAGCTTTTCTTTCATAAACTTTTCTAACTCATTTTCCAGGTTTACTTTTTCCTTTTTAAGTTTTGTCAAAACTTCTTCTATTTCCTTCAGCTCTTGTACTTTTGACTTCAATGAAAGTTCCAGATTTTCACTCTTCTCTTTCTGTTGTTGACATTTTTCCTCTAGTTCTTTCACAGTAGAATCATATTGCTGAGTAGTAGAGAGCAGAGTATCCCTCTCTCTTCCCACTTCAGAGAGTTTCTGTGCAAGCTGTGCAGCTACTTCACCTCTAGTCTTCATAGCCTCATTCATTTCTGCCAGTAAATCCTTGGTTTGATGGCGTGCAGCTGCCTCAGTGGCAGACTGTGCGTCGGCAAGAGCTTCCTCTAGCTGACCAGCCATGACACAGGCTGCAGACTGCAGCTCACATACTTCAGCACGCAGCAGCGACTGAGAGGAGCGAAGTCCCTGAGCCAGCATGTAGCACGAATCAAGCGTCTGTTAACAACAAAACACTTAATTACACCACCATATAACTATTTACAAAAAAAAAAAAATATATATATTTATTCATTTTATAAAATCCTGATGTGGAAAAAAAGTTCTTAATTGAAAGAAATGTAGCAATACAATCATAATTATCAATAAGTAAACAAAAGTACCATAAGCATGTGAACTCATCAATCATATGTGTACTCAATAATGATAGTATAAAAATTAATTTGTAGTATTCAAAAGAAAAAAAAAAAAAAAAAAAGAAAAAAAAAACTGAAATGATGATGCTTAAATATCAAAACATGAACAAGCTTTATTTTATTTGTTCACTTATTCTTGAAATAAATACAACACCGTTAAATATGCACCTATTTGTGTGTTTTACCTGGGAGTTGGTGCTGGGGTTATGTTGCTGCAGTTGGAGTCTGAGGCGGTCACGGTCTGCTAGAGCTTCAGCAGCTGCATTCTTCACATTGGCCAGCTCATCTCCAAGACTCTCCAGGACGTCCTGACGTTCAACTGCACTTCGACGTAGCTGGGCCTCAGCCTCATTGGCTACCGAGGCGAGACGTCGGTTTTCAGCGTCTAGTCTCTCTAAGCTTGCTTCAAGCGCCGAGCAGTCATCCTCAGTGCGGGCTAACTGACGTCGCAGACATTCTATCTGCACCTCCTGCTCAGCATTTGTGCTCCTCAGACCTTCACATTCACTCCTGGCAGCCTTGGCGACTTGTCGTGACTCATCCAACTGTCAAATTATATATTTCAAAAAATGTTAATGTGTACTGTAAATATTCAGTAAATACTGGACTCATTTTAAAAACAAACGCACCTCAATTGTCAACTGAAGCTTCTGAGACGTCAGCGATTCCAGCATTTCAGCTGTAGCCTCACCCTGTTGATAAGAATAGGTACATGATGATAAAAATATATAAATGCATATGTATCTTTATTATAATAATTATCACAGTAAACAACTTTTTATTTATTTTATTTATTAAACACCAAGTTGTACTTATACATTATATACATTGCACTCTACAAATCTACAGTTTTGCATATTGACTTAATGATAGGGTCCGAGATGGACAGTGAAGTAAGTGGTACCTAGTACAGAGGCCACCACATAACAAACATGCACATTTATCATTACACTCGTGATATCCTTTAATCTGACAGATTACATGATGGAAACCATGCACCGCATAACGGGTAATAACATGCCTGTCTGTACAGTTTGGGCCTTTCCACCCATTAATATTAAATGCAGGGGTATTATAGGAGGCCAGGCTGATATCTTCAGTTTTACTTAATCTATCCTTAACAAATTTAATGTAATTATCTGTTTTTAGAAGTTTAAATTTCAATTGTAGTTCCGTTACAAATAACTCCTCCCTGCTAGCTCATAAACCAGCCTTGACGATGTAAATTTTGATAGGCACAGTACCGTTTTAAGTAACAAATTTTTATACAAAACTACACATGAAAAACTGCAAAATTAAGGAAAATAAGCCATTGCAGCTAGATTGATAATATAAAAGAAACAGATATAGGAAACCAGCAGTGGAGAGAGCCCCATAGTTTGGTGAAAATCTTGCTAGCACAGAGATAAAAGAAACTAACTGGATAGCTTTCAGCACCAAAGTCCAAGAGAACTCTAATTCTCTTGGAGTTTAGTGCCAAAAGCTATCTAAAATGCTTTTTTTTTCTTTTTATTATTATTATTTTTTAATATATTTCTGTGCTAGTAAGATTTTCTTTGAGCCATGGGAATCTCTTCACAATGGTTAGGCCCTTGCTAGTTTCCTCTATCATCTATCCTTTTCTTTAATATTATCACACATTAAAAAGTGTTGATATTAACTGCAGAACATATTTACCTTGACACTTGACTCTTTCAAAGTCTCAACTTCTTCCTTTAAACGCTTAGACTCTTCTAGGGCCTCTGAAAATAATAGAAAATCATATTAGGTGAACTTTTTAAATTGTTGATATAATTATGTTATTTAGTAATATTTCAACTTCATTCTGTTGACCTGGATTTTTTTATTATTATTATTTTTTTAACGTAGGCCTATGTGTACTCTATTGTTGATTGTTGAATAAAATACACTTTTTGAATTCAAATGAGCAAGAGAGAGTGAGAGAGAGAGAGAGAGAGAGAGAGAGAGAGAGAGAGAGAGAGAGAGAGAGAGAGAGAGAGAGAGAGAGAGAGAGAGAGAGAGAGAGAGAGAGAGAGAGAGTTGTGATCAAGATACTGATATGTAACCAACTACTGCAATCTGCAATGCAATTTATCCTGTTTTAATAAAAAGTACCAAAACGTAAATTTGACATCTGTACCTTGATTTATCATCTTCAAACTATTTAATTATTATTCTTTTTAACTATTTTATTAACTATTTAATTTCATTGTGGTACAATATAAAGTCATGACTTAACTAGCCATAATTTTGAGGATATGTATTTTACATGTAAAAAAATAACTTGTGGCAGTGCTAAAAAGTCAGCTCATGGTTAGCATTGTTATCAATTTTTGTTGGTCAGGTATTGCAGATAAGGTATTTTAAACAATTTTCATTGGCCTGACACGCAACAGTTGATATCAGGAAAATAAAGTTAAATAAAAATAATACAAGAATACATAGCACTACCAGCTGTGATTGAAAAAAAAAAAAAAAAAAAATCTTGACGGCGAATTTTAAAAGAAAAAAAATGGTAAAAGTATGTTCAGGTGAGTGCTATGTTGTTAATGTCATTATTAAGTGCTGCCAACATCACATCATATACATCCAGAGTCCACAGTAGTAGAATAATAAAAGGTTACAATTTAAACTTATTTCTTATTTGCAGTATAATTTAACAAGTTGCAAAAAAAAAAAAAAAAAAAAAAAAAAGAGAGAGAGAGAGAGAGAGAGAGGGAAAAAAAACTCTTTCTTTGTTTTTATAGACTCTCAAAGACACAAAATATCATTGTAAGACTCAATCTCTCTCTTTTCATGTACTAGAAAAATATTTACCAAAAAAAGTAATTTTATATGCAATATTGCGGAATTCTTAATACAATTTTAAGAGTGGATTGATGTGTGTGTGTGTGTATGTGTGTGAAGGAGATACAGAGGGAATTGGATTCATCAAATATTCACACACTTTACTATCATAAGATTTGGAATTTGCAGTTTATATACGAAAACCATATAAGATATGAGATTGAATGGTGGGTGGCTTCTCTCACACCGCAAATTTGGAGAAATCTTTGTCACCGACAACATGTGATTTAAGTGACCAATGAAGTCAATTTACATCAGACTACAATTAATGATTGAAGTGTGGTCTTCTTGTCTTTGTTTGCCTGAACATGTGTGCAGCAGACAGGCAGAGGCAGCTCAGAAACTCTTAGCGCAAGGCCCCCTGACCTTGCATTACAATGCAACGCACTTCAGACAGTCTTTACTCTTTAGTCTATACAGAAGTACATACAGTACTGTACTCAATATAAAATCCTAGTCATTATAATTTTTGGTCCTTCCATTAATGAAAACAACAAAACATGAAAGAAAATTACTTTTAAAAAATACATCATAATATTCACAATTTATTTGTTTCTAAATAATAATTTTAAAAAATGTAGTATGTGGATGTAGTTTTTTTGTAGCGGTTTTTGAAATTGCTTATTTCTTCTGTGTGATGTATTGTAATGCAAGGTCAGGGTGTCTCACGACAATATTTTCAGAGCTGCCCGATTCTGCTGCATTCAATGCCAGTGCAACTTTCAGGTAAACAAAGACCACAAGATTACACTTTCATTGATCACTTAAATCATGTGGTGTTGGTGACGAAGATTTATCCTATCTTCTTTAATTTGGCAGTGGGAGATAAACCACCCACCACCCACTCTAGTATTATATACATACATAGTTTTCCCATATAAGCGCTGCAAATTTAAAATCTTTTGATGCATAGTAAATATACATACTTGCTTGCTTACATGTCAAGAAAATGTAAGGCAGAGAAATATCGAATATATCTAGACAACTCAGCGTTACGTTAAGTCTAGGGACTTTATTGGGGCGTTAAATCATTTGTTACATTTTTATCCGGAATCTACTGTAGTTTACGACGTATGTATGATATGTAATGTACGTCCATACATATGTAAGGTGGTTGTGTGGCATAACTTTAGTCTATACTTCATACTTCTACACATAATTCTCTTATTGTAGAGGCACATAGTAATACATACATACATGACTCTTTTTTTTAATTAGAATGATATGGTGTAGAATACGCACACATTGTTTGCTCGCCAAACCTGAAACTAAACTCATTGTATTACGATTACGTACCATCCTTTGCGACTTTTGCTCTTTGAGCAATTGAAAGTAAATTTTTACACTTTTGCAAAAGTTCATCTTTGGACAACATATCCAAGGAAGTTCTTTTAGGCTCGGAGCCTTTGGACGTCGATTCCATGATTTATGAAAAAAACGTATTTCTTATAGTACCATTTACCAAATAATAATGCTATTATTATCCATTGAGTTTTATCATATATTACACGCCACGCATTGTGAATTGAATTATACTAATTGCAAAGAAATGTTACTTTTTTTGTGGAAAATTGACAATCCATCACAAAATCAAAACAAATTTCAGCTGTTTAATCCGTGGACAAAAACAAATGAAGCACGAAAATCCATTTCACGCGCATTTTTTTTGGCGCGCATTGTTGTTGTTGTTGTGGTGTGGCGGAAGCATGATATAATATATATATCATGGGCGGAAGTTGTACTTTGTGAATAGATCTTTTTATTTTGAGTTTTAAAGCCATTAAAAAGTTTTAAGTTGCTAAAATTTTGACGTAAGATATGCACTCAAATACTGAGATTGATGATTACAACAATCATCACCGCATTTTTCTCCAAAATATGCTGATTGAACCTGTTCTCACGAAAGACGAGGCTTGGCGATGCTTTCATCGCACGAGGTTGGAACTTGATGCCTCGGGCAGTGGAGATGAGGGAGAGGGAGAAGATGGTATGTAATCTGCCTGCCCTATGAATCTATTTACATTATATTATATTCTTGTTTTTGTGCAGCAAACACGTATGTATAGAGGTGTACGAGTACGCATATACATACAGTGTGCCCGTATTCATTATATAATATGAGATTAATTGGTATGATATGTTATTTAATTTTACAGAATCCCAGCTGCAGATGCAAGGAGATGATAAAACTTTGCAGAGATTCTTTGAGGCAATCAATGCTAAAATTGAGCCAGTCAACCTGAAAATTAAACAGTTACTTTGTGAAGCAACAAAGAACAAGGTTTATGTTTTATTTGCCATCAATGAAAGCGATGTAACAAAGTATGTATTAATTCACTATTCTTATGAATGCATGGTAATTTTATGTATTATAATTAATCGTCCAGCCACAGTTATTGGTTATTGGCAAATAATCCGCACATATGTATATGTAGTTATCGGGCAGTTGTATTTTATTATTATTAATACGTTTAACTCCCACTCATTTTAGGGTTTTGAAATATTAGCACTAAAGATATGATCAAACAATCATTTTTGTGTCAAAATTTCAAAACTCAAATAAGTGGCACGTATATTATAAAATATAATAATAAAAAACGGCAAACTACACGTACCTGCTGATAATTGTTTCAGTAAGCATGCCAAAATAATAACTACAATTATTACCATATGAACATAGAGACTGTATTTTTGACTGAGTTATGTATCTAAAAATGAATATCACGACTATATTACAGTACTTTGCAGTATATTGCATACATTGAAACATATATGCACAAATATTATTGGTAATTTTTTTGTTTTGGAGTAATATTATATTTAATGTTTTATTTTTCAACAGGGCTGTAGCAGAGCGGTTCACTGTCAAGCTTGATCGAGAGTATATGCAGAAAATGGTGACGGCAATCGTGACAAGTCCTACTAAATCAATCTCAGAAATAACTGCAATCAACCTGTCGTCACAATTGTCAGATCATATATCAAAGAAGGAGATATCTCAAATGCTTTTAAAACTTCTTCATGAATATTGGTTGACTATGGTAAGTTTGTATAAGTCAGTACGTTGTTGTGTTTAATTGTATTTCACATTCTATATGTTCCCGCATCCAAAAATAAGGTTTCGAATGATTTTAAAATTATATTTGTAAAAATCGGAAGAAAGTCTTCTACAGATTTAATTTGTTTCAATTTTTAATGGTTGGAAATGTCCATTCTAAAAAACTAAATAAGATTAAAAAATAAAGGAAAGGTTGTAAATCTTAATGAAAAAAAATGTGTAAAAATGTCCAAAAATCTGTAGAAAGCTTTTACAATAAAATTCATAAAAGAAAAGCGAGGACAATAGCTCAAAGACCGACCGCGCGCCGCCCCTAAATAAAGACCTGCCTGTCAATTATTCTAGTCCCTAGCGCTACCTGCCTAACATTTCGCATCTACTGTACGCACGCATATATGTGTTCGACACACATTTTTATGTTAAAGTTTTTAAAAATCACTATATAAGGCGAGAGTTTTTGTAGGCCTAACCAGTTTGATTTGCAGAACTTTTAATGAGTTTGTAATTAAATAAGCCACCGTGCTAAAAAATTAACCGACTAATACATTAAAATGACATTTTTGTCATGAATTACATATTTTTTTAACAATTAATACGTTTTGTATGTCTGATAAAAAGTGACCAGATACTTGAAACAGAGCGAAAAAACTTTTATTTTTAGTGACTTACGCTTTACTTAAAAAAAGACAAAGTCACAGACAAATCTACACAATAAGTATAATACTGTATTTAATATAAAATATTATATTTATTTTGCTTGTAGAATATAGTGTACACGTAAAATATATAAATATATATATTATCAAAATAAGTTTAATTTACTTTTACTTTGTAACTTATTAATAACAGATTTATTTGTGTGGTACAATGAAAACAGAGAAATATGTAGCAATGGCATAACTTTTGTTAAATAATATATTATATATAGAGCAAATATGCAATTGCTATATATTTCTCTATTTTGATTGTACCACAAAAATGAATCTGTTAATAAGTTATAAAGTAAAGGTAAATGATTATATTATATTATAAGTACAAAGACGAAATTTAAGTAAGTTTTTTTTTTTTTTTTTTTGTCTTTATTTCAACAACTTTTAATACATTCTTTCAATGTTCAATTTACATAATTAATCTTTTATAAATTATATGTATAATGTATGTGTTAATAATGAATAGAAGATTAAACTTTACAATAATATACCTCTATCCTCTATCATTTTAAATTAAAAAATGTTTCATTTTCTTTTATAGTAAGAGCAAAAAAAGATATATTATTCCGATACGACCTATGCGATGTATATCCTAAATAATTGAAAGTAATTTAATATAAATATATAAACAAAAGATAATGACAAACTAATTTTCAATTTTTAAAGAAGAAAAAAGTTAAGCTGTAAAATATACATATTAGTTACATAATAAATACAGTAGATAATTTACAGCACAAAAATATTTATTTTATTTGCAGCATATCAAAAGGATTGATGCATACGAATTTTTAATTCACGATGATTAAATACTGAAAAATTGCAAATATACTAATTACGACCAATTTTTTTAAAACATAAATTTTAAAATATGTTACAAATATTCGGATGTATATGTACATATTTCATTTGCATTTTTACAAAATCTATTATCTGGAATTATAAATTTATTTACATCGCATTTTGCTGCGCTGCACATTAAATAAATATTTTTGTGCCATTCTATCTATTAATAATCTATAAAAAAATATTATACTTTGTTCTTATTCTGATAAAAATAAAATTGACATCATATTTTTGAAGAGTTTGTTTCAATTCATTATTTGTGTATTTGCGTATCTTTATTGTAGCGTATAAGCGCATAACATCTAGTTAAATTTCAGTTTATATAAATTTTGTAAAGCGACTTATTTGTTTGTTTATTTCTCACTACTAAAAAAAATTGAAACTTTTAATTTTTTGTTCGTAAACAATATAATATTTTATAATGAGTAGGACAATATCGAAAAAGACAAACAACAATATAATTATAGACGTATTTTGTCTTGCAAGTACATATTTTAATAACAAATTTATATTTATTTTTAAAAAATGTTAGTTTTGATTGTTTGCCGCTTTTGTATATAAACCTTTCTTCACATTTTAACTCAATTCATTTACATAATATACAAAAAAAAAAAAAAAAAAAAGGAAGAAATCTTTGAAAATTAGAAAATTGTTAAAAATGCTGGAAATCTTTTTCAATTTTTATACCTGCCAATGTGCTGTCACTTTTATTGCATTAAAATGTGTAGAAAACCTACTACAGATTTCTTACTAATTTTACACAATAGCTGCAGCGCGCGGTCAAAAATCATTTGTTCTCATATCTATTGTTTGCGCAGGTATACAAGTAAATAAAATTGCGTGGAATATGTAAGAAATTTTGTAAAAATCTTTTAAAATAAATGAAAATGTTTTAAAAAGTCCTTTTTATGGTGCATCTGTGAGAAAATCTTTAAAAATCAGGCATAAATTTTAGGAAATGTCTCTTTTCTATTGTTTAAAATAAAAATAAATCTGTAGAAAATATTAAGAAAATATTTCACTATCTTATTTTTCAATGCGGGTTTCTAGGTGAATGGTAAAGTGTTCCTGGGTCCGAGGATGATGACAGAGATGAAGAAATATTTGCAAGAGGAGTACAGTGAGCATTTTGACATTTGTCAGCTCTGCAAGGATCTAACATTGATGGTAAAATGTTTAAATTACTATTAATGTTGTAAATTTTTCACATTGCTTTCATTTAATATCGTTGTGCCATTAAAGAAAAGAAATGAAAAACTGAATAGACAATGTATAGTGAAGTCTGTAGTAAGGTGGAGATTTTTATGACACAGATAAGATAAATGTTGAGTAGAGAATATATTTCAGAGTGTATCGCTTTTACTTCCTCACTCCTCATTTATGTGTTAAAAATTAAAAAGGAAATAAAAACTATGAATCTATTATCAAATGAAAGAATGAAGAAATCAATAAAGCAACATACCACAATAAAGACCAAAACTAGAGGAAGATCTTGCTAGCATAAATAAACTATATTGGATAGCTTTCCTAACTAAAATCCATCATCCATCTTTCCATCTAGGAAGATTTTCACCAAGCTATCAGACTCTCTTCACTATGACAAGGCCCTTGTTGGTTTTGCTTATCCTTTTCTTTCAAATTTATCATATTAATAATAATATCTAACTTTGTAAGTTACAATACTCTATACTTTGTACAGTATACCGAACCAAAAAACTGATCTGAAATTGATCTAAGTCCCAATTAAATATATAAATGAGAGAATCTTTGCATTGTCTTAATTTTCTACTTATATACTTTTCTATTATAAATTTTATTTTTCATTTTTTTAACATCATAGACCGATGCTTTTGAGTTTAAACCACACTTCTACTTTTAGCAGGATTGCTTGCATTTATTGCTTAATTTATCTCAATAGCCACAGAAATATGCATCACGGGAAACCAGGGGGTCTGTTCCGTAAGTCCTCACGAGAAACTCGGTACCGAGAAAGGGGGCGTAACTCACTTGTTTATTATAGAGAACTTTAACAGAGAAGCCACATCCCCATGTTTTAGGCAGACTGCAATACTCAACAGTTTTGACTTGGCAAAATTGCTTTTTGAAGCACCAATTAGAGGCCAGAAGTGGCCAAATCAAGGCGCCAATCAGAGAGTGCGCTATAGTAATTTCGTCTGTAGCATTGCCAAGTTAAAAGAAATGAGTGTTGCGGGTCTGCCTAACACATTGGGATGTCACTTCTATGTTAAAGTACTCTAGTTTTTTATAGAAAACTCGTGACCCCCCCTTCTTGGTACCGAAATATGTTGATGCGATAAATGTTGATGCATGAAAGTAAGCGATCCCGCTTAGCAGTAGCAGTGTGAATTTGCCACAACAGTATTGATATATTCACACCTGCTGTGTAAATGTTTATAGTAGAAAAAATGCATGGATAAAATTGAAACATCTACATTTCCTCAAACTTATATTGGACCAGAGTCTTTTCTGCTTGTAAACAATCTCCAATACAATAATCTCATGCTATTGTTTTGTTTTTCCAAGTAGAAGACTTTTTGTTAGACATTGAAATCTTAAATATATAACCAATATAACTGATGTATTCTGTTACTTATACATATTTATTTTATTTTCAGGGAGAGAAATGCCCTGGTAATTGTGGTCTTGCAGTCCACAATATATGCTTGGAGGCGTACTTTAGCAGAGGAGCTAGTCGCAAGTGCCTCAAGTGCAAGGCACCTTGGCCAGAGACAAGAGCTCTTCACAACTCAACCCCAGAGATCTCTGAAGATGAGAGTGATGGTGGCGAGTACTGATCTCCATTAACTTTGTATTCCAAATACAAGTATTATTTTCAATATCCATGTGTGCAGCATCTGTGACCGAGTTCGCCTATAATAATTTTCATATCCTATTAATATAATGACACATTCCTATGTTTTAGTAAAGACAATTTGACAGGTAATGTCGTCACAGTCTGCCCCCCCCCCCCCCTTTGTTCTAGTTTAAATACTTATAGAGTTTAGTTGGACTCCTATTCTTATATCTGTCATATCTATCTATAAATGTATAGAATTAAAAGAAAAGTATAAAGGAAACCAGCAAGGGCCTTACCATAGTTAAGAGAGTCCCATAGTTTGGTGAAAATCTCAGTAGCACAGAGCTAAAAAACTAGAACATATTGCACAGCTTTCAGCACTAAACTCTACAAGAAAACGGAATGTGTGAGTGCGTGTCTTCTTCAGGCATTACAGACTAGGAGAGAAACTAAAGAAACTGCCATTCATATAGTTTCTCTCTGAGTCTGCTGGAAAAGCCCCCCCCCCCCCCCCCCCCATCTCCTGGAGTTTAGTGCTGAAAGCTAGTCAAGATGTGTTACATTTTTATCTCTTTACTAGCAAGATTTCCACCAAACTATGAGGCTCTCTTCACTATTGTATGGACCTTGCTGGTTTTGTCGTTCTTTTTCTTTTATATTTTCAACGTAACTGCAATGGTTTATTTTCCTTGATTTTGCAAAATGTATAAACATTTAATCACAATAATAGTTAAACAAAATATGCATACAAACATAGAAATATTTGCAAAGTTGGAAACTGGTAGTTTGAGCTGTGACTGACAAGAGAGAGAAAATATGCTATTCAAACTTGTCTAGCATTTCAAGTTACAATTTGCAAAAGGATCTGCACTAGTGAGATATAACATACATACCCCGTTGTAGCTTGTAACCAGGGTTGGACTGGCAATCAAGGGGCCTCGTCCGCAAAAGGGGTGTAACACCCTCTTTAGGGGCCATAACGGGGGCGTAACACCCTAGTTACGCCCCTTTTTGGGCCTTAGGGGCCTCCATACAGGGGGGGCCACGTCCGCAGTTGCGGACTTGCTCTTATGGCCAGTCCGAGCCTGCTTGTAACACTAACACTGTACAGTCGAAGACAATTAAAAGGTTACAATTTAAACGTGATCTTTATTTGCGCGCTTCAAAACTTTATGTGAAAACGAGATTCTCGTGCCACTAGAGGCCACCACAATCGGTTACGTTTAGAGTTCTCTTTCAGGTGAGCTTCTTGGTTGCTTGGCTGGCAAAAGCTAGACAATCCTCGTGTTGCACGCTTACGCACTTTGCTCTCCTAACCTCCACATCATGCTCTCTCTCTCTCTGCCGTTGCGACAGCAGACAATATTACATATATCTTCTTCTCAATCAAATGCATAGAATAAAAAAATATATTGAACAAAAAAAAAAAAATAGAAAAAATTCATTTCAATGAATATTTAAAATCATAATGAAATAAATTTCTAATATATGTTTTATTTATTTATTAAATTAAATTTTTTGTTTGTATGTTGATTTATTTATATATTTGCTGGAAAATTAAAATATCAAGTTGATATTTAAGGTAAAGGCTACCTAATAAATAGAATTATATATATCAAGACTTTATGTCCAAACATGTTCGTTATGAAGTATGTAACTTGCTTGGCAGTGAGTTTGAGTCATAGAGTTATTATAGTATATAATCTCTTTGGTTTGAGTTGGGAATGTTTTATCTTTTTTTTTCGAATAGTAAAATTACAAATATATATATTAACGAATGTAACGTATAAATGAGTCATATATTTCATGATTTCTTAGAAATGTTCAATTAAATAAAAGAACAAATCTAGGAGATTTATTTCTTTACTTTTTTTAAAAACTGATATTGCGCATTTGCTTGAGAAGAAACATGTTCAATATTGTCTGCTGTCACAACGGCAGAGAGAGAGAGAGAGAGAATGATGTGGAGGTGCGGAGGAGCGACGTGCGTATACGCGTGCAACACGAGGATTGTTTGGTTTGACAGCCAAGCAGCTCACCTGAAAGAGAACTCTAAACGTAACCGATTGTGGTGGCCTCTATTGGCACGAGAATCTCGTTTTCACATAAAGTTTTGAAGCGCGCAAATAAAGATCACGTTTAAGTTGTAACCTTTTAATTGTCTTCGACTGTACATTAAATTTAGCTTACTTTTGGATCAGGTTAGAAATTTCCTTTTGCATGCAATTCATCCCTTTCATTCACAACTCAATCTCCCACTCTTCTCAAAATTTCAAATATGTATCTACATTTTTTCTGTCATCTTTTTATCAATGAACTATTGCAAAGTCGATTTATTAAAATGTATAAATGTATATTTAAATAAATAATAAATAAAGATATCTTCACTAAAATAAATTTTGTATAAAAAAAAAATGTTTTTTTAATGTAACTGCTTTGATATGTATTTCATCATTCAATTCAAATTAGTTTATTTTCCAATCTCCTACAATTGAAAGCAGCAATACAAGACTCTGTACATTTGTTGAAATTATTTTTGGTTTACATGAACTTCACAGTATATTATACAGTAGTCCATCTCCTATAGCGGGAATGTCAGATCGAATGTGCGCCATAATTCCGACTGGGTGAAGGTGGCAGAACTAGAAGCCGTAATTTGAAGTAATGTTACGCGTAGTTCTGACAACTTCACCCAGTCGGAATTATGGCGCGCATTCGATCTGACATTCCCGCTATAGGAGATGGACTACTGTATAATATACTGTGCATGAACTTACAAACTAGACACACTAAAATACGAGAATCATCTTACATTCAAGAGTTTGTTCACACTTTAAAAATTAAAAACAATGTTGTGATAAAAAGGAATATAGCATTCTCTCAAAACAAAAAACACGTTTTTTTTTTTTAGTATCACAAGGTAAATTATTAAAAACTCTAGTATATTATAGCCAAGCCAATTAGCCATTTATAGTTTATTAAAATATACGAAATATACTTAAAAATTAGTATGTTTAAAAATGTTGCGCTTATTTAAAAAAAAAAAATAAATTGAAAGCTGAAATGCGCATTTTGTGACGTCATCAATTTCAGAAAACGTAAACACGTGTTTACTTCATCTGTGTGTGAATTTGTGGAAAAATGGGAAAAGCTAAGAAAATTAAAGTCTCTAAAGGAGAAACTATAAAAAAAGTTGATCTTGAAACACAGTTAGATGATGATAAATATGTCAAATCTAAAGGTCGGGTCAAAATACGCTCAAAAAGAGCTGAAGAAGAAGAGGTCTGTAACATTAACATATCAAAACATTTGTCTCAAAATCTTGTTTTTTAACTTTTTTTGTTTTTATATTGATTAGTAAATGTATATAAATAAAGGTATGCATGTCATATGTACGATAATAATTAATTTTGGTTAATTAATTTTCAAAATATCAAAATCACCATCCCAAAAATCGTACGTTTGCATCTTTACCACTTGCTTTGTTAGTACATATGGCACTAAATTTGCAGAGTTCTTATTATGAGAAAGATACATAATAATTCAATGCATATAATATATTATCATATTTTATGATTGCAGTACTGTATACTGTATGTACATACGTAATGTGCACTGCCATTCATTACCATGGTCCATTTGTTGATAAGCTTAATTCCAATACATATGCATTAAAATAAACATATGTACATATTTCAGTTTGTAGATGCCAAGCTGTCAAGAAAGATTCTGAAACAAGCTTACCAGCAGCAGTTGGAACTTGAAGAGGAGGAAGGTATTGCTGACCCTGAAAGAACCAAGGTTACTCGGGGTGCAACAGTGAGCCTCGGAGATGCAGGGGAAGCAGATGAAGAAGACGAAGAAGAAGAAGAACAAGAAGAGGAGGATGACCTACAAGGAGACAACTTCTGTGAAAAAATTGTAAGATATTTTGTTATCTAATTTATGGTAGGCCTATATACATATATCCAAAAAATTATACTCAAATTAGAAAAATGTGATATTTAGATGACCACTGGTAATCATCTGTTAACAAAATTCAATTAAAAAAGACTATAGTGAAAGCTATGAAAACTATGCAGCATGAGGGCTATTCAGTAAGTTACCGTAACAAGTAATATGCTACATACATACATCATTGATTAAAAATAAAATAAACTAACACAGAAATAAAAGCCATATTCAAGAATTTTTAACACGTGTGTGTCTTTATTTGGCAGACCTGTTTGCAAAGTAAAGTAAATAATAATTTTCGGATCTAATTTTTATCCTCCTGAGATGATACAAAATGTTGTTTTAAAATACAGTACATTTACAGTATACAAAACCAGTCTAAGGTCATGAGTAATTCTGGTGGTGTTGTGCCTTTGATGTAGTGTGAGATATTACGTACATATTGTATTTTAATGACACAGGTTCCTTATCCTTTGAAAGTCTATTTAAATAATAAATCTAGCTCTTGTCTACGTTAGAAATTTTGATTCAATGTCACAGTTAACTATACATATCGATGGTGTTGCGGCTAAACCATCTTCTACTTTTAGCGTGTTTCCTTACTTTCACGCATCTACGTTTATTGTGATAGCCTTAAAAATGCGTATCTACATTTATCGCGACAACAGGTAAAAACATTTCTACACCTGTTTTACTATGTAGAAATGTTTTTACCTGTTGTCACGATAAATGTAGATACGTGTTTTCAAGGCAATCACGATAAACGTAGATGCGTGATAGTAAGGAAAGTAAAAGTAGTAAGGAAACACGCTAAAACAAGAAGCGTGGTTTAGCCGCAACACCATCGATATACCGTATGTAAATTAAAGAATCTTTGCATTTTACTAATTTTCAATTCTATGTCCTCTAATTTAATTCTCTGTAATATTTTCTATTATAAATTTAATTTTTAACAATAGCATACATATCAACCATATTTTTTATTTTTTATTTTTTTCACTTTTTTAATTTTAGGAAACTCTTTAAAATAATTAATCCACAAATCCTTAGAACATGCTAAATAGAGTCGTAAATGTTGGTGGGAGTTGTTGGTCTAATTCAACAATTGTTTTTGTGTAGGAGATTAACGAGGAAGAAGAAATGGTCATGGCAATGTTCATGAGGAGAGAGGCTGAACCAATGAGAACCCTTGCAGATATCATCATGGAAAAAATCACAGAGAAACAAACGGAGCTGCAAACACAATTTTCTGATGCTGGCAGTAAGTGTCATTAAATCTCATTTTATATAGTATCGCACCAAAGCTATTCAGTTGCAAAATTATTTAATGCTTTTTTACTATTTCATATTTTCCCATTAAATCAAGTTTTTGAGAAGGGGAGAAAAGAAAAATTAATAAACTTCAAAAATAATAATAATAGTCCTAATATAAAAGAAAGGAATAGGGGAAACCAGCCAGGGCCTTAACATTGTGAAAATAGTCCCATGGTTTGGAGAAAATCTTGCCTGCACAGAGTTAAAAAAAAACCAACACGCTAAACTAGTAAAAATAATAATAATAAAGAAGAAGAAGCAATAAACTAAAGCACTCAACTCCCAAGAGAAAACAGAGTATGTGTGTGCCTTCTTCAATCCTTATAAACTGAGAGAAACTATGAAGAAATATCATTTTTAATTTCTCTCCGAGTCTGTAAATTAGTTCTTCCGTATAGAGACGTCGTAGTAGATTTTTTTTTTTGCCTTGCGACTATGAGCGCTATAAAAAGAACAGGTAAGATTCAAGGCTGCATCACAAAAAAACTCTACAATGATGTTTCTATCACTGAAGAAGGCACACTCCCATGCTCTGTTTTCAGTTGGAACTTTGTAAGTGCCAAAAGTTATCCAATATGTAATAGTTTTTGTTATCTCAATGCTAGCAAGTTTTTCACCAAACTATGGTACTCTTTATTCTGGTAAGGCCCTTGCTGGTTTCCCCTATTCTTTTCTTTCATATTACCAACCTTATTGTGATTGTTCATTTTCCTTAATGTTTCAACAATACTAATATTGAATTTTTTTTCCAGCTGTTCAAGTGCAAGATCTGGACCCTCGTGTACGAGAGATGTACCGCGGTGTTAGAGATGTATTAGCAAAATACAGAAGTGGAAAATTGCCAAAAGCATTCAAAATTATACCAAGTCTCAGGAATTGGGAGCAGGTTTTATATCTTACAGGTATGTTACAATTATTAAAACTTAAATATTATTATTTTTGCTGTAGTGTGTTATTTTGCTAGGGCATACTACTCCTATTGTACCATCAATAAAGACAAAGCCAAATTGACAGATCTTATGAAACTTAAATTAAGTGCTAAACATCACAATACGTATGTGTTTTGTGTCCAAAAATATTCATTTCCCTCCTTACGTATGATGTTGTAAATGTGATAAGGTACTAAATTTATAATATGGGTCAATAAATTATTTTTTTGTTATTTACAGTAAAGTAAATAAATAGGTACAATTCTTGAAAGTTCTACAAATGTAAAAGAGCATGGGGAAAAAAGTTATGCTTTTCCCTTGACACCAGTCCTTATGTCAAGAATATAAATTGATTTTTCCGCGTCAAAATAGAGCATCTGCGCTTTTCACCAAGGCGGCAAGTGAAGTATCAGATCTGCACTTTCCACGCAGCACGGTGAGTGGACTAGCGGCCATTTACTTAACATTGCAGATGTTCCACAGCGGATAGTGCAGTTGCTCCACTTGCCACGCTGGTGGAAAGTGCAGATAGTCTATTTTGACATGGAACCATCTAAATGCAATATGCCTCTAGGATTGACACTATATTCCTAACAGATCCTCCAGCATGGAGTGCTGCTGCCATGTACCAAGCCACTCGCATCTTTGCATCCAACTTGACCGAGCGTATGGCACAACGCTTCTACAACCTGGTATTGCTTCCTCGAGTCAGAGACGATATTGCAGAGTACAAGAGACTTAACTTTCACCTCTATCAGGCACTCAGAAAATCTCTCTTCAAACCTGCAGCATTCATGAAAGGATTCCTTCTTCCTCTTTGTGATGTAAGTAAATCTATTGCACTCGTTAACTTTTTTTTTTCTTTTTTTTTTTGTGAAGCTCTGCAAGTTTTAAACTAGCTATTAAGCTATTATGTAGTTTTTTAAACAAATTTTTAATTAATTGATATTATAAAATTAGCAATTAGTAACTTTGGATTCTATAATTGAATGGTTATATGAACAACTGACACGTTAATATATGTATTAACAAAAAAAATATCAACTTTGTGATAATTGATAATTAAAAATATTTAATGCAAGCCAAACTCCCTTTATAAAAACAAAACAAAAAAACAACAACAATAACTTAGCTTTTGACATAAGCAAAATGAAAAGCTAGTACACATACACTTAATTAATAAACGCTCTTAAGTATCATTATTATTATTATATTTTTTTTCTGGGTTAAAAAAGATTTTGTTTTTTCTACTCTGTCAGTCAAAGCTCACACTGTTTTTCATTCCCCAATTTTTTTCTAATCTATGTGTGTGTTTTTCTATCCAAAGTTTAAATTATCAGTTTACAAGTTATACAATAGATTTGACGTAAATATTGCATTGACAATATTTTTAATGTTTATGATATTTTATGTTGCTACAGAGCGGTACCTGCACCTTACGAGAAGCCACAATAGTGGGCTCTGTGCTAGCTCGTAACTCCATCCCTCTGCTGCACTCTGCGGCTGCCATGCTCAAGCTGGCAGAAATGGAGTATGCTGGGGCAAGCTCAGTCTTTCTCAGAGTGCTCTTGGACAAGAAGTATGCTCTGCCATATCGTGTTGTTGATGCACTCGTCTTTCACTTCCTCAGGTAAGAAAAGACAGCTAAGTGATTAAAAATGTGCATGCCTGCATAGCTTGTCAACCTATATGGCTATGATAGATTTCTATTTTTGGCAATTTATCAGTTTGTGCTCTTTCTCATGTTGGTCCTCAAACATAGTTTTGCAATGCTCCATTGCTTTTCTTTCCAAATAAACTCTAAATAAATATTAACTCTTGGTAAAGTTGTTTTATTGCCTATGTTTACAATATATTAATAATATCATGTTATTGTATGTAGTATGTACGTTCGTATATCCATACACTTGCAGAAACCATAAAGTTAACATCAACGATGATGCCACTTCCTAAAGAGTTCATTCATGATTTTCAAAGAATTTGTCAACCCTGCTCTATCCTTTTCTTTAGAAAGCGGCATCGTCTTTGATGTTAATAGTATGGTTTCCTCGAGTGTACAGTACTGATAAATTGTACAGTAGTACTATTTGATACAAATAGTGTAAAGGAAACTTGGTTTGTGTTTTAGGTTTGAGCGAGACTCCCGAGAACTGCCTGTACTATGGCATCAGTCGTTGCTGACATTTGTGCAGCGCTACAAGGGTGATATCAGCTCTGAGCAGAGAGACGCCTTGCTTGCTTTGCTCAGGAGACAAAATCATCCCACTATCACCACTGAGGTGCGCAGGGAGCTGCAAAATGCTCAGTGCAGAGATATCGAAGTCCAGCAGCCTGAAGATATGGACTGAAGTGAATGTATATATACATACTTACATGCTTATTCTATATTAATAAATTTATGTTAAATCACACCTTGGTGTCTTATTTTCTCCTTTTTAAAAATATATTTAAATTGATTGTTATTTTTTATTGTATAGGGAGAAACGAGTTCAAGTGCCATTCAGCATTCAGTTGACATTAATAAGTATATAAGTTAAGAAAAAAATCAATAGAAATTTGCGTTTCTAGTCATAATTGCAATTTTATTAGCTATTAATTTATATTATTATCAAGCATTTTGTGATGTTAATGCAAGACTTGCCAGCCGCTTGCAGCCTTGCAGCGCCTGCTTGCAGGCACAGTTTAAAAAGGTTCAAATTTAATCACAAGAAATGTAGACTTTGATTGGATTCTTATATGTGACGTCATGCACTGCTACCAACAAACAGTACCAAAGTACCAACCAACCAGCTACCAACTTACCCGCAACAATTTTGTCAGCTGACAATTGTTTTGTGTTTTAATGCTGATTTTTTTTTGCAACACGAAATGAAGCACTCTGTTGCATAACCAAAATCAATGTTTTCTTTTGAGTGTTAATTGTATTGCGTAGCATATCACATAAAGAGTTTGATCTACTACAGTTACAAGTCCGGATTGACTTTAAAAACAAAATGTTTAACGCTCGTTTTTCAATCGTAAGTAGAGCGACAGTAAACCCGGGTCTCAATGCAGCATTCAACTCTATGGTAAATATTCATTTTTACAGGATATCAGTATTTGTTGTAGATAATACATATAAAAGTCTTTTACGTTATGAATTAATTGTTTTATTTTCAGTCGAAATGCTGCTACAGTAGTAAGGGATTACCTGAAGAACTTCAGCAAAAACTAGCAAAAGGACCAGGACTCAAAGAATTTATACAGTATGAAGGCAAATTGAAACGAGAGAAGGGAGATACATCTCGACTACCATTGCCACCTTGGCTTAAAACAAGTATACCTACTGGAGAAAAATTTAGGTATGTCCTGCTGAGCCTCTAATTCAGATTCTTATGGGCAAAAAAAAAAGAGAAAAAAAAATCAATCGATCAATCAAGCATGCACGGGCACCAGAAGCTGTCCAATTCAAAACCACGCCATAGTTAATTCCCCCATTTTCTATGTTAAAAAAGCATATCGCACTGGTTGTGGTCAAAGGCCATTAAAGTGTCTTCAGAACGTAATGCAAAAATCGGTTGATCCGCACCAGGATACGACATCATATAACTGTATTACGATCAGGTGGAAAATGTTTCAAGGGAAGTCAGGAGCATGGTAAGTGTTCCTTCTGTTGCTGCAAACCCTATAGTATGGTAATGGGTCATCCTCTCATTCGAAGAACTTTTTAATATTTTGACACTTCTGCGCTCTTGTTCGGGGCTCATTGCTCCAGCCCTTAGTAGGTATATAAACTTCAAACAAACTTCTGTGAGTTAGTAAGGACGTGGTGACCTTGGCCACATAATTTCAGAACCACACAAACAGATGGCTTGCATTGGGAGACCCCCTAACAAAATAATAACAGCAATGACAAAATGACAATAATATGTGTAACGAACACTTGCAGCATCACGGTAACTTCACTATGTATGTTTCAATGTGATAGAGATGATACATATAATACATTTTCTTGCTAGGAAAGTTTCCTAGCTATATCATCCTTCAATCTGTATGTATGTGCCTTTATAATTTTTATTTAGGCATGTTGTAATTTTCCCTGTTTAATTTTCAGTCAGTTGAAGTCTCAGTTGCGGAAGAGTAAGCTGGCCACGGTATGTGAAGAAGCAAGGTGTCCTAACATTGGGGAGTGTTGGAGTGGAGGGGAGAACCATACCGCCACAGCAACCATCATGTTGATGGGAGACACATGCACACGAGGTTGCAGGTTCTGCTCCATTAAAACTGCACGAGCCCCACCTGCTCTAGATCCCATGGAGCCTATTAACACAGCAATGGCGATCAAAGATTGGGGGGTGGGGTATGTTGTCCTCACCTCAGTTGATAGAGATGGTAAATAGCACTTCTTTGACAGTTTACTTCATTAACAACTCTAGGAAGTGTAATAATAAAATAATAATAATAATAAAACTAATAAAAATCTTAACACCTTGAACAAAAAAAAAAAAAAAAAAAAAAAAAAAAAACGTCTAATATCCTAACATACCTAAATATCAATGTTTATTTGGCCGGAGTCATTGATTTCTTATTTATTTTCCATTCACAAAGTGGCAGCTGCGGTTTTATGGCCTCACAGCTTGCCTGTTTCCACGCGCATGGACTAGTGAGCTGTGACGTCATAAATCTGCAGCTGTCATTTTGTAAAATGAAAAATAAATGAGAAATCAATGACTCCAGCCAAATCCATGTTGCTATTTAGGTATGTTTGGATATTAGATATGTTTATTGTTCAAGGTATTCTACACCTTTAAGACTGAAAAATAAAAATAAGATATGATGAGACACAATAATAGATACCCCCCAAAAAAAAAAAGAAAGAAAGAAAGAAAGAAAGAGGGTTTAGCTGCAGCGGACAAGGATCTTTGTGTGAAAAGAATAATTCCTAACCCAGAACGAAACTGAATGCATTTGTCAGCTGTGGCCTATTTTGTAACTTCCTTGCCCCAATTTGCTTTAAATGTATGTGTCTCCATTCTAATTTTTATTTATCAATCATATAGCATGTACGGTCAATTCCCCCCCCCCCCCCCCCCATCATACAAAATTTAAGACCGTGTAAGAAATAGCTGAAAGTGGCTACAAATTTACTCCAAGTGTTGTGTTTTTAATTGTTTAGTAGGTACCATACTATGATTTGTTAAAGAATTTTTTTTTCTAATTGCATTTTTATTATTAGCCTATTATTATTTTTACAGATCTTTCTGATGGAGGCTCAGCACATTTTGCTAAGACTGTAATGGAAATTAAGAAGCAGTAAGTAAGGCAATTTGTATTTAAACGCTCCTTTCTAATTTTTATTTTTCACAAATCAGTTTTGCTTTAATCAGCATACAGCTTAGGACAATAACAATATTTCATCTCAAGTAATGTTCCTAAATGCAAAATAATAGTTCTTTATTAATTTATTACTGTATTATCACTATATTATTATTGACCATTTTTTGATGTTTTAAATTGATTTTCTTGAATCTTACACAAATGTTGGCCCTCTTTATTATTTTACTTCAAATGTGATTTTCTGAAGAAGAAAAAAATACATAGTTCATTTTAGAATGATAAAATAATGAACTTGTTCTAGTGTGCTCATGTTGTTCTGTATAAAATAATATGCACTATCAAATCTGAATGATTCTTTGATGTTCTATAGCAATCCTGATATGCTGGTTGAGTGCTTATGTCCTGACTTCCGTGGTGACATTGAAGCAGTTAGTAGAATAGCTGAAAGTGGGCTGGATGTGTTTGCCCACAATGTAGAGACAGTAGAAGATCTTACTCCATACGTGAGGGATCGTCGAGCTGGATACAGACAGAGCTTGGAGGTACTTCGTAAAGTGAAGGATATTGTACCAGGATTGGTGACCAAATCATCTATCATGTTAGGACTGGGAGAGACTGATGAGCAAATCATGCAAACAATGCAAGGTATATCTAATTACTTCTAAAAAAATAATAATAAAAAAAGGGGGAGGGGCTTTGAGACTTAGTAAGCAACAGTAAAAATTTCATATCAGGATAAAAATTCCAATTTGAGTTATAGTTGCTTCTCTCTCCCATAAGAAAGCATGTTATATAAGACAGTAACACAAAGTCATCTGCTAGCACTTTGTTAGTATTGTTTGGCTCTAAACATACTTTTGAAACAAGGAAATGTTATAATATAATACATCCAGTAGTGCCATAATTATGATAAATTAAAAAAAAAAAATAAATAAATGATAGGAGAAACCTCTAAGAGCCTTATCAGAGGAAAAAGAGTGTCATATTTTGGTGAAAACTCTTGCAAGTACAGAGATTATAAACACATTTTGGATAGTTTGTGGTACTAAACCTTATGAGAAAAAAGAATATGTATTTGTGTGCTTTCGTCATTCCTGTACTTTCAGAGAGAAACTATGAATGATCATTACTATCTTAAATCTTTGCTAGCAATATTTTCACCAAATTATGGAAATCTCCAATGACAATACCCTTGCTGGTTTCTCCTAGCCTTTTCTATTAAATTTATCATACCTGACTGATAAATTATTTTCTTTAATATCTCGCCTATGATAATTATTATATAAAATTATTTTGTTGGCAGATCTGAAGGAAGCAGGTGTTGATTGTGTGACACTAGGACAGTACATGCAACCAACCAAGAAGCATTTGAAAGTAAGCATATTTAAAAACATTTCATGGCAGTACAATTTTGATACAGAAATATGTTGCTTTTATCATGACATTTTTTTTTAATGTTGCCAAAGAAAAAAATGTAATCATCATTGTGGTGGCAGTATCAACAGCACAAAAAAAAGTAGTTTAAAATTCAAAACATGTTACATAAAAAATTTAAAAAAAAGGGATTTTGTGAACTTGTGGAGATTGCAGTTAGTACTATGTCTCATTTGTTTCCAGAATTAAATATATATTTTCATGTAATTTGATTTTTTTATATAATTAGCTTTAAAGGTGCACAGACACCTTGGCTTTTTTGAATCTACTTAAGGTACAAAAACAATTTCACAAGTTGTTAAAATCTAATGCGACTATTCCTTCTAATTTAAATATTAAATTAAAAAAAAAAGTTTGATCATTGTTTGGCCAAGCAATGATCAGCTGACTTTTATACTTTGATTCGTGAGCCATATTTTATGGTCAAAATGACAAACAGGTATTGCCTTGTATGAAGCGGCAATAACTGTTAATGTGATTTTGGCCACCAGAAGTGACCAAATAGCGTGAGATGGTTCTGAAGATACGTGAAACGGAGTATATAAGGGGGCGTGTAAAAATGTTGATTTAATTTTTTAATTAAAAGGAAGAGGCGCACCGGCTCCAAACAACATTTACAATTATTTTCATAGATAGTAGTGGATTAAACACAGCTTCAAAAAATTTAGTGTCTGTGCCCCTTTAACCTGTTGACGACGGAGCTCGTCATATTATGTGCTAGTGCGGCGGGACTCTCGCGCCAACATACATAATATTACGTTCTGTAGCTTACGCGCTAGCATTTTACTCATGCCGAGTGGACAGTCGTGTATGTAGAGGGCGCCGTTGTGAAAAGGTTAATGGTAATAAGTAATAAACAATTTTCTTTCTTTTGATTTATGCTGACCTAAGAATTGGTTGTACATCTGCTATTTGTGTATTTTATTACTATATATATATCATCGTTGGTCCGTTATAATGTCCGAAGTCCAATTGATCATGAAAAAATAAATTTCATCGGATCGACCCCAAATTTGGGATTTTTCCATTTCAGGCCATTTGCAGCAAAAAATATTTTTCAAGGTCAAATGGACATCGGACAATATAGCGGACCTGCGACGATATATATATATATATATATATATATATATATATATATATATATATATATATATATATATATATATATATATATATATATATATATATATATATATATATATATATATAGGATATATATATATATATATATATACATTTTGTGTTAACAAAAATATTTCAATGTTTCTTTCTATTTGTCACCAACGATTCTAAAATACAATTGGGCACACACACACAACCCCATTTTTAAAACTTTGAGTGTTATTTGTTCAATGTGATAAGATACTCTGTTACGCCAATAAATTGACAATCAATATTAGCACGTGCTATTGTACCTTTAGCTTTAGTTATTGTTTATCAAATATAAACATGTGTTGAGCAAGTGTTTTTATGTTATTCCCAGGTGATAGAATATGTCACTCCTGCAGCATTTGAACACTGGGCGACAGTTGGAGACAGTTTGGGATTCAAATATACAGCTAGTGGTCCTCTGGTGAGGAGTTCTTACAGAGCTGGCGAGTTCTTCATTGCCAGCATTGTGAAGCAGAGACAAGAGGAGCAACAGTCAGCAACACTTGCCTAGTCTGGTGTAATACTCACATACAATTAAAATAAAAAAAAAAAATGATTTTTTTTATTATTATTATGTCAGTGTCTGTGCAATCAAATTATTTTTACAGAATCCTTATGATAAAATATATATAGTACCTGGTAAAATGTACTGAACAAGAAAAAAAAAGTGATTTTAATTTTCATAAAGTTTCATAGTTATTTGCTACCTACTAATTTTAGTGAAATGCAGTGCTTTTTATTATTATTAAAGGAATAGATCAGAGAAAAACATAAGCATTTATATCACAAAACACTTAATGGGATTTACATAAATAACATTAGTTTGTCTCAAAACCCAACAGCAACCCTGTAGCAGTGATCAGAATATTCTATTTATGCAACCCGCACAACATTTTCATCCTAATTTTTGCATGTTTCTGACGTCATAAACATGAATTTTCACGCAAATGGCATACTTTACAGTTTTTTCTCGCTCTCTCATGGGGCTACATTAACATTCTGGGAAAAATTGTCAACAGTTTTGAAGATCCCATTTCGTGTTTATTCATTAAAAAGCACATGTTGTTTTATGTGGCCTATGGCTTTAAAGAAATTAGTGAATACCTACTTATTAAAGTTTGTTAAAATGTTTTTAAAACTTTTTATTTGCATGCAACATTAAAAGGAAATGAAAAAAGGAAACAGTAGATGCCTTTAGCATGTATTAGTATTATAATGTGATGTTCTCTCCATAATAGTTCTATGAAAAATTGTGCTAGCTCAAGGGACAGTAAAACACATAGGATATAGTATAGGTATGGTTTGAATATAAAATTATCACATGAAACAATATTAAAACAAGACCAACCTTACCACAATGACGTCCGTAGCTAGGTGAAGGTATTTTTTTCAATACTACTTTCTAGCTATGGACTTGATCGCGTTAAGGCGCTTGTTAGATTTTCTATGCTTTCCTTTGATAAATCTGTTAATATTAATCTACTTCTAAGTTGTAAATGACTTTCTTAATCCTTTATATTATGTGACCCCTCCTTTGTTCTATTGGCCATCATATATGCAAAAGCAAATCTGCATATATTCAGTAAAATTTATATTTACTATTATTTTCTGTGATTGATTTATATATTTTTGTATATATAAGAAAAGAAATGGTTTATCTAATTTAAATTAGTAAAATGAACCTTTTACTACCTTTTGCAGCACAATAAAATGTGATAGTGGCTGCGCAGTAGTATTTATTTTACTACTACGGTTCTTTCTTTATCACAATAGCAGCTTTTGCATGGGACAGTTAAATATTTTACTTGCAAAATTTTGAGTGTAAATAAAGAATGCACATGTTGTGAGTAACACATTATTATATTGTTAATGTTATTGAAATGTGTTTTTATTAAAATTATTAAAGTGATTTTGATAAATACTAAAAATTCGTTCATGTTTTGGTTATTTTTATTAATTTTTAAATTTTATTGAATATCCCTCTGATTTTATAATAATGTTGCGGCGAGGAGGCAACGATATACAGAAATGGAGACTCGAAAACCTTTTTTCTGTATTCATGCATTCATATGCACCAAATTATGGTGGTTTTGAATTTTTCCTTATTATTTATATACAGCACATACAAACTTTTATGTGGAATATAAAGTTATCAATGTTACCTGCAAAAAAAAAAAAATAAATAAATAAATGTATCACAATAATTTTTATTATACACTTTACTGCACGCTTATACAGCCTTTATTCAAAAATTTTCTAGCTTTATAATATTAATATTAATTATTAGACTTTTATTTATACTTATAATTAATATTACACCTATAGTAATAAAAAAGTAATAAGGTGATAGTTATATATGATGGCGTAATTGTATTTTTGTCTTCTTTTTTTAAATATATCTCAAAAGAAGAACTCAAATATATACCATATAATATAAATATATGTAATTAATATTAAATAATATATAAAAACTATCACTTTTTTAGGAGCGTGACTTTTTCCTCGCCACTTCTCTGTGATCATTTACATAATATATGCAAGCGTATTTTGCCGATAATCTCCATATTGTGCAATTTCTCTAAAGTGATGCATAATGTTATAAATCTATTAAATTATATAGACCTATATGCCTATAGGCATATAATGACATTAATACATTAATTAATACATTATAATGACATTTTTTTAATTTTTATTTATTTTAATTATTTCATTTTCTTTTTCATTATTTTTTAAATCGCATGCACTATCATTATATTATTCATTCAAGGTATTCCGAGACCTGCGTACCTAGCAGAGGTGCAGCTGCAAAGCTGCAAAGCTGCAACAAAACAAAAACTTTACAAAAGAAGTCGATTTTGCACATTTAAATTATACAAAAAAAGCAGGTGCATTGCCCTCGCAAATTTTCAGCTAAAGAAAGAGATTTGATTGGTGGCAGACAACTGTCTCATTCATTACGTCATCAACATTTCTCCTCCATCCCCTTCTGTCTCGCATCTCGCGCGTTCTCGCGTCTTTTCCCCTACAACGCTCCTCATTTGCTCTTTAAAGCGTCCATTTTGTCCGTGCCGGCGAACTTGAGGCTTCTTGAATTTTCATTACACTTTTTCACGCATATTTATACTCTCAGGTAAGAAATTTTAATTATATTTTGATTACATACATATTTTAATTTATTAATAATAAAATAATGTAAGATTTACGTAACTAATTAAATGGAAAGAATGAAAAGATCAAGTGGCGGGTTGTAGTGTAGCACAGGTCGATTGCTTGGTTTCAAAAATGGATACCATAGAAAATATAATTTTCATATGAAGTGAAAACTTTAATCTAAGTTTTTACATTCAGTGCCCACACGTACACGTTCACGCTATTTTTATGTTGCAATATATATCTGTAAAGAAGGAGGCAAAATAATTACGTTGTGTTTAGTATTGAGCAAATATTCATGTTTGTGCACAGTTAAGATAATGGCCATGATGGGAGACCGAGGCGCAGGTTTTGGTCGTGGTAGAGGTATGCCTGGTCGTGGAGGACCTCCAAGGGGCCGTGGAGGTTTTGATAGAGGAGGCATAAGGTAAGAAAATACCTTATTATGTGTAAATATATGGAATTTTGAAGGTATGCAAGTATTGTTTGCTGAATCTATTGTTGCATTTTCACAGGGGTGGTCGTGGAATGCCAAGAGGCACCATGAGAGGAGCCCCAGTTGCCAGAGGAACTGGAAGAGGAGAAAGGTAAAGTTAAATTTAAATTTATATTCAAATAGTACTTAACATAACATTGATTTTGTTTTTAAAGAATGTACATACTGTAATTTAGACTTCTTTTCTTTTTCTCTCAGTTTCCCAGAACCTCCTGTGACTAAAGGAGAAGCAATTCCCACCACTGGTTACCGTGGCGGAGCAACTAGAGGGATTCCCACTCGTGGAGGAACATACACTCCTAGGGGAGGATTAGGCATGGGCCAGAGGGGTGGTCGGGGTGGCCCTGGTCGTGGCACTCTAGGGGGTAGAGGATTTGACCGGGGTGCTCCTAGAGGCAGGGTTGGTGATAGGGGTGGTAGAGGAGGCGAAGGGGGTTCTGGGTTTATACCTCGGGGTCGGGGCGGATTTGATAGAGGAAATGGCCTTCCTCAGAGAGGCTCACGTGGAGGTGGCGAGTTCAGAGGACGTGGAGGTTCAGACTTTGTACCCAGAGGAAGGGGATCTTCATCTGCACCAAGCAGTGGAGGCTTTGAGTCTCGCCAGTTCCCTCCCAGGGGTGGACAAGGCTTTGTTCCTCGTGGTCGCGGTGGCTTTGATAGAAGGTCAGAGGAATCTCCTCGTGGCAGAGGAGACTATGTTCCACGGGGTCGTGGTGCTACTGCCCAATTGCCTCCTGCTGCCTCTGCTTACCCTCAGCGTAGCAGTGTTGTTGTCGCTGAACGCCAGCCATACCGTACTCCAGTCCCACAATCTGCAGACTACCGCGGAGGCTATGGAGCATCCACCGTTGACAGCCTGAAGAGAGCCCCACCAATGAGCCAGCCAGGAGCACCTATCCAAAAGCGTGGTCGCTATGATGATGAACCTGCTGCAGATCCCTACCAATCTAGGTGAGTGACAAACAATTTAAAATTCAATATTAATTTATACTATTATTTACTCACATGACATACATAACAAAACTGGATAAGACGCAGTGTTAATGCGCCTGAAAACTGTTTGATTATTTGGAGTTTTAATTCACAGAAAAAAAAAACATTTTCTTTCAGCTATTACAGGACTAGCCAAAGCAGTTATGACAGTTATGCACCCCCTCAAACCAGCAGCTATAGCAATGGCACATCAATGGATTACCATCAACATCACTCCAGTGGCTATGCTCCTGCAATGTCAAGTGAGCTACCTCCTGCACAAGAATCAGGTGGTTACATGGCAGCACAGAGCTCTACTCAGAGCTATGCTGCTGACCCTTACTCTTCATACAGCCAGATGCCATGTAAGTTAAATTGTCAAATTTGTATTGGTATCAGTAACTTGACTTGCAGTTTGTTGACTTCAGCTCAACGTATGGCACCAGCAGAGCAGTCCTGGGGAACTGCGAGTGACCCCTATGGAAGCAGTGCAGGGTATGGTAGCTCTGCCAGCTATGCGCAGTCATCAAGCGCATACAATGGACGTGGCTATAACACATCTGCCCCTGCTTATGGTAATTATACATTACTGACTTTTTAGACAGTGTTGTGTATCGTATCAATAAATAGGGGGGGGGGGGGGTAGCTGCTGAGTTTAATGCAATTTGTAGTTTTTATCTTGTATATTAAGTATTTCCAAAACTGAATTACCCAAAGTTACCTAGTGCAGGAATAAATGGCATACAATTAACTGATAAAGAGTAGGAATCATTGAGAATGAGAGATAGTTTGAACGTAGACTGACTGACTGGGGGGGGGGGGGGGGGGTCATGGTAGAGAAAATTTCTATTCTAAGCCAAAAAATGTCCATTAAAAATAAAATTAATTTTTACAATAATATATTTTGGCAAGGATTTTTCTCTCTCCCTCTCTCTCTGCCACAGCACCCCTGTTGGTGTAAACTTGTGCTCTTTACTATTCCTCTGATTTTTCTTAATCAATCTGTGTGTTTGTGTATTAACTATTAAGTCTCTTAACTGTCAATCATTGCACTGTCAATTTTTCCTTAATTATATGATACGAGAAAGAAAAATAATGATAATACAAGCATGAAATTCAACATAATTATTTATTTTGCATTATGTCCTTTTTTTAGGGCAAGCCAATAGCATTGTTTAAAAAAAAAAAATGCTACCGTACTTGAGGGGGAGGGAGGGAAAAAAAGTTGAGATTCCTAATGCACACATGATTGAGATAATATATTTTACAATTCAAACACTGGCACTAAATTTCCAATGCTTTTCTTATGAGAAAAACACTTGCTGGATTTAAATGGTTCATTATATTATCACTACTGTGTGTATCTTAGTATTTTTTTTTTTATTGGGCATCTTAAGTTTTTAAAATAAACCTTGAAAGGTATCAGTTATACAATTAATTCCTCCCTTGTGTTTAGTTCAGAGTATACTTTTTGTCATGCTTAAATATTTATCTCATCATAGTGTTCACCCATACATAGGTATCTCTGGAAAGTTTTAATTTGTACTGTAAACCTAATATTTGTTATGTAAATAGAAAGTTTGCCACTAAAATGTATATATGTTTTTTTTATAGATACCCACAGCTATGGAGGAGCATATGGCAAACCTGATTATGGTAAGTTTAAATTTTGTAATTTCAGACACTAAATAATTCATATATTTTTATATACACACACAAATCCCATAGTTCAATAACATTCAATTTGCCTTAAACTTCACAGTATTCTCTGAACTGTGACATGCATAGATTTATATTGGTATCAGATGGACTGTTGGTCAAAAAATAAATTTCTTGGAATGTGCTTGACGTGCACAAAACTAGCAATAGCTGATGTTGCTAATAATAAAATATGGTATACTTAACTGTCCTAACTTCTTGAAAATTCATTGTGCCTATTATTAGTAAATGATATTTATAGGTAGAAAGGAAATAGAAATATTAATATATTTATATAATAAAAAAAAAACATTATAAAAAAAATGCAACAAAGACAAATATTTTTTAAAGTTTCTAAAGTGCCTGAAGTTTTTATTGTAACATGGCTTAAAAGCTTGATGATTATAACTGTGATAATTCGTACAAATTTTAAGGATTACAAAGTTTTGTCAAAAACCACACTTATAAAGAGCATTTCTATTATTTAAAAACTGAAACAAACACAGATTTATTATACTAATTTAATTTACATGGCTGTCAAAAATTACATTGACTTTCTAAATTTAACAAAGTGAACATTTATTTCAACATCAGTTTATATTATTATTTTTTTTTTTAAATTGTTTAAAATATCACCATAATAATGTATAAATAAGCTGGGTGCTTAAAATTTTGTATAGACTAATAACATACAAACAAAGTATTTTTTTACTCAACGAAAATCAATCATAATAATTTACTCTTGATAGCTTAAGATCACGTCATCACATTGTTGCTAAGAAGCAATTTGATATGATGTGTGATACTGTCTATCATGACATGGAAGTGAGCTAGAGTAATATAGGTACTAATTAAATTGAAATGGCAAATAAAAAGTTATCTTAGCCATAAATAAGCTTTCATTATTGTATTTAGTTTCATAATTTGCATTGCTGCTTGTATAATCATTTAAATATATATACTGTATATCTGCATACATGTTGTTATATATTATTATATTAGGAATCTTAAAATGAGTCGATTTCTTGAATTAGCCATGGTGCTATAATCTAATATTAAATTAAAAGATTTCTAATGGTATGCTAACAGTTTACCTGCAACTACAGTGTGAACTGCAACTTTTGGCACACCACATCATATAATGATATGTAATCCTGAACCAAGTAAATAGTCATTTACATATTTTAGCAAAATAAAAGATGCTATATCACAGAAGTTACAATCGGGCACTCAGCTATTTTGTTGTCACTAAAGTGCATAAATTACATAAAAGGCATGTTAAAGTAAAAAAATAAAATAAAGAAGTTATTAGAAGGAAGGGAGGAAGGCAGTGAAAAACCATACTTTTAAGTTACTTGCAAATATCTGCAAAGTATGTAATATAAAAATACACCGAAACAAACCATTTATTATAATAGCAATCCACATAAAAGCCTCACACAAAATTGCATGGTGTGTGTTGGGCAATAACTAAGACTGATTTCATTTTCTTATCCTAGTTATTCGCAGTGACCAAGGAAGTTAGTGATTTTAGTCAATTTTCAAAAAATAAATAAATAATTAAAAAAAAAAAAAAAAATGACACCACTCTTTAAGTATTATATATATAAAAATATATATATTTAAAACGTTCAATAAAAAAGTTTTCGAGTATTTTAATTTACAGTAATGAAACAAATTTTCATTTTGAGTTCATATTGAATCAATTTATTTCTTAAAGCAATCTAATGTAAAATTTGTTTTGTTTTGTTTTCTGGTGTGAGGCGAGGGTGCAAGTGTACATACTGACTAACACTTCAAACAGTTTGTCGCGCGCTATTGTCCGATCAATGTTGTGTGTTGCATCTTTGCAGGAACAAGTGCAGGCAGCTACTCCCAGAGCCGCGACTATGAGATGGATCGCAGATACTGAGGCATTAAAACCAATAATATCTAACTTATCTATCAAAACCATTTGATTGAGCACTTTATTTATGTAAATTCATAAATGTCTTTAAATAATTTGCACTTTGGAACGAATTTGAACGGACATTTTTTTCTTAAGGAAAAATTATAAAGTATTTGTAATAAAACGCATGTTATGTGAGAAAAATTATACTTAAGATTAAATTGCTGTATAATTTTATATTTTTTAAAAATTGGGAAAAAAATTATCTGCAGTATTAGGTTAAATGGTTATATTCTATTATTATTTTTTTATCTTCCACAAACTTCACTTTTGATAACTTTATATTATCTGACAATTCTCTTAAATGATTTTTAAAAGGCAGTAAAAAATGTTTTTCACTTATGCTGCGTACAGCATATTTTAATTTATAATTTTATTTAATTTTTTGCTGAATCTCGAACATACATGTAAACACAGCACAGTTCCGTACATGTAGCAATTATTTCTGACACTTTGTCTGTGGTACAAATTTCAGGGACTTAATTTTTTTCTATTATTTATTAATGTATTAAAAATAAAAATTTTATTTACATTCACTAGAGAAGTTATCACAAATGTTCATTACAACGTTTAGTAAAGTAGATTAAAAATAAAAACACTGTATGAAAATTTTATTGAACACAATATAAGATAAGCTTCATAATAAATAAAATATGAAGAAGAAGAATAATAATGTTTTAGAAGTGCTACATAATTGTGCACTTTCGGTAGAATATTTATAATATTAGTGTTGTTTGTGGATTAAACTTATTGATGTAGTGTTGTAGAAACTAGGAAACTAGTTATTAGTCTTATTTAAAAAAAGAAAAATTATTCTCTCTAATTGTGTGGTGTATGATCATGTCATCATTTTTAACAACAACAATTATGTATTAATAATAATCAACGACAAAAATAGTGTTGTTCTAATAATACATTTACATTGTGGAAAGAGAACATTTTTAATAGATGCTCTCGATTTATGTAGGAAATATTATGAAAAATAATAATATACAAAAATGAATAATATTCACCAAAAAATATAAAGTGTACTTATTTTTTATGCAACACCAATATTGAAATCCACTATCCATCTCTTTATTAGGAAAAAAAAATCTCTATGGGCTTACTATATATTATATAATAATTAACTGGATATTTTAAACAAGAACAAGCAAGCTATATTTTTAATGATTTTATTACCCAGCTAAACTAAAAATGTATATTTTGAATTGCATTTATTGATTTTACTTTATTCTTAAAAATGCTCATTTAGTGCAAATATAAATATGTTGTACACACACTGGTATGCAATTTTACTCTTAATATTTTGTGGCAGTACAGAGTTTTCATGTGCCTCCATATAAAAACTTTTTTTTTTTTTTCACAAGACAATAGGGTAAAATGTTAGTGTGTACCATTGCTATTTTTTCCCCAGTTCTAAATAAACATAAGACTAAAAGCAAAAGAAATTTAAAGCAGATAAGCATTTCCATGAATCTATTATTGCTATCATATTATGTCAATTTGTGATTTAAGAACTGAGCATTTGTATTATTGTTATTCAATACCTCATAGTTATAATATCCAAGTAAACTAACAATCACATACATATAATATATAATATATATATAGTATATATATATTTGAATAATCAACCTGAATTTTTCTTGTTTGGGGTTATTGGTTTTTTTATATCCTAAAACTAACCTATCTTATTTTTTTTAATTAACTTATTTCAACTTTCGAGTTCTTAAATTTTTAAGACCTCTCACATTCAACTAAACATTCTTTTAAACTAAAAACCTATTTTATATAAGTTCATTGCATTATTTTAATTTTATAATTTTTAAATGAAATCTCTAAACAATGAACAAAGAAGTAAACAGCCATTCAAATGCATTATAAATTGGAGGAAGAGCACCAAGATAAAAAACAATTATAACAAGCAAGTCAATTTCTTGCTCCACAAAACGTGGATAAGAAAAAAAAAAAAAAAATCATTGACTATGCTAGATTTTTAAAAGTATACCTGATAAGTAGTCCACATTATAAGGATTTTGGCTCGGAAGATTAATCGTGTAAGTATAAGATAAAAACAGTGGTGTTAAAAGGAGGACAAAAAAAAAAAGCACCAAAAAAGTGCTGTATAACCCCTAATATAGTCTTAAATGATTCAACTTAATAGAGTAAATTTTATTTTAAGTTGATAAAATAAAATGTTATAAATATAGTAACATACTGAAAATAGACTATAATAATGCATCCAAGTTAGATGTTTCCATCTAATACAACTTATTAAATATATATAGGTATATATATAACTGCATTTTTAGAAGAGTTTTTGTTTTTAGTTATGGTGACTATTTTTAAATTCAAAATGTACCTTATATTTCATTCAAAACCCTACATTCGGGTACACAAAGCATCTGTTAAGGTCAATTCAAGTAAATAAACTGCATAGTATTACTATGCAAACTGCTACCCTTAACAATGTATGAAAAAAAAAGTACTTTATAATTATTATTAAAAAAAAAAAAAAGAAAAAAAAATGAAAGTCACGTGAGGGTGTTTCATACATAGCACATCATATTTTCTTGGAGTGTGATTTTACAAAGGCGCATCACTATATTGTATATATAGTTAGCAAGGAAATTATAAAAGTTCCATTTAAAATAAGAAACAATATTTATACAAGTGATAACTATGTGTACATTTCCGATACATTCACTAATATTGTAATTTTTTATCATTTCAGGAGCAGGCTGAATGAAGCAGGTAATAACTCAACAATGAATGTGGTTTGAAATGGGGTGAATAGTCGGGCTTTTGTTGTAGTGTGACTATATTATACCGTGTATTTTGTATATAGCTTTAGCTTGCTGGGTATTCAAATATCAAAAGATATGTGTTGTGAAAGGTAAGACATTGGTACGTAATTGTACCAGTTGCAATTTAGCATGTTTTCTTCTGCTTAATGGTTTGGCTAAGGGTTTATGTTAATTAGAAATATTTCCATGAAATTGCGTATAGGAGGGAAAAAAATCGTAGGACACCCTAACAAAGCAGCTAGTAGTAATGAAAATTTATTTGAAAGGAAAGCATAAGAGACACGCCTAGTGAAATGTAGGTTTGCCATAGTGGAGTGTTATTCCTTTATTGGATTTGAAATAAACACACCAGATATATTTTAGCATTTAGGTCATCACTGATACAGAGAAAATACAGACAATGGTGTTTATCCACCAAAACTTGCCAGTCTCTTGAAGATCTTTACACCTTCTTTAGAATATTTCTCTCTGGTAAGCTTTAGGCTTTTTTTTTTCTTTGTCCCACTTTGTTGTCAATAAACAAATCTGCATTAGAAGTCGAATAATTTCGTTCATTTTGAAGTTTCAGAATCTGGCCCGATCAGAAATAAAATTTAAATTTCTGTATCCAGCTGTGGGATGACTTGAGGAGAAGAGACTTATGGTTAGATTTAATTAAAAGAGTAGATAAAACTAGCAAGGGTCTTATTATCAAAGGAAAAACTCAAATCAGAAAGAAGTATATATGTGATGCCTTTGTCAGTCATTAAACCTTGGATAGAAATTAAAAGCATTGTTTCTGCTGGTGTAAAAGAGAGATATTTAAGAATAAGTTTGAAAATTGGGTGGAAATAAGTGATAGGGTGGGACGAATGGAGGAAAAAATTGCTAATTGAGTGATAGAAGTTGAGTAATACACTAGTGATTTGCTTGTCCCACTCACTACATAACATTATTTGGTACGTTGCTGTATTATAAATCTTTTCTTTCTTTCTTTCTTTCTTTCTTTCTTTCTTTCTTTCTTTCTTTCTTTCTTTCTTTCTTTCTTTCTTTCTTTCTTTCTTTCTTTCTTTCTTTCTTTCTTTTTAATAGAATAATATGTTATGCAATGCAATGCATGCTGAATTTTGCCTTGATTTTTATATTCCTATTTTCCCATGGCATACATAGTGCACTTACTTTTTGCATTATCCAGTAGGCCAGTAGGTAGTATTCATTTTGCTTTACGTCCTTAATTGTTCTTCTTCTTATTATGATTCCATTCAATTATCGCTAGTCATTTACTTGGTAGTAGTTTATCAATTGGAGTGATGTGCCGGGGAATTAACAGTTTTAAATATATAGGCATTTAGTTCAATTAATTTTTATTTTTTCAACAATAATTTAGTTTATAATAGTTTTATATTGCATTATTTTTATATTTGCTTCTATGCTTCCATATTGAATGAATTCTATTGGCAATATGATATCCATATCTCCAAGTTAAAGAGGCTCAAGCTATACCCTACATTCTCCTATTCATTTGCTCACTCTATTGCATGGTGTGACTAACTATGATTATTAATGGTTTTGAAATGTGTTGCACTTTGTATCAATAATAAGGTGACATATCAATATAGTTGATAGTTTTTCACCACTTGAATTCTAATGTGATGTATTGCACTTTTCAATTAAAGGAAAAATCTACCCCGGTTAGGATGAATTTTAAAGTAAAGGATAGAAATACCAACAAGGACCTTACCACAGTAGAAGTTTTATGGAGAGGTCTATGTCTCGTATGGCACTGAGTTTAGTTATATAATGTTTGTATAACAGAGAGCTTTTGTCGTCATAATGACATTATCAATCAAAGAAAACAATGAGGAAGACTAATGATTTTTGGGACAGTATTTGAGCACATTTTTAGAAAGAGTATAATTAGTAGATTCTATTGACGTCAATATTTACCTTTATTAATTAAATTTCAGCGATTAATTAATGATTTAAAAGTGGCGGCCACGCCCCCAAGAAGCCTGTGCCGTTAGTCATTTGTTTGAATTTGCAGCGCAGTCTGATCTTCTTCTGCAAATTTGGATACGAGATTTTAAAATTTACGCGAATTTTTAAATTTTCGTATCAAAATTTGCAAAAGAAGATCAGACTGCGCTGCAAATTCAAACAAATGACTAACGGCACAGGCTTCTTGGGGGCGTGGCTACCACTTTTAAATCATGAATTAATTGCTGAAATTTAATTAATAAAGGTAAATATTGATGTCAATAGAATCTACTAATTATACTCTTTCTAAAAATGTGCTCAAATACTGTCCCAAAAATCATTAGTCTTCCTCATTTCTCCGTTATACAAACATTTATAACTAAACTCTGTGCCATGTGAGACCTCGACATCTCTATAGAACTTCTGCTGTAGTAAGGCTCTTGCTGGTATTTCTATCCTTACTTTAATATTCATTGTTATTGTACTTTTGTACTAATGCATTATTCTTTTTCAGCTCTTTAGAAATATAATTTTTTAACTTTAATTTTATTATCTGTGTAATAAATAAATAAATAATTACCTCTATATATGACTTTTAATTGTTACCTACACCAAATTCTTACATAATAAGAATAAGTACTAATGCTAATATTTTTGAGTAAGTTTTATTGTGGGGAAAAAAATAAGAAAAAAAAAAGAAAGAAAGAAAGAAATACACAATCAAGAAGAAAAGTGGTAACTCCATTAAATAAACAAATAAAAATAAATACGTTTATTGATCAGAGGATTATACATACAAGTAGTATAGTATAATATATCAATATATATCAATACTGGAGGTATTGTTGAGGCTATGGCTATATAGTAGGAAAAGCTTAGTTCAATTATATTATCCAAGGCCAAAAATATTTTAATATGATAGAACTATTTATTATATGGATAGAATACTTTTTAAGTTTTTAAGTCTGGTTTATGCAAACATTCATTATAAAATTGTTTTGTTCATTTATAAAATTCTACAAATATACATTTCTATGAATAAAAAAAAAATTGTAATATCCGATAAAGGCAATTGGTTTTGATTTTTGATAAATTAAAAATTCAATTTTTATTATTTTCAATTTATTCCATATAGTTTTGAACATTAAATTATTGATTTGTTGGTTTTCTATTCGAATGAAAATAAAAATACTAAAATGATACAGATAAATTTTTACCAGCATTAATTTGTGTTTAAAAATCCCCTATATGGGAAAAGTACAAACCCAGGAAAATAGTTTAATGCTTGGTTTCATTCAAATTTGGCAAAAATGAAATCAATATTGAGCTCATGTTTTCATTCTTTATTAATTTAATTGCGCAAATGAATTTAGTGCAGCAGAGCAGTATTACAGGATTATTATGGGCAACTATAATACCAAATACAAATAAATAATATAAAAAAATACAAATTGTTTTATTCCTTGGGTGTGACAGCAGCTCATGTTTGAAAAACAACAATGATTCAACAGGATCGATATAATTTGTTCTTTTTTTAATATGCATAAAATATCTATTGCTTAAGTATGGTGGCATGGCGAAACACAAATTTAATATTAAAAACAATAAACCAATATCTATATTTAAAAAAAAAAAGGAAAAATTACCTTAGAACTTTTTTATTTGCACCGATTTACGCGCACGTTCGTCTTCGTCACTTGAATTAAACTTTACGCGGTTTTTTCTCGCGCTGTTGCCGTTGCCATGACAACAGAAAGGCAACGTTGCTTCCAAACATTTACCAGTAAACTTTTTTAGCCAATGAGATGATGTCTTTTAAATCTAATATTTGTTAAGCTTCATATCATTGGATAATTTCGACTCAACTGCGCGTTCATTGGTTTATGTCGAAAAAAAACGTTACAACTGAAATTTGAAAAGAACCGTCATCTTGGAAGTAGTTAACGCGCTCGGAAGTGTCTCCTGTGTAAAATATATTTTTATAAAATTTTATCGTAGTTTAGCTATTTAATAATCATCCTAAAATGGCTTCGAAAGAAATAGAAGTCAGTGATATTCCTGATATAATCTTGGATCCAACAACCAACACGAAATACAAGAAAGGACGTTTCTTCGGCAAGGTAATAAAATGGCATCAATAATCTGCCAAAAATTAAAACCGATTGTGTTTGTATTCTCTACTCATCCTGCTAAATATATTTTTCATTTCTCTTAATGTGCTTCTCAACAGTTCATGTTCACCTTGAATTATTATGATGCAAAGGTTTGCTTTTTTTAGTTTGGGGCATGAAAAACTGGCGATTGCTGGCGGCTGGCGGCAGCTCGGGCGAGAATGGCAGTTATTTTATGGGCACATGACACATGATAGCACAGATGATTTTATTCAAATGCAAAATTTCTTTATTTACACTCCTTACAATTAAATATGTATGCAATACGGGATTACAATTGTTGAAGGTTATACATGCATGGAATTACATATAATGCTATAATATATGCATGTAGCAATTTAGAGTATGTATATTGTGTATTGTGTAGTTGCAAGCTCCTACACATACATCATACATCATACACATACATCATCTTTATTGTATCATGCATCATACATACATATTAAGTCGTATAAACAACTCTTCGACATTTGAACGTTGATTGTAATAACTGTATTATTATCAATATTTTCTGTGTGTGTTTACAGGGTGGTTTTGCCAAATGTTACGAGATCACTGATGTTAAGACTCGACTGGATTACGCTGGTAAAATCATTCCAAAAAAACTGCTTACCAAGCATTCATCTCGAGAAAAGGTGGTTCAAGAAATCAACATCCACAAAAGTTTGGAACACAAGAATGTTGTTGGCTTCCATGGATTTTTTGAGAGTGGTGGCAATATCTACATTGTACTTGAGCTATGCAAGAGACGTGTAAGTGTCCTCTCCTTTCTGTAAACTATCACGCAATTTTGTGTACTAGCTATAGTAAATTACGTATATCTTACGGCAATGATGAAGAAGTAGAAAAAAAAATGTGGATAATTTTATTTCACATTCTAAAAGAAAACATTGTTCTGAATCAAATATCCGAATTTCCAATTTTGGAGTTTAGAAGTATTTTTATTAGTTTTTGAAAATGTGATTGTTTGTTGAAAAAGTGCAATTAAAGTACGGTAATTTTTCTATGCAACGTTGCATTCAATAATGATTTTGTAAACCCTGTTCCCTTGCTCCAAATAATATTTGATTGCACTTAAAAAGTGTAGAGCTGTGCCTAGTGAGGATTATTAGAAGAAAGGCTAAGGAAGATTTTGCAATTTTTTTTTTTTTTTTTTTATGTTCATATGCAAAAAAAGTTCCTAAAAATCTGAAACGCAATATCGATGCTTACCCGTCAAAGTGAACGTACTACACTTTACAAATTTTGTGAAAAATGAACGATCTACACTTTACAAATTCCATGTTACCCCGTATAGTTCTGCTGTTCAAATGCGTAGAAGCGCCAAACGTTAGATCGTTCATTTTAAGAGAAATTTGTTAAGTGTAGTTCGTTCACTTTGACGGGTAAACATCGATATATATTTTATTTGTAAAATAATAAGTGAATTTTTAACATATTTTAAAAACTCATTCCGGTCAATTAATAAGCAATGAGAAATTTATAATTTGGCATCATTGCTATTTTCATTTATCTATATGAACACCTGTCTATGTAACGTCACTGCACATGTGTAGATCAAGTGTCACCCCTAATTTTGGGGATGCGCCTTGAGCAATGCACAGGATGCAAGTCTCAAATTCATATGACACACAACATGCAAGTTGCGACCCTAAAGGAAAATGATAACCGAAGTCATTGCCCTCCGTACAAGCCCAATGTGAAAAGATAAAAAGTCAGCTTTTGGTAAATTTGAGTGCATTTTTTTAGAAAAAAAATTCAAGGTCATTAGTCCTCCTTAGGGTAGCAGATGTAGGGGGAGTTGGAGGGGAAATAGACTTCTTTCAATCCTCACTTCTTGCAATGGTAAAAAGGCTCTGCTAGCATTCTAGTCATATAAATATAGTTCAGTGACTGCAGGTTGTGGTCATCATGCGTTTTTGCTTGTACACTCCCCCGAGATAAATCTGACCGGTTGCGTTAAAGTCTCCTCATATATTTAACATTTGGAGACATGAACGCTGCGGTAAGATTTATCTCGGGGGAGTGTACATGATATTAGTCGTATAAATATACTACAAAACTGCTAAGTTTTTTTTTTTTTTTTTTCTTTAAGCTGTATCTCTTTAATGTTAAACAACAAATATACTGTGTAAGTAGCTAAGGTCTGTGTACTAGTTCTCAAAGCAATGACATCTACATATAATAATATAAACTTGCTATGTTGTTAATGGTAGGGGTGATCACTGTGATCACCCCTACCAACAACCTCAATGTAGTTTTTTTTTTCTCTCTCTCTCTTTCTTTTTTTCCTCCTCTTCCATAATCTATAATGGTTTTGATATAATTTGATATATAACGTATACTTTGGTATTACAGTCCATGATGGAGCTGCAGAGAAGGAGGAAGAAGCTGACTGAGCCTGAGGCCAGATTCTACTTGTACCAACTACTCCAAGGTGTGCAGTATCTTCATGAGAAGAACATCATTCACCGTGATCTCAAGCTGGGAAATCTCTTCTTGAATGAGAATCTTGAGGTGAAACTTGGAGATTTTGGTCTTGCAACCAGAGTGGAATACAAAGGAGAACGCAAGAAGTAAGTATGAGGAGTAGCTCTTGTCTTAAATTACTTCTAGGTTGACTTGGATTTCTAAAATAATTGTTGTTTTATTATTATTTCAGGACTCTGTGTGGCACTCCTAACTACATTGCACCTGAAGTTCTAAACAAAGTTGGACACAGTTTTGAAGTTGATATCTGGTCCATAGGATGTATCTTGTAAGTTCTGGGGCATGTTATTATTTATTTCATACTAACAGGTAATAAAATGCAGTGGGTGCAAGCCAACCACTCTCTATGCTTGCCCTGTATCTAAATATGACCATAGTTAAAGGCGTAGAACACATTGAACAAAAAAAGTTGTGTAGTATCCTAATAAACCTGAAAACCAACGTTGATTTTCAGGTTGATTAGGATATTACACAACTTTTTTGTTCAGTGTATTCTACGCCTTTAATAGTGACCTCCCTATAGTATACAACATACGCCTTTGAAACTTGAAATGCTATAATACACTTTAAATGTTAAACTCTGCTATAGTATTTTCTCTCTGAAATGCAAGGCATCCCTATCAGTCGCAGCTCAATCTTCACTTTTTGTCTGATTTTCTAGCAAATCTTAATAAATTTTAAAAATAGGCCTATGTTTAAAAAATAGTACGTAAAGATTAGAGAATCTTTGAGTTTCATTAATTTTCAGTTCAACGAGCCTACTATTTTCTAAATATATTTTTTAAACTTATTAACACCAACCTTGGTGTTCTTCCTTAAACATATTTCTAGCAGATCTGTTAGTTAACGTAGAACCTGGCCGACTTGGGCTGGAAATCGTTAAAAGAAAAACTATATTTTCACAATAATTTGTTGTACATTATTTATTCAATTTAAGGAAAAAACCATCGCGGTTAGGATCAATGATAAAGAAAAGGATAGAAAAACCAGCAAGGGCCTTACCACAGTAGAAGTTCTATGGAGAGGTCGAGGTCTTGCATGGCACAGTATAATGTTATAAAAGTTTCTTTATAACTTGAGAGCTTTCGTCATATGATAATGACATTATCAATCAAAAGAGAAAATTACTTGAGCACATCACTGAGCAGTGTCTTGTCTTGTACTGCCGTGTTATGCTCTTGCTGGTTTGGAGTTGGTGGAGAGGGGTGGGGGTGGGGGTGGAGTAGGGAATCTGGGAAGGAGTGTGAATGAGTGAGGGAAAAGGTGGGGAGGGGAGCGGGAATAGGGTATATTTTTTTAAATATGTTAGCGAATATTAAGTCCAGGCAGCCCTTGGGCTTTTCTGGATCTTAATATCTGTTGATATGCTAATTCATATTGTCGTAATGTCGCATAGTTGGCTGGGCCCGGAATAGTGCGAAGTATTGTTGATTTATAACATAATTGGAAATTTGATATGCCATGAGAGGCCGCATGTTCAGCCACAGGTTTTTCCATCTCATTGTTTTTTACGGATTGTCTGTGGCCATTCATGCGGTCTCTCGCTTTTTGTGTGGTTAAGCATTATTTATTTCCAACAAAACAAACACTATAATTTTCAAATAAAATCAAGCAAATTTATTTATTTTTTATTGTTATTCTGAAAAAAAGTTTAAATATTATTATTAATTTTAAAAAAGTTTCTAATTTGACTAAAATTTGCTGCTTAAATTAGAATATCCACATTTACATGTTATCTTGAAAGTGGAATAACTTAAATATGTGGCTGTATTTTCACATGTTTGACCTAACTAAACTTTTAAGTATCATTTCTTCTTTCCTTTGTGTAAATATTACAGTATAATTCGCTGCCATCTAGTTTGCAAGATATCAGTCGGTCACCTACCCCCTTAATCAGAACAGCATGAGAGTAATTTATAAATTTACCTTGTAAATGTTTCAGATACACTTTGTTGATTGGCCGCCCTCCATTTGAAACTTCTTCTCTAAAAGAGACTTACCAGCGCATACGGAACTGTGAGTACAGTATGTCTCGTAGCAACATGAGTCCTGAGGCGGCTAATCTGATCAAGCGTATGCTGCAGACTGACCCCAAGGCTCGGCCAACTGTGCAAATACTGCTGCAAGACAAGTTCTTCACTTCAGGTATAAACTGACTGCCCCAGCATAAATCTATCCCTACATTTTTTTTTCCTCTCCATCAAAACATACAGTACTATGAATGGTTGTTTCTTGTTTGAAAAATTACACGGGAGTAATATAATTATACTGCTTTACTTTACAGACAAAGAATAAAAATCCCCCCCCCCCCCACTTTAAACAATAATATATTTAAAAAAAAAAAAAAAAAAAAACTATTGTGATATGTTAAATTGAAAATTAACTATGAAATTCTTTTCCCCTTGTTAAGGTTACATGCCTCGAGAGCTGCCTGTTACATGTCTTTCTGTGGAGCCGCGCTTTGATCCTGCTTTGCTGGCCTTGGCAAACAAGAACAATGCTCCCAAGAGCTTCAAGAGTGACAGTCCTGCCAGAGGTCAAGGAAATCCAATCAGAAGTGTAGCAACCATGGGTCACTTGCCTACTGCCTCCAATCGTAGACCCTTAACTCAGGTCAACAGTATAGGTAAACTTAAAAAAAAAAAAAAAAAAAAAAAAAAAAAAATTAAAACAACTTGTTTGAAATTGTACTTGTAAATTGGAAATACTTTTATGCTTATTAAATTCAAATGTATCCAACATAGCCTTTGTTTTATTTTAATTATTATTTAAGTTTTCTTGCTTTCTCTTGCAAATGCTAATGTTTAAGTAATATTTGCAAAATAGACTGCTGACATTTTAAAGAACACAAAAATGGTTGTATTTACAGAGGCTCGTGGAGATGCTCAGGAAATAGCTGCTGTGCCAACTGTGCAAGAGAACAACCTACGTTTCATGCAAATGATCAAGGAGCAGCTCTCAAGTCTACTCAGGAAACCAGATCTTAAGAGACCTAATGCTTCTTTTGTTGGTGAGTTTTTATTTAGGTACTTTAAAATTAAGGTAGTTCCCAAGGCTTGTTTATTAAATGTATGTGTTTGCAGCTGAGGCAGAGGACCCTGCAGCCCAAGCTTTGTTATGGGTCTCCACTTGGGTGGACTACACAGACAAATATGGTTTTGGATACCAGCTGTGTGATGACAGTGTGGCTGTGGCTTTCAATGATGGCACCAAGCTTATTATGTTGGCAAATGAGATGTAAGTTTGATGCAGTTTTGTATTGATGATGTGTGTAATGGAAATGGGCCCCTAACATATATTGTGTGCTTCTTTCAGTGATTTACATTACATTGAGCGCGATGGACGTGAGCACTACTACAAGGTCTCTAGCTACCCGGGCACTCTCAACAAGAAGATGAAACTTCTTGATTACTTCCGTCGCTACATGGTAGAGCACCTAGTGAGAGCAGGAGGCAGGCAAACATCACGAGAATCTGATGCTATGGCTCGTATGCCATATCTTTCTCACTGGTTCAGATCTCGCAACTGTGTCATCATGTTCCTCACCAATGGTACCTTGCAGGTAAGATTATAAATTATTAAACGTAATTGTATTACATAGGAAAACATCTCAATATTACAACATTTGCTTATGGTATGCTTTGTTCTCAGATTAACTTCTCAAACCACAACAAGCTCATAATCTGTCCACTGATGGAGGCTGTTACCCACATCACCTCTGACAATGTACCGCACACGTATCGCTTTAACACAATTGAGGTGCAAGGCTGCAGTGAGGACTTATTCAAGGGTCTAGAGACAGCATTGGCTAAGACTTGTGCCATGATTACCAGCACACAGACACGGTCCACTTCCACTAAGTGAGAGAGAAAGATCAGTACTTCTGTACCTCATCACTTCAGAAATAAGATGCAATTTCCTCATTCTTTTTATGCATTTATCATCTTTTTTTCTATGTATTTTTTCTAATCTGTATCATCTTATTTCTGAATGTACTTCTGTTTTTATAGCAGTTTGATTTTGCCTTTAAAATTTATTATAATGTAATTTTGAAGAGGGAATGTAGCAATATAAAAAACATCATAAATTTTATGCAAAGTGGCTGGCTGTGTATATTACAGTCTTTGATATGTATATTTTGTACCTGTAAATATTTGTGTGTCTTTTTTCCTTGTTACTCTAATTTTTTTATTTTTAAAATGAGACTTTCACCTCTTAATCCTGCCATATTTTTATATTATACTAAAATGACTTCATCCAATAAAGTTATTGTAAAATGAGAAATAAAATGATCAATTAACATTATGTATTAGAGAAATATCATTTTAAAGTATAATACTATGTAAGATTAAGTTGTAGTTTCTTAAAATACAAAATATATATAATACGCTAGACTCATCCTCTTTTTTTGAGGAGAAGTTTTTCTTTATTTATAAGTGAAACAGAGAGTGCCTTTTAAATTCTAAGTAGCCATTATGAAACTGATAATAATTTATAATGTGATTACAAATAAAATCTTGAGCTCACTGTTATAATGTTACTTCACAGGATCACGTGTACATACACATTGTCTTACTTTTAGTCAATATTAAAATGGTTATATTTTATTGCAAGAAATCGGTTGTTTTCTTTTAAAAAAAATTCCTCTTATTTGTACTTTATATAATTATATTAATATAAATAATATATATATAAGGAAAAAACCATCACGGTTGGGATTGAGTTTAAAAAAATATTTAGAAAATAATTTGCTGAGATTAGAGTATGTACATTGAATGGAGGTTATTAGTTTAAAAATTTCTATGGCTTAAAACATTTAACATTGAAAATTAATAAAACGTGAAGATTCTCTAATTTAAATAGTAAATATAGGGACCAAATATTATGTAGCATGAGCTAGATGGTACAGTGTCGATGTAAAATACCGTAAAATACGATATATGATATGCCTAGCATCTCACGTTCTCGCACTACATCAAACACACAATATTATAAAACAGCATCAGACTTGCCCTTTGCTTGGCCTTAGACCGGTTTGGTCCTTTACCTGGGACTCATCGTTAATTAATTTGTACTTTGTTATACAAAAAGAGCAAACATTATTGAGTTATCGGAATTTAGCTGTGCTGTAAAAGTAGAAGTTTGCAAAAGTTAATATTAATTTGCCATATACATATTTTATCTTGCATCTGACATCCCAGTTACTCAATAAATAATTCAATACCTTCAATTAAACTACAGTGAAGTGAATAAGTGACTGAAATCGAATATTTAATATATTTATAATAAATGTCCCTGTTTAATTAATTTTATATTTACTCCAATTTACGCGCCTAAACTTCATTTTTTCGCATCGTTATGCCAAACATGGCGAAACATGCTATTGTTTTGATTTGTTCACATCGCAAAGGAAAATCGCTTTTCTTTCAATTTATTAATATTATGGAATTGTACAAAAAATAAGAAGTGACCTCCAAGTGTGAGTTTTCAAATGCAGTATAACTTGACATTTTTTTATTGTACAATCTTTGCGTAAAAAGGAATTATATTTTCGGTCAAGAGTGCTTTCACAAAAGTGACACCAAAATGACAAGTGACACAGAGTATAAACTGGTTGGAAATTACAGTATTCGAGATAGTTTTCTATATTGGCTGTCTCATGTAAAGCTATCTCGTATTATTCTTCTAGTAACTTTGATATTAGTTATTGTACCTTTAATTACGCACTACTACTTATCTAAAGTAGAAGGCGATAACTCCGACTCAGACATTCACAGATCTCGATTGAAATTGGAAGCTTTTGAAGATTTTACATCGCTAAAAGCGTCCGATCTAAAGTTAAGAATTGAAGAAATGCTTCGGATAAAAGGTATGAATTTACATATTACGATTTTTAATCTTACCCTACATGCATATGGATACTGGTATGCATATGTTTTATGCATACATATAGCCAGCATATGTACCGGTACATATACGCATAGGTGCGTATAATATGTATGTATACTATGTAGCATGTAGTATCACATATGTATGTACTTATGTGCGTAATTTATGTTATAATTATGCACATATACATATATGCAGCATATGCTGTTGGCATACCTATGGTTTTTGCCGTTTTTGCATACAATATGATATATCGTATATGTATGTTTGTTATGCACATTTTCCCCATATTTGCAGATTCCGTGAGTTTAGAACTTCGAGATCTAGAGGCCAGGAGACAACGTCTTCAAGCAGAAGTTGGAAGTTACAATCTCAGAATTGAAGAACTTAAAGCTGAGCTAATAAGACAGCAGACTGATCTTGAACGGCTCAAAATTTCAGTGGAACAAGTAAGTTTTCTTCATTCAATCTTTTATTGATGCCTGTCATACTAATAGTGCATAATAAAATAAATTACTGTTTTTATTTTTATTTTGTGTAGGCTCAAGTTGCTCAGCGTGAAGCAATAGAACGTAACAGTCCAGAACTTGCACTACCCAAACGTTTACTTCCACCAGCTTCAAGTCTCTCTGAAACACTTGCTCCTCCTCTAGACAAAGAAGCTCAGTTGTGTCAAATGCATCGATGTTTTGACTACTCTCGTTGTGCTCTAACTTCAGGACTACCTGTGTATCTTTATGATCCAGAGAGTTACCAACATCTTGAACCAGACTCATTTTTGAGAACTACAGTTGCCCAAACATTAGGGTATAACCCTCATTTTACCTCAGATCCTGCACAATCATGTCTTTTTATAGTCATGGTTGGAGATGTTCCAAGTGAGGAACTAAAAACCACATTGCCACAGTTACCATATTGGAGAGGAGATGGTAGAAATCACATTCTACTACATTTAACAAGAGGGCCTTATGGCGGACCCAAATTAAATATTCGTAATTTAGGACGTGCTATGATAGCTCAGAGTTCTGCTACAGAGGGAGAATTTCGTGCTAACTTTGACTTACTGATACCTCCAGCAATGGGACCCCCAGGTGGTGATGTTTGGCAAGAATGTGCACCTATGTTACCAGCAAGACGTAGAGTACTTTTGTCATTCCAGGGAGAGTTACAGACAGGAATTCCTAAAGAAGAAATTGATCAGTTTGTAGTTACCCATTTACAAGGCTTGCTTAGAAGTACAACATCAGATAGATTTGTATTGAACTTCTCTTGTCCGAGGGAGTCTCCAGTGACTTCTGCTGCTCAGGGTGGTGAAGGGGAATGGCTACCATGTGGTACAGAGGCCAGTCGTGCTGCAGTGCTCAGATCATCTACTTACACCCTCATTCTTGCCTCTGCTTCTTCAAGTATTCTTTCCTCTCCTCTGGTACTTTCTCGTCTCTCCGAGGCGCTTAAACAAGGAGCAATTCCTGTCTTCCTCGGGGATCATGTTAAGTTGCCTTTCTTGGAAACCTTAGCTTGGAGGAAAGCTGTAATTTATTTACCTAAGGTAAGCTTTTTATTTTTATTTTTATTTTTATTTTTTACAAAGAATAGATTAGTGGGATACATATTTATATTTTAAGCAAGTAATAATAATTATTTTGTGGATTATCTATCAAAAACTTGCTTGCTTTAGTTGATGTAGTCTACCTAAATTTAAACGTAGTTTGACGATGATCTGTTTCTTCAATTTGTTAATTTGTGATGCCTGCTCCAGGCTCGTGTGACGGAGTTGCACTTGGTGCTGCGTGCCATCCCTGATGCAGATGCACTGGTGATGCGCAGACAAGGTCGCCTACTGTGGGAGCGATACCTTGCTTCAGTGCAAGCTATTACTGACACTCTAGTAGCTGCAATCAGGGATAGACTGTCCATACCTCCACTTCCTGTAGATGAAGAACCTTCACCCTCTGCCTTCAATGCTTCCTTTGTGGTGAGTTCACTGTTATCAAGGGTCAATGACTTCACAAATAAATAAAGCACTTGGTACAGAATAAGGGATATAAATATGAAATATTATCTCTTAGTTTTTAAGTATTTTTCTGCTACCATTATTGTAATAGAGCACAGCATAGGTCGAATTTTGAGTATCTTATGTCACTGTTTTAAATAATATAAGTCTTGATATTTATAAAAGAAAAAGATTATAAAAGTGAGAAATATAAGAAGACAAAAGGTTGAGAAAAAAATAGCACCTTGTCATAATAAAAATTAGAAAAAGAAACCTGGAAGGAAAGTGTAGGATAGAAAAACCAGGAAATACCTTTAAGCCCTTGTCAACTTACTTTTTTTATCATTAACAATACTAGATTGATATTTAACATACCTTACTATCCATGAATTAGACACCAACACGTTGATTTTGTATTTATGTTCATGTATTTTCATTAAAACGGTTATTTCACGTATCATATCAGACATCACAATGTGCCAATGGAGCCGTGATAGGGGTAAAGAACTTGAGGGAGGGGCTTAAATTTATCATGTGACCAGAGTGGTGACTGTAATTGGCGGTGGTACATTGTGACATCAGATGCGTGAAATAAAAATGAAAATGAAAATAAATACAAAATCAACGTGTTGGTGTCTAATTCATATATAATAAGGTATGTTAATTACTGTATCAATCTAGTATTCTAAATAATAAAAAAGTAAGTTGACGAGGGCTTTAACATAGTGAAGCGGTAAATGAAATAAAGAGTAGTTAAAACTTTTTTTTTTTTTTTTTTTTTTTTTTTTTTAGTACAGAAATAGAGTATAAATATAGTACAGCATATTTTGGTAACAGTTTGCAAATTTTCATATTTGTCTTTAGTATTTTCAATCCAATTCTAATGAACTCATGTTACAGCCACTAAAGATGGAAGGCCTGGTTCCTGATGCTGAAGCAGATGAAAGTTTGGGTCCCATTGAGCCTCCTTATCCATCACCACGATTCCGTAGAAACCACTCACTGTTTCTTGCACAGGTAACCTGATTTTCTTTGCTACACTGAAAAAATTGACTTACACAGATTGTGTGTTTCAGGGGTATGAGTTGTGGAATGACTGGGGTGATCCCTTCAGACTTTATCCTCAACTTCCCTTTGATCCACTTTTACCTTCGGATGCCAAATTTATAGGTACGTTGTCAAAATATTTATGATTAAATCATTGTATTCAACAACATTGTAAATTATAAAACTGAAATATTAAACAGAGTAAATTTAAAACTAAAATGTGAAGAAAAAACAAAGAAAACATTGTGTAAAGTTTAAGCACAATGTTTGGGAAATTATAGGTTACAAGAGTATTTAATTTTAAATTTGGAATAGTGAACGTAATGTTTGGCCATAAAAGATAATAAAGAAAAAATAAAATGCTGCACACTTACGCTATCAAACTAAACTTTCATCATTGTCCTGGAAATCAAACAAGTTCATATACAGTAATATAAGTTTTCTTGTTTAATTTCTTACCCTAGATTTAATATTGGCACTACAACTTTTTGACTTTTCACTTGATCGTTGATAGTGGAATTGTTACCTGAAAATAAAATGTGAATAACTCTAAGGGCTGTAAGCTGCAACCTCTAGTTAAACCTTAGTTATCTTTTTTTAATTGTTGCAACAATCAAAATAACAACTTAACTATGGTTTAACTACTTAGTTAGCGTCGCAGCTTACGGGGGTTAAATTCACTTTAAAATTGAGGTTGACTTTTACTACCACTACAACACACTTAACACTTACTGCCACTTAAACAACACAATTTCAAAATGCCTTTTCATCTTCTTTTTCTTTTTTATAATGAATATTAAGAAAATTTTGACTATGCAATAATTGGCAATTAAAAGATTTGATAGAAAAACACATAGATAAATTAGGTAAAATTGGGGAGTGGGAGATAGTAATGTGTGTAGACTGGCAGGTATGTTAAAGCCTAGGACAGCTGTCCCTTCTTAGCGATTTTCTTAGCGCAGCGATAAGAGTTTGGACTGTGTTAACTTTATGGACGCTATCGCAGGGATAAGATAAGAATTGCGATAAGAAACGACTGCTGTCTTGAGTTTAAGGTAGAGAAAATAATTTCTAACCCAGGCCAAATAATATAGCATTAATTAATTAGGCGTATGTACTAGCCGCTCATATTACTCTATAGAAAGTGACCTTCATAAAAGGGGAGTTTGGTTTGTATGGCGTGAGCATTGCTTATTTATTTATTTATTTATTTATTTGTCATGTTCAGGCTCTGGACTTGGTTTCCGTCCTATTGGCCATGGTGCAGGAGGCTCTGGTAGAGAATTCTCCGAGTCCCTGGGAGGCAACCTCCCTCGTGAACAGTTCACCATTGTCATGCTGACATACGAGCGCGAGCAGGTGTTGCTCGCTTCCATAGGGCGGCTGTTAGGACTGCCCTACTTGAACAAGGTATTTTGAATTATGACTAGTTCGTATAAAGTCATTTTAAAAACATTTAGATAATCCTAGCATATCGATCTTATTGCGAAAAAAAGGCCTATCTCCTTTTTTGTCAGTGGAAGCAAAAGGCGTATCTCGTATTTTGTCAGTGGAAGCAAAAGGCCTATCTCGTTCCCGAACGTTATGGCGATAGCGCTCAAGATAGGCCTTTTGCTTCCACTGACAAAATACGAGATACGCCTTTTGCTTCCACTGACAAAAAACGAGATAGGCCTTTTTTTCGCAACAAGATCGATATGTAGTTGTTATGTATTTCACATGCTGAGAAAGCTTGATTGTGCATTACTGTAATTTATTATTATTTATTTTTGTATTAGTGTAAGTAATTTTTCATTGTTTTTCAAGGCGTAGAACACCTTGAACAAAAAAAAAAAAAAAAAAAAAAAAGCTTGCCTAATCCTAATATCCTAACATACCTCAATATCAACGTTACTTTGGCCAGAGTCATTGATTTCTAATTTATTTTACATTCACAAAATAGCAGCTGCGGGTTTGTGACATCACAGCTCACTAGTCCACGAGTGCAGCAACAGGCGAGCTGTGACGTCACAAACCCACAGCTGCTATTTTGTGAATTTAAAATAAATTAGAAATCAATGAATCAAGAAATCAATGAATTGATTTCTAATTTATTTTACATTCACAAAATAGCAGCTGCGGGTTTGTGACGTCACAGCTCACTAGTCGACGAGCGCAGTAACAGGCGAGCTGTGACGTCACATACGCGCAGCTGCTATTTTGTGAATGTAAAATAAATTAGAAATCAATGACTCCGGCCAAATCAACGTTGATATTTAGGTATATTAGGATATTAGACATGTTTTTTGTTCAAGGTGTTCTACGCCTTTAAATTAAAGCTACGTACATCAAGCAGGGATAAAAATCAATGCATTTCTTTTTGTTGAAATAAGTAAAGTTTTCAAAATAGTTAATTTGAAAGTTGCATTAATTGGTAAACATTCTTAAAATAAAATAAAAGTATGCAGAGGGCTGATTGTGTAACTTTTTGCATTAGAAATGAAGTAATTTGGTTTATTATGAAGTTGCACAATTAGCTTCCAGATCTTTTTAAATATAAAATGAGAACAAATTATGCTAGGCTGTGAATATGATAGTTATTTTGTATATCAGTTCTTCCAAATAGAGACCTCGTAGTAGAGTTTTTTTGCCATGCGACTATGAGCTCTATGAAAAGAACAGGTAAGAATAAAGGTCGCATCACAAAAAAAAACTCTACTACGAGGTTTCTATTTGGAAGATTTGATATACTAATGTATGTTTAATTGTGAACAATTATTAGCTATTATTATTTTATCATTCAAAAACTCGGGTTTAAGTTGCAATGTTATTCTTATGAGAAAAACTCCTGCTGTATTTAAATGGTAAGGTATATTATCATAATTGTGTTTAACTATTGTGTTATTGATGTTGATTTGCCTGACATCTTGTTGTCTGGTGTTGCAGGTGGTTGTCGTGTGGAATTCTCCTAAACCTCCCGTGGAAGATCTACGTTGGCCAGATATAGGAGTCCCTGTGCATGTAAGTGATTGGCGAGACTGAATTTAGCATGTTATGTCTGCTCTGTCATAAATATAATGCAAAATTGTCTATTTGGCATAAAAAATGATAATAAAAGCAGGACACACTTTTTGAATCCATCTTTGTCTTGTATCAACAAATTACATAAAATATTGCTAGATACACTAAACCCTAAAAATAAGTATTTTTTATTCTTCTCCAAATCATTTCAATAGTACATAATCAGTAGTTTATTTGACTTCTCTAGCCCGTGGGATAAGCAAGCCCCGCAACGGAACGAGACAAAGTACATGCCCCTCTACTGCGAGAGTAAAAAATATGTGCCCCTTGATCTACCTGCTAAGCTTACCTGAGAAGGTGCACAGATTTTTTACTTACACAGTAGGGGGAAATAGTGTGTCACATTTCCCCCTTGTTACCGTCGTGGCACTTGCTTATCCCGCAGGCTAGAAAAGTCAAATAAACGACTAATTTGTATTGAAATGATTTGTAGAGGAATAAAAAAATACTTACTTTTTAGGGTTAAGTGTGTCTTTAAAGACATTGTTGTAGTTGTACATAGCAGAGACATTTTTTTTTCTTATGCTTTGGACTCTAGAGAAGAGAGAGAGAGAGAGAGAGAATTATATTTTGATACATTTTGTCATTTTCTACTGCTATGTTCATAAATTATTAAAGTTAGGTATCAGTTTGATATTGCAAATGAGTTTTTCAAATTTGATTATAACTAGATTTAAATGTACTCATCAGACTAAACATTTGACATAAAGCACTGTGTATGTATGTATTTATGTATGTATGTACTTGCAGGTTGTGAAGGCGGGACGTAACAGTCTCAACAATAGATTCCTTCCCTTTGATGTGATCGAAACTGAAGCCATTCTGTCAGTGGACGATGATGCACATCTGCGACATGATGAAATCATGTTTGGCTTTAGGTATGTAACTATTGTACAGTAGATCAGATGAATTCGTTTGCACCTCTAAACCTCTATTCATTTGAATATGTATTTGTGTGATTAGAGTTTGGAGAGAGCAGCGGGACCGAGTGGTTGGTTTCCCTGGTCGTTATCATGCCTGGGACTTGGACCATGGCGCGTGGCTCTACAACTCTAACTACTCATGTGAACTCTCCATGGTGTTAACTGGTAAGAAAGAAATGCATTATTCTATAAAGTATCAAATATAATTATTAAATTACTTGCATTCATTGCTTAAGAAAAATTAAGTGCTACTGGTAATTTTATTATCAGTATTATATTATCAATTGTTTGTTTGTTAAGAAACGCATAATAGTGTGTCTAGTATCCTTCATTTAAAATTGTCTAGCGTCAGTGCAATAGTATGATCATAAAATGCTAAGAGGATGGTTCCAAAATGTTAAAACATAGAAAATTATTGGGAACGCCCTTTTTTTCAGACCGCTTGAAATTGGCAAAACTCTTACACTGGTAACATCCATTAAAAAAAAAAATGCGAGTTTGTGTATTAATGTCTTATGCATGCAGAGCATACATTTTATATGTATGTTAGCATCAAAACCCGAAATTGACCCAAATTAGGTATTTTTGATCATTTCGGCTTTTGGTTCGTCGCTTTTTGCCAAAACCCGGAATGCCAGTTCATTTCGGCTTTTGGTCACGAAATTTTGATCCTTACTAGTTTTGAGCATTTCGCAAAAAGCAAAACCCGGTGTAAACATTTATATCTAGTTTTGGTCTTTGAATTTTGACCAGAACTAGTTGTGGTCAAAATAGAAAAATCAAAAGCCGAAAAATGAACATTTCTCAACTCAGAATTTTATGCAATGATAAAAGACTATAATTATATTATTAATGCACGATGTTTTAATTGGTATTATAATTTAGGCGTTAAAACAATATATTTTATTATTTTACTTGAAATGCAAAATATATAGTCTAAAAGATTAATTTGATTACAATGCGCTGACTATAATCTCTAAATCTAAAATAGATAGGGAATATAAATTGAGACAGTACGAAAAATAAACTTACTGTTTGACCTAGCAATGGACCACTTGCAATGAGCGAACTTTTTAAAATAATTTGAAATTTTTTTATGCATTTCTTACACAAAAAAACATAAAAAAATCATTTTCCCTTTTTGCAACAATTACAAATATTTTATTGTAAGTGGTCTATTCAGAAATAGTATTAAAATAGAGTATATTATTATTATTTGAAGGGGCTACTAACGATTATTCAAATTCAAATATGTTTATTCATTTCTATCTCCTACAATCATATACAGACATTGCACATTTGCAGGTTCTTGTTCAACAATTAGAACAATGAGAAATGATAGTCAGACTTACACACTAAAAATAATGCACAATGTGCGTGCTATATAAGAAATAATATACTATTATTTCATACAAAGTTTTTTTTTTTTTTTTTTTTATTATTATTATTATTATTATTTATTATAACAATATTATTTATTTGAGATCTCGCTATAGATAGCACATTATTATTTAACTAATTTATAATTAATTAAATATATATATACTTAAAATACATAAAATCATAGCCGTGGGCTATGGGTAAAATGGGCTATGGGTAAAATGTCCGATATGTATAAAAATAGCTATGTATAAAACCACTAACCATGTTCACTTATAATTTGCGCACCAACAATATATGTTCTCTCTCTCTCTCTCTCTCTCTTATTCTTATATCAAATAATTGAGTTGAGAAATGTTCATTTTTCGGCTTTTGATTTTTCTATTTTGACCACAACTAGTTCTGGTCAAAATTCAAAGACCAAAACTAGATATAAATGTTTACACCGGGTTTTGCTTTTTGCGAAATGCTCAAAACTAGTATGGATCAAAATTTCGTGACCAAAAGCCGAAATAAACTGGCATTCCGGGTTTTGGCAAAAAGCGACGAACCAAAAGCCGAAATGAGCAAAAATACCTAGTTTGGGTCAATTTCGGGTTTTGATGCTAACATGTATTTCATTATTATATATTTCTGTGTGTTGACGATTTTGCGATTGTAAAACCGCCAACATCATTAATCGTGTAGTTAAAATATGTAGTACGAGTACGTACGTCGCGATCGTTTTTCTTTTAGCTATACTTATTATTTCATGAATGTAGTAAACTGGGAGGGGTATTCTTTATTTTCTTTTACTTTACTTTTTATTTATTTGCTAGAATGCCTTGCAATAAGAAAAATCTTAAAATAAAATACATGGGTTTTATTATTATCGTGGTTTTGGATTATCGTCTTACATAGCGCATTTTATTATTTGCAGAATTATATAAAAAGAAAACATATAATATTATTATTATACTGTATCTAACATTTAGCGCGGTAACGGATTTTCTGATTCTATAATGAGGGAGGGTTGTAAACTGTACCTGCTGCTGGAGAGGTAGAAAAGCCGATCCCTTTGTGTTATTTTAGCGGAATTTAAACCAGGTGCAAGGACATATGAACAATAAATAAGAAGTATTGTTAAGTATACAGTAATCATTATAGACCAGGTTGACATGAATGAGGTGAAATCGGTAATGAGACTAATTTATTCAACTAGTTTAATTTATAGACGTTTCATTTAATGATTCAAGAGAAAGTTTAATTGTATGGGGAGAGGTCTTTGTTTGATTGAATTATTGGGCCGATCCTGGCTGTACTGCAATGCCAAGCCAACCCGTGCCGGAGGTGGAGCAAGCTCCTAGCACTCCAGCTGTTTCCAAAAATCAGTTTAATATTCTGGCCCGGCAATGCCGGGCGTATCAGATATTAAGCTGATAAGAACAGATACTACACTTTGATCTTAGCCAAAAGGCCGAGAAGCGATAAATTTCATCGGTTTTTGATTTTATAATCTCAATTTTTCAGTCCGACTTGAAATGATTGCAGCAGAACTTTGAATGCGTATAATTTTTCTTCTATATTATGTATTTTAATGCTGTTTAATTTGTCAAAAGCCTTATTATTATTTTAATGAAATCAGATATTAACAATGAATTAGTTTTGTATATTTTGTTAATTATAATTAAAATTAAATAATTTCCAAAAAAAATTGCATTAGCCCCATCTCTTAATATTTAAGTTAACTAAACTTAATTAATTATGTTGATATTTATATAGTCAGACTCAAATATGTAGCTATACTTTATTTGTATTTGATTCTGAATTTCTCCGCGGTTTAATTAATTTCATAGTTTGATTTTTATTATTTTTGTGTACAGAACCATTATTTACTCAATAAAAGCATGAAAAACGAATCTAAAATGTGTATTGATTGAACGGTTCACGGAGTTGGATTATATAATGGGGTGTAAAGTTCAGTGACATGAGCGCAGTCATAGCTGCGCACAAGCGCAACGTGGTGAGTGCGCACGGTCGGGTTAAAGCAGATTGTTATTTGTATGTTCCCGTTCCCGGTCTTCCCGCACGAGAAAATGCGTTTTGAAAACGTTTGTAGAAATTGCAGGTAATATCTTTAATTTTTTAAATTTAATATAAAAACCAAAGAATAACTCTATGATAAAAACTATAAAATGCATTGATTTTTTTTTATTATTATTATTATGAGAAATTTTTTATTTGTTCTGTGCTTTTGATATTCACCATAAAACGTATAAAAGTTACTGTTCCATAAGTGTCTTTTGCTATTATGTATGTAATATGTATATATATTCAAATTCAAAAATTCAAATTCAAATTCAAAAATTCTTTATTTCCACTCTCCTACAATCAAACATAATAAATTACATTTGTATAAGGTTTTACATGGAATTGTCAACTTACTTACTATGTTACATACTAATTGACCTATAAAGGGGCAAGTCATCTCGAGGCCGGCTCCAAGCAATATCGTCCACACCCGCCTCCGTATTCGATTACTACGCATACGTAGGTTGTCGAAATGGAGGCGGGTGTGACCGAAGCAGCCTAAAGCTAGCCCCGAGACGCCCGCTCCCCCATAAGTCAATATAAAAGAAAACAAAAAGATAGAAAATAATAATACATGACATGGAATTGTCAACTTACTTACTATGTTGTATACTGACCAATAAAGGGCCATCTCTAGGCCGACTCCAAGTGATATCGTCCACACCCGCCTCCGCATTCAACTACTACGCTTACGTAGGTTGTCGAAACGGAGGCGGGTGTGACCGAAGCAACCCAAAGCCAGTCCCGAGATGCCTGCTCCCCCATTAGTCAATGTAAAAGTAAACAAAAGAGAAATTAATAATAATAATACAAGGTACTAATGCTAAAAAAGCTATTATGGTATATATTTATATTTTTTTGGATACATCAATCATATTTATTTCGTACTAAAATGTTGTCAGAATTAATATATCGTTTCATTGCAGTTCTTGATTGAAGTTCTTATTTGCCATAAATATTTGCACAGATTATAAAAATCACGTTGAAAGCTCCATATTTGGGTGTTTTCACTTTTCAATATATCTCGCATAACAGAAATGTAACAAAAACATTGACGATGACGAGTATAGGAAAAATGTATTTTTCTTACCAATTAAAAAATAAAATTATTAAATGTTTATCTTTATAAAAAGTTAAAATGAACTGTACGTAAACACACGAGAAAAATAAATAAACGTTAATTTCTGTATGAAAAAGACCAAAAACAAAATGTTTGTCCTATATTATGCTGGGCATCAATGTATTTAAGTGCTCAATTATGGCGCTAGCGCGCAATTTTATGCAACCACCCCATCAAATCATAATTTATCTTAAGGCGACATAGAATGGCAAATAATAAAAACAAAAATATACATATAACAATAAAGTTTACAGTGCGACTGGCCAAGTGATATTTGCTCAAAAATCGTGTTGTCTGTTTTTGTTGCAGGTGCTGCTTTCTTCCACAAATACTATGCCTATATGTACAGCTACTGGATGCCTCAGGCAATCCGAGACAAGGTGGATGAATACATGAACTGTGAGGACATTGCTATGAACTTCCTCGTGTCACACATCACTCGCAAGCCTCCAGTCAAGGTAAGACAAACACGGGGAGAAATTACAGTCTGCGTATTAAAAAATAAATAAAAATAAAATCTAAATAAGAATGTTAGCAAAACAAGACCAAAAAAAAAAAAAAAAAAGTTTATTTTGATTTTTTGCATTGCAAAATTCAGTTAATGTATGTGAATAGGCATAATTTTTTTATTAACTAATAAAGAAACAACTGTTTTGAGGCCAATTTAAAAAAAAATCGCTCACATCCGCTTCTGTTTCTATGTACTGTGCATGCGTAGTATATATAGAAATAGAAGCAGATGTTGCAAAAATTGCTAGCCTTAAAACATTCGATGTTGTTGCGAACAATATGTGTATCTCGTTTTTTTCACGGTAAGCAAAATGTCTATCTCATTATATGTCACGCATACCAAAATGTGTATCACATTTTTTTGATGCGCGAAGCAATGTGTGTACGTCGAGTGCCAACTAAATAACGTTCAAAAATGACTTACACATCTTGCTTCGCGTGACAAAAAACGAGATAGATATTTTGCTAAAAGTGACAAAAAACAAGATACACATATTGTTATGCAAAAAACTTAAAATATTTGAAAACACCTTTATGCACTCGTGCATCACAATGATGACAAGTCATAAAGGTCCCCTACCTAAGCTTAGCAAGACTTAATTTTCGTTATTAATTTTATCTTAATCAAGTCAGCTATATTTATCTATATAAGACATGTCAATTAGGCAGGGTTACAAGTCAACTGTAGAGGGTGTGGTCATTCTTTGAGTACCGTATCCTGGCTTACTGTACCTATATAATGTTACAATATACTTCAATGATTGATGTGTGTTTTAGGTGACATCACGATGGACATTCAGGTGTCCAGGCTGTCCAGTTTCACTCTCCGAGGACGATACTCATTTCCAAGAGAGACACAAATGCATCAACTTCTTCAGTGAAGTAAGTTTAAAACTTTTCTATTGTTTCTTTTTTAACTCTCAACTTGTAAAAATAGAAAATAAGATAATTAAATATAAACTACCCTATAGTAAATTAAGAATTTGAGGAAATAAAAATCATGGCGTTTAGTATGTAAATATTAAAATATTAAAAAAAATAATAGGCCTAATAACAGTAAATACACATGAAAAAAATTAATAGAATGATTAGAGCACATTGAATTGAAAATAATTAAACAGGAAAATTCTCTAATTTGTAGATTGTTAATTGGAAAAAATATCAAATTTCTAGTGCAGAATAATATGCTGTATAATAATCTATAATAGGCATGCAATTATTAAATAGAAGGGTGACTGTCAAAGTGGTTCCCTATATATAGTAAGAAGGGAACTCTTGCCAGCTTAGCCGTAGAAAAGCAATAAATTATAGACCCATATTTATATTATTGATTTTCCACAGGTTTTTGGCTACACACCGTTACTCAACACTCAATTCCGAGCAGATTCCATCTTATTTAAAACCCGAATACCACACGATAAACAAAAATGTTTTAAATTTATATAAAGTGAGTCTCTTATCGTAGCACTGCCAAGTTAATGCTGGGTACAACAAAAACTAGTGTGTTCGTTTAGCAATACTAATCATGTATGTACTTATATCAGCTTTACTTAAGTCTTGTGCTATAGCAAAAATATTTTAATTAATTAGAACTCATTCATGTGATGTTTCAAATAAAAAAGCAAACTTATTATTAATATTATTTAAATATATGGAGTACTGTACATAAAATCAGTCAAGATTTTAGTCATATTATTTTTTTATATATATGATTTATTTAAAAAAAAAAGAAGAAGAATGAAACTTATGAGCCTCTCTTTTTTTTAAAGCTTGGTATGCATTTATTTTTAATTTGTATAGTCATTTTTTTATCTGCAAATAAAATCAAATTTGTAAATATTAATTAAAATGTTAATAAGTAAATATTTATTGTTGAATATTAAGTTTTTTAATTACTAAAATACCCTCTCTACTATATACAGTATATTACCTGTAATGATCCCAATATTTTATTATTATTATTCACCATTATTGTGTTCTTGTGCTGCACCTTTACCGTAGTCCTGACAAGACATTGTCTTGTCAACATATTAAATAAAAACCACACACACGTCAGTGCACCCTAAATACACAGCCTGGCATTCACTTTGACAGGCTATAGAGAAATCATGGAATTCTAGGCAGGCTGGATGGTGCAATCATGCATCTTATGAATGCTGTGCATTGTCATGGAATGCATGTAAACACAACTCATTCAAATGCTCTCACTTGTGGTGTACGTACACACCCAGCAGTTGCTCGAACCTGTGCTCACAAATTGATAAGGAAGACAGAGTTTCATGCTACTACCGTCACCAAATCAGCCATACCAGCTCAGTTAAATTAAAGACATAATAGAATACTTAGGATGTATGATAATTTATAAATACAAAACATATGAACTTATTAAAAAAAAGAGAGAGAAAAAGAGTTCAGCTGATGATTGGCTGTGCACATTCTCTGGTATGTATCAAGGCGCTACGAGGTGTTGCATTCAGTTTTGGTCTTGATTAGAAATTTATTCTCTGTAACTCAAGGGTCCCTGTCAGCTAAATCTCAACTCCTTTTCCCTAGTTTTCCTATCCAATCTTTATGTGTCGATTATAAATTGCACTCTTGACTTTTTCCTTAGCTTATATCATCTGGTGTATAGTTATAATAAAATACTAGAAGTAGGGTCATATATCAGAAATTATTGCAATGTAAAGTTTTTATCCTTCTACTAAATTATATAGAGTTTGACTTGCCCTTGTAAGCTGCAACTTATATTAAGTACTACACAGTAAGTTGCTATATTTGTAAGCTGCAACCCCATATTAAGTTTTTTTTTTGTTTTTTTGTTTTTTTCAATCATTGTTGCAACATATTAATATGAAATAACAAAAAATCATCAGCCTATCGACAGTGTTAAAGTTTAAAAAACTTTACAAGAAGGAAAAAAAAATGCAACTTGATGCCTTTTTTATAGAGCAGAGAACTGAATTTTTAGTTTTGTTGGATATATACAAAAGTTAAACTCTAACATGTAAGATGAAGAAATGTTTTGAGATTAAAGTGTTGCAAGTTATGGCAGTAAAAAAAAATATCATATAAAGTTATAGTTTGAAATAAAAATTTAATTGCATTAAAATTTTTACATCAATGTACAATATTATAAAATTATGTTAAGCTTATCAGATACAATATCAAAATATATTATGGTAGTGAGTTTTCTTAGCTTGCGTTGTTGCATTAACTGATAAAAGTTATTTAAATTTTTGTTCACATAATTATCTTAGCTAAAACAGATTGATAACTGATAACATATTTACAAAATACAAAATTTCAAGGAATAGAATAAGACTTGAAAAAAAATGAGGGTTTAGTGAGCAAATAAACAAACTCAGAACCCAACAATACTAACAAAATGCTAGCAGACGACTTTATGTTCCTGTCTCAATTTAACATGATTTCTTATAGGAGAATGAGAATGAGACACTTAAAACTTGAGTTAAATATTTTTCTTCATACTGAAATTTTTACTGTATATACAGTAGTTTACGGAACCTTGCAAATTAAGCTATTATTTTCCTGACTTTCAAGCAATTTCGGAAAAAAAAACTATTTTTTAATCTATTTTTAATGAAATTCAGGAAAACAAAAGCTTTAAAGTCCTTGTCAACTTACTTTTTTATCATTTAGAATACTAGATTGATAATTACCATACCTTAATATCCATGAATTAGACACCAACACGTTGATTTTGTATTTATTTTCTTTTTGACTGTTATATCACGTATCTGACGTCACTATATACCGATGGGGTCGTGATAGGGGTAAAGAACTTGAGGGAGGGGTTTAAATTTATCACGTGACCAGAACGATGACTGTGATTGGCGGCGGTACATTGTGACGTCAGATACGTGATATAACAGTCAAAAAGAAAATAAATATAACATCAACGTGTTGGTGCCTAATTCATGGATAATAAGGTATGTAATTATCAATCTAGTATTCTAAATGATAAAAAAGTAAGTTGACAAGGGCTTTAAGGTTCAGTAAGCTACAGTAAAAATTTCAGTATAAAAAAATTAACTAAAGCTATAGCTGTTTTGTTCCCATAAGAAAGCATATTAAATTGAGAGAGTATAGACACACAAAGTCGTCTGCTACCACTTTGTTAGTACATTGTTGGCGGCCTATCAGTTTATTTGTTAATTTTCTCTTTAAACCAACTTTTTGCAAGTCTTCCATTGAAAATAAATCAGAGAAATCAAAATATATAATATTATAAATATCATGCATTTTGGAATGTTAATTATCAATTTCCAGGAAATGTTTTTATAATTGAAATATATCTTAATTAAGTTAAAATAAATGTTAAGTTTTAAAAAAGTATAACAAAAATCATAGTTGAAATATAATGAACAAATGATATTTTAATGTGCGTTTTTTTTTTTTAATAAAGAAATGTAACAAAAAGCACAATAAAACTACAGATATAAATTTGCATAAAAATGATTCAAAACAGACAAAATTAGGTAAAATGTAACTATTGAAAATATAACATTATGAATATATATTTTTAAAGAGACACTCAAAACATAACTACTCATTACTATGATAAATTATGAGATGTGACCATCATATTATACATGTGCTTCTAGAGCCCCATAAACTGTGGAATGAATTCAAATTATTTATTTATTCAGCAATAGAGCAAGTCCACAAGTACTGAATAAAATATAGTCAAAACAAACAAACAAAACATTTAAACAGAGAATAAAACTTTTCAATTTACAATTTCTTTTATATATACCAAAAGTTGACTTCTTTTCAATTCTGTAACCTTATTTTGTTGGGCTAGAAACGAAGAGACGGTCGCATCATTTAATTTGTGAAGAGTCCACTTTGAAAAATATTATTACAATTAACCTAACATAATATGAGTATATAAATTACAAATTGGCGAGGCTAAATTATTTTCCATTTACAATAAGGATACGCTAAAAATTAAAAAAATTAACTTAACATTTGACAATCTGTTTCTATTTTATCGCCCAAGAGTTAATTGCAAACTTCTTTTTACAGTATGAAATAATAAAGACATAATATAACTTAACAAGTTTTAATGTTTTATCAGCTTTATTGCGGCTTTATTCAAACTAACTCAAAGTTACATTTTTTTTAATTATTATTATTTTTGTTTTTTAATTTTTTTTTTTTTTTTTTTTTTTTTTTTTTTAGATCTTGATCCATTTAATAAACTCTGGGACGATATGCAGTCGTAACATAAAAAATAATATTTATTATTATTTATTTAGCAATAATATTCATATAGTAAAAATAGAAACGCATATTAATAAGTCACACACAGTGACTTTTTCACATTGGCACTTGCGAGAGAAAATAACTATATTTGCCGTAAACTTTAAAACAAATCATTAAACTTTTGTATAATATCAATATTTATAATATAGTTTATTGAAACTGTACTAGCATTAATATAATATAAACAAAATTAAATGCAGTAGAAAAAAAAAACATTTAAAATTCAGCAACAATAAAAGTAATGTTTTTTATTTTAATATACAATCGTGATTTAAGTTTGGATTTATAAATTTTAGCACATATTTTGCAACTAATTTACATGACTTATTTTGCTGAACCTTTATTATTATTTTTTTTAAACTGTTAGAGTAAAAATTTGTCACATTATCACTTTCATTGGCTTTTGGGTGGCGGTGCGAAGGAAAGCTGCATCTATATTATTCCACGCAGCGCAATTATTAAGCTGAAAAAATAAAATAAAAATATTTTAATTTAATGTCTATTTAAATCAAGCACCTCACCTCAAATCATAAGTCTTACGAAATATATATTCAAAAGATTTTTGTCTTGTTTAATTAAAATTATTTTGCTATAAGTGTTTACGTTTTTTTTTTTTTTTTAATTTAAAATTTAAAAATTTATTATTATTATTGATATAATTTTTTTAAGTTAGAAGAGCATGTAAAAAATAGAAGGCATCTCTGATATTTTCAGTATTATTAATTAAATACTTGCTGTAGATAAATACAGTATTACACTGTATCAGAGCATATAAAATTGCAAAGAAAAAAAATCAAAATCAAAATTTTACTAGAAATATTCCTTATAAATTAATATCAACACATTTTTCAGTGTTATTTATATTAATGAAACTATACTTCTTCTTTTTTTATGAATTTTACAGAAGAAATAAATACTATCCCTAAGTCGTTAATAATAATCAAAATTGATCTTACCTCCAAATTTTATTGGATGAGATGAGATGCAATAAGTCAAGCTGCATTGATGCACTGGATATTTTTCTATATAAATAATATTTTTACTTTCACAAAATTTGCCAATATTAAACACGTGCATAGATGAATAATACACAATAAAACTCTCAGAATTTGCACCACACAATAAAGTCAATATTCTATATAAACGTTCAATTGCCATATATTTATAAAATGATTATAATATATCTTTTCACTATATGCATATAATTATTATGTTCACTTTAGCAATGATGATGATAATAACAATGCGATAATATTTAATGGAAGATATGATATGGAAGACAAAATTTTATGTAGGAATGTGTTCCGCTGGTCCTTTCGTTTGTATTGCGTACGTCCGTCATGAAAGTAAAGTATCTCGATCTCTCAGGCTCAAGATTGTTCGTAAGACTTGTAGGAGTGTGAGGAGCGTTTGTGTCGTACCGTGCAGAAGAGCAACATCGAGGAGATCAGACCGAATAGCTGGAAATTAAGAGATTTATTAAGTCATTTTGGCTTTATATAACAGTCAAAAATACAGGGGAAATAAAAAAAAAAAATCGAAAAACAGAGGTATATTATAAATATATATATATATATGTTGCTCTATTTATATATTATATAATTAGGGCAACACACAGCAAAGTTGTTGCATAATGAAGCTCTTTTCATATTGTATATTCTGTTCGATTTTTGCTGAATGAATAAGTAATTTAAAATTTGTATTTATTTTACTCTTCTCATGCAAGTAGATATTTAAAATAATAAATAAAATAGTTGTAATACTAATAATGAAGACCGCAAATAATAATAATAATAATTTAGATAAAAAAACTAAAATAATAATAATATAAAAACTGATTTCGCATGCAAAAATAATAATAATAATAATATAGTGCTGCTGTGATACATGTTAGTGTGATACTTTGCATGCAATACAAAACTATTATTACCTGCACAAATGCTACGACGAGCCCAATGATACCAAGGATGTGCAGACGTTGTACGAACCACATTTGTACTTGCTCCGCGCACCCCTTGGTGTACCACATGTCAGGGTTCTCCTGGCGATTACAATCTGCAAAATAAACACTTTATTTAGAACTTATATATAGGTGTATAATTCTGTTTGTGTCGAATATTTCATTACATTTTTGCAAGAGGTCAAAATGAGCTTTTTTTATAGATTTTTTTTTCTAATATCCGAATTTCAAAATAAATATAAGGTATAAAAGTCTGTTAATTTTCAAATTAAACTAAAAATTAACTGATATAAAATTTATTTATAAATCTTATTTTTAACTTTTGTTAACAGAGTGAAGGCGAAGAAAAAAAAACTATTTTATTATTATTCTGTAAAGGTGGGTGAAAGCTAGAGTGACACTTCTTTTGTCTCAATCATTAGAAAATTGATGTTTTGTATTTTATTTATTTTTTATTCACCAGCTATGCGTGTAAATTTAAATAGACAATATATCATGCTATTCTTACGTACCTGTGGTATTTCTGAATTTGGGCAGACAGCAGGTTTTGGGCACATAGTTTTGTCCTGGCCAAGCCTGGATGTCGTACCAATCTTCGTAACCTCCCACTCCACAGCACTCAAACTATATCAAATAAAATCAGTATAAAGCATTATATTTCTTTTAAGTATACCCAGTGAATGTAAATCCAAAGGTAATATTCAAAATAAACCCCGTCTTTATATTATAATAACATAATTCTGTATACAGAATATTATTGTGCAATTGAGATACAAAAATTCTGCATAACAACAGTACAATTTTATGAATTAAAATTTTTAGCATAAAATATAAAATTAATAATTTCAGACTGGCAAGATGGGACCTTGTTCAGTTTTGTATAGGAAAGGTTACATTTGAGTTTTAGTTAGGGAGATTTACCTCTCTTTGCGCGTGGTCCCAGATGATGGCCAGGTCACTACGCACTGGGGTCTCGATGTAATGTCTGTCGATGCCTAAGCGAAGTTCCTCGCTCACCGAGTGACTCAGAGCACCACGGAACAAGAAGCCCATGCCTGACATGAGGAACTCTAGCAGGAACAAGAACACCACCAGGCTGAAGTACTGCACACACAAAATGCAATCACGTTATAAATACCATCAATTTCACACATCCCTATCTCTATTTATTCGTGAAAATATTTATTGTTATATACTCACTGTGACGAGCATGCAACGACTCTGGAACCACGCTCCGCAGCAGCCGAAGAAGGCGACAATAAACATCGTGACTCCAGTGGCGATGCACAGACTGTCCGCACTAAGAATACTGTATTGAGGCAGCAGCCCAGCGTAGCCTGTGTACGCGAACCTTAGCCATAAGCCTGCGCCCAACACTGCGCATCCTCCCAACTAGAACACACATCGGGGTAAATCAATCTCAGGAGAATTTTTTGTTAACTCGCGGCACGGTAATTTTCTTCCCATGAGTCATATATATTTTAAACGGGAAATGAAAGGTTATCTCTTTATTATTTATTATCTATATACTGGCAAAGGAGAAAATTATATATATATTTTTACCCATTAATTTATTCGATAATATAATTTATATTTTTGTTAAAAATGTATTTTTAGCAAATATTTTAATTGCACATTATTTCCATGGTTGCAAATTCAATACATTTTTTGTAACATTTAGTTAGGAGAGGATATTCTATAAATGCTTTCAAACGAGACCATGTCTATAAGTCTATTTCACGACACTTCTTGATATAAAAAAAATAAATTACTACAAAAATATTTCAAAATGCATTGCAAAGTAATGCACTTTTTTTGTGTCGCTATATAGTTTAATGGCCTGCAAGCCGGGTGAGAACTTCTCTTTAGTAAAAATAAAATTTTCCTTCGTGTCCGAGAATTTGTAAAAAATACATTTTACTTGGTCACTTACCCATAAGAAGACGTTGAGGGTGCAGAATGTGTGTCGGACACACGTGTAGCCGCTCCGCCCCATGTCGTAGAACTGTCAACATATACAATAAACGAATAAAATAAAATTAAACGTCACGAAATTTTAACCTGTGTAGAAGTGAGTAGAGACATAGAGCACGATTTACGTGACACACTTGGCGTCACTCCCACGAAATTTTCCAGCAAACTCAAGTTAAGCGTGAAATAAAATCTAAACCATTGACTCATGAATGTCCTGCTTCTTAACATAACATTTTCTCTCTCTCTCTCTCTCTCTCTCAGTTCTCTTGAGACACTTCTCTATTATCACCGTATATCATAAAACAACAAAGGAACAAAATGAAAACTGATAACGTCGTTTGTTTATCCAATTTTATGTCAAAATCTTACTGCACGTAAAATTTTTTTTCACGTTTCACTTTTTTTCCTTTCTTTTTTTACGTATTACTGAAATAAAATTGTTGTTTTTATTTTAAATATAATGTAATCTTATTATACAACTGCACTATGGAGAAAAAACAAACAAGTGCACTATTTTTATGCTCTAACCGGCTATAAACTCTATTTTATATGAGTTTTTTTTTTCTTTATTTTTTTTTAATGTATTTTGTATATTATGTACAGTGCTATGCACTGAAATCAAATTTAAAAACTAATATTACCATTTACATTTTGTTTTATTTACCGAGCTGTATATAGTAATAATAATATTTAATCAATTTGTGTTTTACTTTTTAAAAGATTTTTTTCTCTCTTTCTGCTCTCATTTAATTATTTGCACGTCTTATAACCGCAACTGGTGCAAAATGAAATTTATTGACTATATATTTTAAAATACAAAACAATCACCCTCTTCAAACTTTCTAATTTTACCGTAAATTTCAATTTCAAACATTCCACGACAGTTTCACCTGTGATAATAAGAGTTATTTTACCTCATCATAGCCGATTGAACCCAGAAAATCTTTAAAACGCCCCATGATCGCGACTCGTGGGTGAGGTCAGAGAGTAAACGTGGAGCACAGTTCAGATGCGGAGCGTGGCGAACGATTAACTGGTGTAGCTAAGAGACATACACTCTGTACAAAATCCTGAAGCCTCAGCATAATATACAATGTGATGAACACACTCTCGCGGCCACCACAAAATATTTTAACTTAAATATCATCAATCTCTTGTGGTCAATTATCATAATTATTGATTGTTTGAAATATGCAACCGCAAGCAGCACGAGGAAAAATAAAATACACATTTATCCGCATATGTTGTTGAATAATATGAAATCTTTGTTTATAGTCCATGTTTGTTTTATTTGTCTTTTTTGTATCAATTATCAAATATATTAGAACACAGAAATTAACTTCAAAGACAACTTTGTATTAACTATATAATTATATATAATATATTTATATGGGTAGTTTTATATCACTCATAATTTAATTATATCATAATAATAATTGAAGTATTGTGTTTAATCATTATAGTTTGTACCTGCAATGTTTCAATTTGAATGTGCTGAATTTTTAATAATTATTGTTATCCCACGGTGCTGACTCTACGTAGTATAATATTTAAACTAGAGTTTAATCGTAACCCTCCTGGCTTTATGCATCTACTGTATTGCGTATTTAGCTACAGAAAAAAAAATATATATTTTCATTTATTGACGATAATGCATAGAAATGCAATTGTATACATAAAATGAAATCAATGGTGCTAAATATATTACAATTTAGTCGCCAGTTGGTGTAATTTTCTTTGTATTATCCACACGGTGTGAAATAAATAAGTTTTTATTTTGTATTATTATTCCTTAAAAATTAAAAAAAAAAAAAAAAAAAAAAAAGTTCATGTAAGTTCATGTACATGAATTTTTAGAGGACGATGGCATTCAAAAAATTTTATTGTCATGTTTTCTCTCCTAAATAAACGACAAAGTTGGGGGCTCTTAAGAGTTAATATAAGAGTATAGGGTTTAAATCAATTTTACGTTTTCAATCAACAATTAAAAAAAGTAATATAATTATTATATAATCTCAAAATATTATACTGCTAACATTTTAGTTTCAAAAGTATGTTTTTATATTTGTCCTATAAAAAGGCATTTATTTATTTTGTAGTATGTAAGTTTGACAATAAGCAAAGGAGAAAATTTGAATCGAGAAATTTGTAAATTTGAATAAATAATCTGATATTAGCTGCTATTTCTGATGACAATAAGTCATGAAAATTATATTTTTATAAAATAATATAACAATTATTTTATTCCCTTTACCATATGAATTAGGAATAAAACATAATTTTTATTACATAATAAGAAGTTTTATGAGGCAAATGAAAACAAAAAAGTATATCAGCATACTCTTCTATACCTGTAGCCTGCGTAGACAATTTTTGAGATTGTCTCTCTGGAGGTATGCTGTACTTGCATTCGTATTGAGAGCAATAAAATTATATGATATAGTATAAAAGAAAAGAATTTCATACGTATTTATTGATAAAGTATATCGTTACGATGAAAGAGGTTATAAACCTTGATCGTTTTGATCAAAGTTTGCTGTATTTTCAATTTAGAAAAATATTCCTTCTCACGTTAGCAGCAGTATACAGGAAAAAACTTCTACAGATAAATGTGTGAGAAGAAGAAGCAGCATGCAGCATGATATATAAATATTGGCTTTCAATTTTTAACATTATTTTAAAAGATTTATATAATTGATTTGACTGTGACGTTTCATTAAACATAAAAGTATAAAATTCAAATAAAAATTGGGGTAATCAAATTATCATCTTTATGGCATATCTATATCACATGCACGTTTATTTGTACGCTAAATTTAATTTGTCGCTTTTTTTATACGATTCAGTGTGCTCGCAGCATGACGCGTGTGAGTGTTTTGCATATCAAATGCTTCACGTCGTGCTCACTGACTGCACATCACTCTCGTCGTTTCATAACCCATGCTCTACACCTATACATAATCTACATTGCAACACAATATACATTAATTATACTGTTCTTTTGAGCAATGAGAAGGCCTAAAAATAATAATAATAATAAAAAAAAAAAAAACTTGATAAACTAAAAAATTACAAATGCGCATATCTATCGATTCAAGATGATGTCCTTTTTTAGAATATACAAGTAATAAAACTACCCCCTACAATATTTTTAGTCTTCCGCTCGTTACTGATTTTCTATAATATTTTGATATGTGTATATTTTTTTTCTGAAATTAAAAGTATTGTAAACTATGTAAGTTTATTTTACTTTTTACTTAAAAGGTTTTTATAATTGTTTTTTATAATTTAAGGACATAAATGAATACTATTAATATGAGCACTATTTTGCTAAGCAATCTAAAGTTATGCATACTATATTGTTTATAAAGTACTATACGTTATATACTGAGAGCATGATATAAATTATACTTTGCATAATTATTGATGCAATTCCATATAATTTATAACAGCTTTTATATGATATATGACTATAATATATAATACACAATAAATTGCGTAATTTCTTCTATAAATAATGACATGTATTTTCAAGTTTTTGGATAAAGATTTTATTTTTACAACAAAATGCAATATTTAATATGCTTTTCATGTTACATTTTTGTACATGAAATGAATATAAAATAAATCTATATGGAGCTCATATTAAATTAACATTGTAAAGAAATTATGACGTACTACATGTACATTACAGTAAAAATTGGTCTGTTAAACCAAATTTATTTATTTATTATTATTATTAAACCTCTATATTATTTAGCGCTCAATTTTTGTTAGAGTTTTCAGTACACTCAATTTTACTAAAAATAGCCGATTATACAACTTTAATGTTTCATAACCCAACATTAAATCTATATATGTATTATTATGTATTCATTTCTTATATATAAAAATCGTGCTTTTTATTTCTTTCTCGACCAGAGGAGAAGAGCGGCCAGGCGAGGGCGTATCTCCAATAATACAAATCGTTACCTTTTTTTTTTTTTTTTTTTTCTGAAGCAAGAAACAATTTATAATACTACGCCCTTATACCTCAGGGATAAAAAGATTGTATTTCGGATCTCGATCTTCTCCTAACTCTATAATTAAACAAAGGATATATTATGTATGTAACACCTCAACAAAGCGGCGACCGGTGACACCACTGTAAACATTCCTTCGATATAATATATAAGATGATAGGTAAGAGCAGGGTAATAGTGGGTCTGTTTATTTTGACCTGACTTTAGAGACTGCACCTCTTTGACATAAATTTAATTAATCAGGACCCACCCGGTGTCTCGACTCAACTGAGCCACCCACACACACATCCCGACGTGACGTGTGTATAGATAGCTACTGCGAGAAGGACTTCAATATTAATAATAAGTCTTGTGTTGAGAGATTTATATTATAGTCTTAATTGTTAGAGGGGAGTGGAAGGTATATATTATAAAAAAAAACGATTTAGTGTTTCTGTTCTATTAAACTATATCTTTTTATTCTCAAGTTCAATGGACCTTTTCAAAATTCTTAAGAGAATAAAAATATATTATTTCTAAGTGGCCAATGATAAAAAAAATGTACCATAATACGAAGTATACATTTAAACATAAATAAAAAATTATAAATATTAAAATTGTTTGAAATAATTTAAAACCAGACATTATAATCGTATAAAGCTTACAAAATTCTTGTATTTTATTTTATTTTTTTTAGATTATATTTATTAACCTATGCAGACATCATCATATACCTCCCCGTCTCGTTCACATCATAAAAATTCCTGCTGAGGATAACACAAAAGTGCTTCGCGCAAGTGTAAAGTTACCCATAATTATGTGTACTATACACTGAAGTCCAAGGTTTGAACCTGCAGAAAATGCAGAAGAAGTGATATATTTATTTATCTTCTCTTGACTCTTATTTCGCAAGCAAAAGACGTTAACGAAGGCTTTGGGAAAATTTCTCACATAAAAACAAAGAGAAAAGATACTAGAAGAAGATATTAATATGAAGGCAAACCACGATTACTTTTGATTATATATATTTTAATATTTCGTGGGAATGAAGAGAATATATTATTTTGTTTGAATTTAAAGCACGTGGGTGTGTTTTTAAGAACATTAACAAATATACTCAAGCTCTTTAAGTCTTACAAACAGAAAAAATAAATATTTTTAAAACTTAAAGTAAGTGCTAAGATAAGGTTTAATTAAAATATTAAACAGAACCAAAAAAAAAAATTAAAACACACATTATGACATAATAATTAACCTTGTCGAGTCACATTACTAACACACACACCGCGAGAGAAACACAAAGAGATTTTGTTAGTTCAACGCAGCATATATATAATACATACACAGTAGCTGGATTGTCTTTTTTATTGTTATATGAAAATTTACCGTTGTCTTAATAAAAAAAATTTTCAACCTATGTAATAACAGCGTGAATATCGTGTAAAAATTGTTAATAATAATAAAAGAGAGAGAGAGAGAGAGAGAGAGAGAGAGAGAGAGAGAGAGAGAGAGAGAGAGAGAGACGGACAGTGTGCTCCAATGATGCTTTGCTAACGGCTGTTGACTCGCGGCGAAGAGGCCGTGACCTTGATGAGGGTCACCGGGTCACCAGAGCTGATGTGTGTAAGCATTTACATCAAGAGATCAAGTATATTATATAGTGACGTTTTGGTGGCGTCACGTGAGTGTCACTTGGGTGAATTTTGGTCCATTAACACCCTTCACCAAGTGCACCACTTATTTTTGTCATTGGAATTCTAATAAAAATTGAAATCTCTTAGTGAATTGATTTATGGCATGCACGTGGAAATATTTTTACAACTTTATTGAAATCTTTTATTATTTATTTATTTATTCAATTTGTTTCATTAAACCTGCGTAAATATTGTAAATGATATTGTATGTACTTGAGTATATAACAGAAATTATTATTACAGTTTCATTTAGATCACGACATAGAACGTGGTCTGAGAGATGTTGGACGCGAGTTGTGAGAGAAAGAGAGAGAGAGAGAGAGAGAGAGAGAGAGAGAGAGAGAGAGAGAGGTGAAGAGGAGGGTGTTATAAGTCAGTCTGCTGGCTAGCTATCTGATCTACCTTCATTAGCATACTAGAGAACGACCGTAAAGCCAGCTTACTGTGGAGCCTCTCTCACGTAATCTCATATTAACACCTCGAACCACGTACAGGTCACCGTAAACCTCAGTATATGATGCCAAAACTATACATAATACATCGCAGTCCAAGTCCGCATTGCGAGAGAATAAGAATGTAAATAATGTTGATCGCTAAAAATAATTCCAGAGAAATATAGAACAAAAACATATTACTTTAAAAATAAATTAGTTTTTGTAAGAGAAGTATAATTTATATTTAGAAATCTCATTATACGCAAACTTCGCTGTTTCAAATATTTTCTTTGCCTTTTCATTATTTCTATTTTTATTTTTAAAACTCCCTTTTTTTTTATTCGCTCAAAATTTCTGCTATGTAATCATTTTTTATATTAAAGTTATATTGCTTTGATAAAAACTGTACTTTAAAAAGTCACGATTTTTTTTATTGGTTTTTAACCTCTTAGTCAAGCTGATAGTGCGCAGCATTGAGGCTCAGTTATAACTTTCGTTGAAGATCGTTTTTTACAGCCGCAGATTTCAATTTATATATTTTTCCCATTATGCGTAATGATATATCATCATGAACATTTATATATATAAAGGAGAAAGCTTTATGTGAGAATCTCAAACCATAATTAATTCATTAAAAAAAATAAATGATTGATTTTTATTTTTATTACCGAATAAAATTTCTTTTACATGAGAATAAATTAAAATTATTTCTCGTGAAGTAAATATTGTTTTTGCAGTTCATTAAATTTCCCTTTGCAATTGAAACAGAAGTCACCACATGTTCTCCTGATGACGTCATGAGGTGACCACTTACATATCCTTATATAGCAAGTCCCTGCCTCTCCACCCGCCCCTGCCCGCCCGCCCGCCAGCTTTTAAGTCATACAATAAAACACGAAAAATATATTTAACAAAAACCATGGGGAAGAAAACAGCCTAAGTTAAACATAAATAAGAACGTTAAGAGTTCAGCGGCTTATTATACTGAAAGGTATTTTTAAATATTTACTTAAAACAGAAAAGGTTAGTATATTTTTCTTCAACTGTAATTTAAAATTTTGTTTGATGAAAATAAGAAATATTCCAAAAAGAAAAATGTACTTTAGTTGAAGAATGACTGTACATCTCTTTGAGTCTCAATCAACAATTTTTATAATTAACAATTAGAAAATAAAAGTCAGAGAAATTCAACTGAGCGTTTAATGACCATGAAATTGATATATTTTCATATTATTTAATTATTGTTTATAATTATCTAGATTAAGTAATTAATGGAAATTAAATCTACTATAACGAGCTTTTCTATACAACTTGTTTGATAAAAATACTTGATTAATATTAGTTGTAAAATATATGACAAAACGAATAATTGGTTTAAAAAAATAACATATACATGATATTTTTGTGTGTCCCACTTTTTAAATGTATGTATATCAGAAATTTTTCAATTCACTGACCGAGTTTTATGCTTAAAACATTTTTATTAAAGAAAATATGTGAAAATAAAAAGTGTATTTATATATTACAATCGTGAGATGCTGGAAGTTTTTACGTGATGCTAAGGTGACCAATAATGTGCACGAAAGTTGGGTGGAATGAAGCATGTCGATGATAGAGAAAAAGAATTAACACAGCTGAAAATACATGCTTGATTTTTTTTTTTTTTTTTTTTTTTTTTAAATAAAATCTCGACAATTTTTAAAGTAAATGAAGCACAGCCTTCCGCTGTTACAATCAGGTCGCCGTGTTTTCCCTCATATATAACAACTTTTATTCTTACGTTTCTTTTAATTTTCAAATCTCATACAACATATAATATATAATATATCTAACAAAGTTTAATTTAAAGTCTAAATAACTGTATTTTATATTTAATGTCTTTTTATATAAAAAAAAAAAATGTTGACCAATTAAGAAAGTTAATACACAAAGTTTAAAAATTGGAAAATATTTTGTGGCTACACCATGATAAAACCGCAACAACTTATGATGACAAAATTGCTATGTATCAAATATCTTGACTATTTAAACAATTTGATTATAAAAAAAGTGTTACATTCGTAGCAGATGGTATAATGCAAATCCCTTTTTTTATTTTTATTTATTATTATTTTTTTTTTAGGACACACGCATAAGAAAAATTCTATATACATCATCAGTAGCTTAAATTTAGCATGTAAAATTGATTATTTAAGTGCACTCTACTCAAGATAATATATCTATATCAATATGTTTACATTATGTATTATTTTGTTTTTAGTAACTCTTATATATATGAACTTTCTCCGCACCTTCATGGACAGCAATTTAACTCGACATTAAAATATATTCCAGGTCAGATATATCAGCATGAAGTTTAAATTACACATTTCCGCAATTTAAAAAAAAAAAGGGTTCTTTAAGATGACTGAGCTATAGGTTTGTGTTCCTAACCTTGGTATTCTAATTAAACGTGATAAAAATTGCGGTGTGATAGAGATAAGCTCGTACATTAAGATAAGAAATTTAATGTATTGACCTTAAATCTTTTATATACTGTACAGTCAACCGGGGTGACTTTGAACACCCATTTATCTCTACTTTGGGCACTCATTTCAAAATTTTGAATTATGTCATTCAGATCAAAAATAAATTTAAACAATTGTTAGATTCTTCAAATTTCTAAAATGAGGCCCCAATACAGAGATAATTGGGTGTTCAAAGTCACCCCGGGCGTTTAAAGTCACCCCAGTTGACTGTATATATAATTGACTATATATATATATAATTGACTATATATATATATATATATATATAGTCATTGACTATATATATGTTGACTATATAATAGTGATTTTGTTCCACCGTAAATCAAGAATAGATAATAAAAATTTCCAATTATAATTTAATAAATAAATAAAAAATATTTATTTCTAAGTACCATATTTAATGAGTATCTAAACAATAAACATTTTCAATTTATAATTCATGGAGAATTTAATTTTTATTTTGTCTTAAATATAATAAAACATTATTTAAATTATAATTTTTTAATAATCATCAATATTGTTTATTTTGTCGGTGCATATATATTAATAAAAAATATTTAATAGCATATACAGACAGACGAATATAAATAACTTTCATAACAATTTTACGACCCATGTGTTTTTTATTTAAAATAATTTTGCAGTCAATTAATCTAGCATACTTAAATCTGGCATTAAATTAATTTTTTATATTATTAATTTTTGCTGTTTGAGACAACACACGTGTTTATGATGCCTTGAGTGTGGAAGAGGGGAAATCTCTCAGTTTACGCCTATATACTTTATATGCTTGTCAATTCAAACAGACCAATTACCTCAAGCACTTAGGACCTCAGCTGGGGTTATGCAAATTAATCTGCAAATCTACCCTGCTGTATCTTGCCAATCTCTCGACTACTGCCTATATATCGTAATGCCAATTGAATGTAGTAATGAATACGTCCTGTGTCCTGCACATGTAAAATCAAATTCTACTCAACGAAATTTGTATACTTCGATGTGGCTTGTAGTAGTTTCAAAATTACAAACTTTGTATTGTAATTTTTATTTTATTATTACAACAGAATTTCATGTCTTATTTCTTATAAGTATCTATAAAAAAAAAATAAATAAATAAATAAATAAATAAAAAAAAGACCGCATGTTCAATTTTAGTATCAAGTATTTAATTTTATAATATTCAGGAACGTATAATGTACTATAGCAACGCTACGACCACTAAATATAATATTATAATTAGGCATCACAAATTAGAATATAAAATACCAATTTCATGTGTTGATCTCCTATATTTTTACCCACTTAGATTTGTATTAAGCTAAATTTTTATTGTGATTTATACTTAAAGTTTTCCACAGCTTTATCGTTGATAATATATACATTTTTTGTTTTTGTATATTTATTTTTTTATAAATAAAATAAATAAATTTCATAAATAAATTTATACAAAAATAAATTAGCTGATTTTAGGTTTCAAACTTTTTGTCATGAAAACTTCCAGAAAGCAAGCACTAAATAGTTGATGAACTTTTATGTTTCGATCATGCCATAAATCGTGATAGCCGAGTGTTGTGCACAGTTTGTGTTGTTAATGTAGTCATTATAAGATAACGACTTTGATGACACTAGTATAGTAGAGTTCATGGTAAATTATATTAAGTTTTATTTAATTTGTGTCGTCTGGTGTATATTCTGATAAATAATTTTTTTAATACATTTTATTTTATATCCTCAAAATTTTGCATTTTTAAAACAAGAAAAAAAAAATGATTTTATTTTTTTTTTTTTTTTTTTTTTTGCTTTATATTACTTTGCTTTGCTTTTTCTTAGATCTAATAAAATAAAGGGATTTTAAATTTCTTTACAAAGGCCATGTTTTGTAAACTTATAATTTGGAAAATATATTACGTATAACAACATATGTATGTATGCACTGACTGCCTTGGTTGCAGTTGGAAGCGTCAAAATCAATGATAATGCCTCTAGATCACACCGTGATAATTAATATCCAATCAATATTGAGTTTTAGCAGCTTAAATTTAATTATCAACTGACGTTGAATTTTCAGTGCTCATAATATACTTTTTAATTTGGGGGGGGGGGGGTGTTAAAATAATAATAACAAAAGGTAGAACCTTCCTACGTTATTGTATTCCAACTTATACACGTTAAAAAATAAATTATGTAATTATGCTGCATTGAATAATTACTATATTTCAGAGCAAAGCTGTTCTTATTTTGTAATGTTATAAGTATAATAATTATGCTGAATATCTTCATTATTATATAATACTATGAATAGTATAATAGCCATACAATATACGTATTATATAAATTATGATGTTTTTATACATAAATGTTGCTGCATGGAGCTAGAATAATTATTACGTATTTATTGTTGTTCATGTATAATTAAAGTAATTGAAGATGACAATATTTAATTATCAACTTTATACTGATAACTGATGTTCTTGCCAAATAAGGGAGGACAAGTTTGCGAAATCATGTAATATAAAATCCGAGAGTTAGAGTGAACAATACTTTATTATTTAATAATATTGGGTGCGGGCTATTCCTGCTATAAACTTTATGTGTATGTTTTTAAAAATCACATAATAATTATTTTTACCATGTTTTATTACTTTTGTTCATTCATACAAAGAAAAAGCAATTATTTTAATGAGTTTTCAAATTGAAGAGAAATTTTTATTGTTCATATATACATTATGATAAATTTAAATAATTACAAATGAAAAATAATTTCATGTGTAATTAAAAACGGTAATATAATTATTATTAAATCTTATTAATGAACATCAACAGAGAAAATAAATAAAATCGTTACTTTTCATGACTCTCTTACATACAAACAAAATTATAATTATTTGTTTATCTCACACAAGACGTTTTTGTTGATCATTATTTATAATATTATACTCAGATACTCATGAGGAAAATTAAAACACGTTATTTTTTTATCGTTTTATTACCAGCATTGTTAATAAATGTAAATGCTATACGATGTATCCGTATTGAGAGAATGCAAATATTTGAATAACCGGTTATTTGTTATAAAGATGATTTTTTTAAATCAAACTTTCAAAAATGTTGAATTGAAATTAATGAACATTAAAATTTTATTCTACTTGATTTTATCTCTTTTATGCATATTATAAACTACAGTTTTTTACGTTTATATATATATATATATATATATATATATATATATATATATATAATTATATATATATACACACACACACAGTATATTATATATAAATTACTTTGTATTCATAGTTTGAAATAAAAATATTGATTGAAAAGGAGCATATTGGCATATTGTTACTGTCTTTTGCATTGTGAAATCAATTTATATCCGCACGAGTACTTATAATTTATTATTTTATGTTTTGAAATATATATTGCATTACACATATATGTTTATCATAATAAAACTTCATATATGGAATATTTATTATATACTGCGTAATTGGTTGTAATTATTTTATATTTCAGTAATAAAAACTCAAGAATGATTCAATGAAATATAAAGTTTGTAAATTTGAAAAACAATGCTTCTTGTGTTATATGTCACAGGGAGATTAAAAATACTAATATCTCCGTTACAATATTTTTTATATGTGAATATCTTTTATTTATATTGTCTTGTGTATGTCAATTATCAACCCTAAAATTAATAATAAAAAGTAGTAAAAAAAAAAAAAAAAAAAAAAAAACTGTCGCATACGGAATTTAAATATTAAAATTCAGTGTCATTACCATTTGTCATGCATTATTGTTATGTTTTGGTCGCACTTTAAATAGAGAGAGAGAAAGAGAGAGAGAGAGAGAATTAAAAATAACAATTAAAAAAAAGTGAATATAGCGCTGGCCTTTTTTGTGTTTTTCAAGATTACATCCACACACCTCGGTCGAATTGCACGCATATGTTCAATAATGACACCTGAACTACTTTGGTGTGCCCTCACAGACTGACTTACCGCTAGCTATATACGCACTGATGTTCTCCGAAGTGTCTGAGATGAGATGCAGACCGTTGATCACTTTGCACCTGACACTACTGTGGACACCGCACGATCCTCTCACCACTCACTCACTATACTGACAGACTGACTGATGCACATGCACGCACTCGGCTGTACACCAAGAAACTGCTGGTTGAGGAGGAGGTGGTTGTTGTTGGTCCCCGCACCACACCGCGCGCTCGCTCTCTTAACGTACTCGCAGCATCCAGCAAGGCTCCAGTACGTACGTCCCACCAGCTAGGTCACCCCTCCACTTTACCTGAGACAAGTCGATCACGTGACGTAAGATAACGGTGCTGCCTTCACTATATGACTTGCCGCGCTTTGCTGCTTTTACTCCTCAATAACGTAAAACCGCGTAAAACCTAACGCCGCTTTGTGGCAACTTGTTATACTAATTAAAACTCACTTAAGAACTGGCGCTAACTTAAGAAATATGTGTAAAGACATAGGTAGAAAGGACAGGTCTATGGTATTGAATATAGTTGCACGCTTTGATTTGAGACTGTGCTTCGACGCTTTATAGAAATATTTATGAGCAAAAAATTATATTTAACTATATAACTAAATAACTATATGCAATAATTTATAAACTACTGTGAGTCACGAGTTTGTGCATGAAAAAGCGCGAGAATGCGCTTCGACGCCATACTGGAGTATGGAGTACCGTATTTTATTTAATAACATTTAAATATACATATTTGATTTTTTCCATAATCTCTGCGAACTTTTTTTTTTTTTTTTTTATCGATTACGTTTTAAAACTTTGCAAATAAAGATAAGGAAAGGTATATAAAATATTGCAAGTAATAATCTGTTTTCATTTATATCGGAATGGCACTCGCTTTGTCTCGTAACAGTGCAGAAAAAAAGCGAACTATCGAGGATGGGTATTATTGGATAAGATGTAACACTGAATATTATGGAAATCTTAATTTACAAGGAAGTTATTATGGTAATGGTGTAAGTACAACATTTAAATTAATATTACGTTAATATACATTTAATATACACTCCATATATATATATATATATATATATATATATATATATATATATATAGAGTATGGAGTTAATAATAATAGTAATTATAGTTCTTTATTGGGTTTAAAATGAGATTGTGTATATAAAACAACAACAAAAACAAACAATTACGTTACCCAACGGGCAACGGGTGATGAGAAAAATGCAAAATACCTATGCCCGATAAGTGATCTTACACCTTTATCAGAAAAACTGCTTCGTCAATACATAACATAGAAATATATAATATTAACAAATAATTGCAATAGAAGTGGGGTTCTAGCCATAACAGGCAAAGCGTTATATAAATAAGCGTTACAGGTTATTAATATATTTATTGTGAATTGAAAATATCGCACCAAGTAAACTCAACACTATTTGTATGCTTTATGAATAATAAAGTAACAGATCTTGCAATTTAGATATAGAAAACTTTTAACAATCGGGTAACATACAATATTGCATTATAAATTGCATTGTTATAAATTAAATGAAAAAATTATCTTTATTCAAACACGTGTAGACAAAAAAAAAATGACGAAGAAGATATGAAAGGGCGAGAGGTTTCAAGCCTGACAACCAGTCTGATCCACTCTTACAGCCAATCCCAATAATACATTTTTGGTGGTCTCTTTATGTGGTTTCAAAATTTGTGTTTATTTACTAATAAATAATTTTTTATTTCTTTTAACAGTTGTCAATGCAAATCGAAGCAGTAAATCAAGATCAAATATTTCATGTAGAATGGAATAACACAAAAAGCAAGTACAAAATCAGCTGCAACACTAGAGCATATGGAATAAAATTGGTACGTGTACATTATCGTTTGGGTATTATTAAACTTGGTACCCAATCTGATGAATGCCCTGAGAAACTATGGGATATCAAGCTGGTGGGTGATAATAAATATCACATTATTTGTGAAACACGATATGGAGGCATTGTAGCAGTTGAAGCATACCCCCGATTAAACGATGTAAAACCGAGGATACCAAATATTTCTAATCAAGATCAACTTTGGGAATTTAAAATTGTTCCAGATAATATAATCTCTGCTGTAATGTAATATACTAATACTAGATTTAACTGTTTCAAAAAAGGCATATTATTATCTGTTTTTTATTATTTATTTATTTATTATTTATTTATTATCAGCTTTTTACAAGTTATGTCTACATAAATAGTTTGAGTTGATTCGTAATTAATTCATTCTAAAAAAATAGGAAAGGCTTGTGCATAATTGTACAATGTTTTACGTACTGTAAATTTAACGGTTATGACGTCACTAAATATTCAAACGATAAAAACATAAATGACGTCACAAACGTTAGATAACCTAAATGGGGGGAAAATTGGTTACGTTTTTATCGTTAGAATTTCAACGCTTAGTGACGCCATTGCTCTTAATTTTAAAGTACATACTTTAAAATTTAAAATTTAATTTAAACTAATAAAAACTGTGTACAAGCTGTGTATCATAATGCTTAGTTTTTAAAGTGTAGCATTTTCCAAAAATATAAATTGAATTGAAAAAAACTTTGACGTAAACCATCAAGTCCAATTCTTTACCTATTTAATTGCGCATATAAATTTTGAATTTTTATCCCTCGTGTTGACTCAGGAAATTTATTTTTATTAAAAAGTCTGCAATTAATTGCATCATGAGGACCATCCCACACAGCACACAATAAGATGATATACATACTGTATACCTTTCATCTACCGTACACAAGAATATATGATTTTTTTTTTCAAACATATAATAATGTATTCATTTGGTATACTGCTGTATGTATATTTTACATAATATATGAAGTAAAAATGTATGATATATGTATAATTGGTGGGATATTGAAAATACATCTACATATACGTATAATATACTATTTATAATACATTACTAAACGTGTACCTCCAAACTTTTTGTAACAGTCCATTAATAGTGCAAATTCAAGTGTATTTTAATTAACAAATTTTTGCAATTTAAAAACTAGCTTCATTTCACTTCACTATGAATCAAAATTTTGTTATGAGCTCAAATTTAAAAACTCCCCCCCCCCCCCCTCCAAAAAAAAAAAAAAAAAAACATAAAGTGTATTTAAAATTGCTAACTCAAGTTTGGAGTGACTTTTGGAAAAAGTTATAACTATTGATTTATGGTAATAATGGTAATTTTTTTTTAATTAAATTGAAATTTTATAAAATTTTATTTTGTATTGTTTTTAAAACTGGTATAGTAGGTTATACCAGCTGTATGGTCTAACACTATTATCACTATTATGCATACACAAAGCAAAAATTATAAATACATAATAATATGATATCTCATTCTGTGCTGTGTGGGCGTGTTTCTACCACCAATGCATCGGGCGCAATCCTGTTTTTAATTAACTGAAAATAAAATAAAATAAAATATTATGTTTTTAGGTGCAATAGTAGACAAGTAAAAAAAAAATAACGAAAAAAAAAAAAAAATGTTGTGCATGGTGCTGTTCTTGACCTTGATTTTTTTTCTTTTTTCTTTTTGCTGCAAATGACCTGCATTGGAATCATAATCATATATTATGAATTATATCATGATTGGAAGTATCCAAAATTTGGGGTGGATCAGAAGATTTTTTGAGAAGTTCCAGTGAGCATGGGACATTATAGCCACAATACGACGGTATGCAGTTTTTTTTTCAAGTGTTTATTTATATGACATGAGTAGTATAAAACTGATAACACAAAAGGCTGTTCCATATCGCACTATCAATTAAACTTTATGAGCTATCTTTATCAATGTTATTTTGCTATAAAATTGGATTATCTATATATAATATACACAGTATATTTTGAAACAATATTTATTTATTTATTATTATTTTTATTATTTTTTAAGCATCAGTAATACCTAATAATAGTTCTCAATATTACGAATTGATAGTGATATTTTTTTTTTCTTACGTTGAGAATTTGAAGATTATAAGGTTAGGAAAGTCGTTTATCGCAAATATTTCAAAATACCAAGGCCAGTGGTTTGCGTTCAGGTTTGATGTGCTCGTTAAAACGAGAAACGAGTTCATTTTTTAATGGTTATACTATATTTATGTGTGTATATATATATATAATATATATATTATATTATATATATATATATATATATATATATATATATATATATATATATATGCGGCGTCTTTCAGAGGCCGTGGTATGCTTGGAATGCGCTCTTGTGTTTTCTACTCTGTGATGTCGGTGATGTCCCTGTCTGATATGATTGTATAAAATTGTGAAAAAAACAAAAAAACTATGTTGTATTGAAATAATAAATATATAATGTATTTGGTGTTTCTTTAATTTTCTATTTTATATAATATAGGGTTGAGAAGGAAGATGTTTTAATTACTTGTGCCTTACAATATGTATTATTATGTATGAATTTAAAAAATTAAACCCTTTGAAATTGAATTGAATTGCATCGAACTTACATTGTAAGCCGCTTACACAGCTGGCAATGGCTATATAAATATATATTAATATTACTCTTCAGTTCAATAAATAATTACGTGTTTTTTACATGTTAATTTTGTGGTAAAGTTTTCTAACGCAGGGCCGTGCAGCCCTACAAATGTCTTAATTTTATTCTTCTATGCGCGCACATTAAAACAAACATTAGCAAATTTGTTAAAAAATTCCTAACAACTGTTTAGAAATCTTGATAACATTTTGTAAAAATAGCATGCTAGTAATATAATAAAGATAAATTCAATTCAAAATAGGCTTTATTGTATAAAAAAAAATACATCAAATACATATTTGGGTTTAAGTCATACGACTCTATAACCAATTCAGACAAAGGGGAAAGGGGAAAGTACATTTCAGACCAATATATTTATTATTTTTATAAGGTTTCCTGTAGCATATGCAATTTGCGTGGTAGTAATGCGCAACTGGTTGCATAACGCTGCACTTTGCAGGCGACGTGCGAACCAAACATAATTACCTAACTGTGCCCAACTATGTATTGTGCTTGTGCTTGTACTGTGATTTTTTGAAATAAAACCCTTTCTGAATCAGAATCTAATTGATAATGTGTGTTTTTTAATTGAATTGAACATAATTTTTAATTATTTTCACACTGTTTTATTGTTTATAAACCTAAATAATTCAAAGTTGATGTACTTATTTTTACCATACATTTTTGGCAGTTGATAAACTTAAAAATTACACTTTTAAGATTTGTATTATATTACAGTCATACTAAAAATAAACTAGACATTTTTTTCATTAATTTTAAAAAGTTAACATTGTCACAATATTAGTAATAAGAAAAATATATAAACAAATGAAATATATTATGATCTTTACAAATTATAATAATGATAACAATAATAAAATTAAATCTTAGTCAAGCCATTCTACATTATAAAACTTCTGACTTGACTGAAGTATTATACATATATAAGCAAAATATTCAAATAATATTAGTTTTTATTTTTAGGCTTAATTGTAGGCTTAAATGTAGTCTTTAATGTCTTCTGTTCTTTGCGTTTCTTCAGTATGGTCAGCATAGATTCCAATTTCATTTTAATATTTTCAAATTTGTCACTTTTAAACACATTTTTTTGTGATATAGAAGTCTGTGAAAACAAAAGAAAGTTATACATAATGCAATAAGAAATTTCATTGACCCAGGGAGGTCACGTGGTATAAACAATACATCAAGTGTTGGTCTAATTTAAATATAGATAAATTTACGGTTGGTCTCAATGAATGGAAACAAATGTTTCAATTATTTGGAATTAGTTCCATTAAAAAAATGTAAGTATAAATAGCAATCAAAAGTAAATAATAATAATAATAATAAAATATCAAAAAAATATCAGTTTATAATTTTTAAGCACAAAGGATCGATAACAGCAAAATCAAAACATGTGTAACTTTAAACAAGAAATCACAAGCGCCTTATCATATTTTCCGATACACAGTTGTATGCATCGAAAGTGTATCGCTTAGGTATGTTCAAACTTGTACCCCGTGTTCAATGTACCCCATAGCTGGAACCATAGTATAGTAATATACTTATACTATGCTGGAACTTAAAAATTAATGACTTAAATTAAGAAAAAAAAATCCTATTGTGATACATTTTATCTTAGATGTGGAAGTCTTTAGTTCGGAACGAAGGAACAGCTTACAGCTCGACTGATCAAATTTTCTACGACAGAGCCGCGACTGAACTAAACTCGTATGTTGGTTTCTTTACTCATTAATATAGATTATTTTATTCAGAACTTGTTATATTACGGGGAAAATTGTTTTTTATAATATTGTTTATGCATTTTTCTTACTCATCAGCAATGTCATTTTTTATTCTTACATTTGAAAACCCTGTATTGCATGTTGTTTGGCATACGGAACATGCTGTAGGATATTTCTGGTCACATCCCACATTTGAACTATTTTTATTCTCAATGCTGGTCATCTGGAAATAAATTTACATATTTAGGGTTATACGCTGACGCTATCAAAACAAACTGATAAAAATTTCAAAAGCTATGAATAAAAGTAGACTGTCTTTTAACGCCCAACAAACTTGATATATTATATGTTTTAAATATATTAGTATGATTTATGTGTTCAGTATAATTTAATATACAGTAGTACAGTACGTTTTTAGTTTGACACAGTAATTTTATCTTTACTAACAAGAGTATTACTTACGTTATTAGGTACAACAGGTAACTTTAATCTCTGAAATAAAAGTAATATAAACATTAATTTATCTCTCATATCAATTACAACTTGTAATAAGAATTCACAAAACCTCTAGAACTCTCTTCTACACATTCTAAAAATATTATAACTTATCAAACATTGCCAAGTATATGTTTGAATTATTGAATTATTTCATCACATTTACATGTAAACATATTTTTATATTTTTTGATACTGTATGTTATTAATTCATATTTTTCAAATAAAGTTTTTGTTTTAAAAATTAAGACTTACATAATAAATCATTTTTGAAATTTAATTATATTCAATGCTTTTTTTGTATGAAAATGTAAATCTTATTTAACTAGAAAATTAACTGATTTAAAAAAAAAAAAAAAAAATCTAATTCAATTTCATGTTTAGGTAGTTTGAAGATGATACATTCTGTATTTATGCAATCTCTACGATCAATAATATTTTATTAATTTCAATTGTTGTTTGGCTTTATTTTTATTAACAAAAGGAATGGTAGTCATATACATACGTTATGTCAACAACATTATTGCAAAAAGTCGAGCTATTAAAATTGGTTTATTCTGCAACGAGTCCTAAAACCTTTATGATAATGTCATCATGATTTTGTGTCTTTAACAGTAAATGTAATTTGAAGTGATAAAATAAAGTATTTAGTATAAGATTTGAAATGTTGTTTTTTTAGTAAACCCTGTTCCGTGTACCTCAATTAGCTGTTACTTCAAAATGGTAACTTAATAGTTAAATCTGGCAAGTAGAACAAAGTTTAAAGCCATAGACCACATAAAACAACATATGGTTTTTAATGAATAAACACGAAATGGGATCTTCAAAACTGATGACAAGTTTTACCAGAATGTTAATGTTATAGCCCCACGAGAGAGCTTGAAATATTGTTAAGTATGCAATTTGCGTAAAAATTCATGATTATGACGTCAGAAACATGCAAAAATTAGTATGAAAATGTTGTGCGGGTTGCATAAATCGAAATTTCTGATCACTGCTACGGAGCTACTGTTGGATTTTGAGACAAACTAAAGTTATTTATGTAAGTCCCATAAAGTGTTTTTTGATATAAATGCTTATGATTTTCTCTGGTCTATTCCTTTAAGAGCAAGTATATAATTAATATTTTAACTAAATGCTATGCACGAGACCTCACAAATGAAGGGAAGAGGGTACATGAAGTTCATTTCACAGGGAACGTCATTCAACCCAGTTTTCTGAACATCAGGGTGGAGAGTGAGAGATACGCACGGCTCAATGCCAGCATCATTATTTGGCTCGTTAGCTAACCAAACTTCATAAGGTACTTCTCTCCCAGTTATCATAGACACAAACTTTTGGTTCAAATTTACGTCCATTTGCCCAGTATAATAAGATTTTGTATGAAAATAATTCATAAATGCTAAAACATAAGTTGAAGTATATAAAAAAAAACTTATTAATAATAAAATTTACCTGTTAGTTTTTAATCGTAAAATGATTTTATTTAATAATGTAAACAAGTTATCCGAAACTAAAAACAAGACAGCAAGAATTCTCAATGAAGACTGACGATCGTAAGTTTTTGTAATCTATGTATACTTAAAATTTACACATTTAAAAAAAATGTACCTTACTTTTTTGCGTTTTTACTACATTACTTTAGCTGTTCATTATTAATAATTTTAAATTCATTTTCAAATTTAACAATCATTTCAATATTATCATTTTTGCAATATATAATATGCGTCAATTTGGAGATTGACATTATGATACAGCAATGCTTTTACATTCTAGAGAGGACCTAAGTTTGGATTTTACAGTGAAGTGCAGAGATTTATTTCGTGAAAAGATTTTTTACTTTTATTCTTATTTCACTTTTAAACAATAAGAAAAGTAGTAATATAATAAGTAACACAAGTTTTCTTTTAATGTGTATATCGTCGTGACCACGCCCAAAGGGCGTACTTGCATTTCAAGGTCGTCTTACAAAAGGCATACTTGCATTTTTGTCTAGTACAACAAAGGACGTACTTGCATTTTTGTCCAGTACAACAAAGGGCGTACTTGCACTCGGTTTTACATGTTAAGCTTATGGCGAATGCGCGCGCAGCATCGAAATTAGCTAAATGCAAGTACGCCCTTTGCGTGAAAATAGCCAAATGCAAGTACGCCCTTTGCGTAAAAGTAGCCAAATTCAAGTACGCCTTTTGGGCGAGGCCACGACGATATATATCTTGCTTTAAATATCACAACTTTGATTAATATAGTAATAAAAACTATATTTCATTTAATATTATTGGAGTTTTTATACGAAAATAATAAATTAAAACGCCAAATTTAGAAAATAGATTTGCATAACGATTTCCTTAAAACATAACTAATACAAAAGATGCTTAAACCATTAAATTAGTTAGTATGAATAAAAATTATTGTTCTTACTCATATGTTCATAGTAGTTTAATTGTCCTAAAGGTGACCTCTTGGGTTCTGATTGACGCATACATTTGAGCTCAGTTACTGACTCAATAGAGGCTGGAACCATTCCCCAGTCACAACATTTCTCCCAAATTGTGTACACGGAATGAGTCTGAAAAAATATAAACAAATCATAAAAACGCAAATATACTGTATATCATTGCTAGATAAATAAATCGTTGTCTATAATTCAGGGTATTTATAATTATGAGCAAGGGTAGGAGGGAGGATGAGAGGAAGGAAGGGGCTAAAAATATGAGAAGATATATACCTTAAACTTGGAGAAAATATAATCCTTGTTTTCACAGTTTGCAATTAATAAACCCTCAGTGTTTGGGTTTACTATGTAAACAAATAAAGAATAAATTATTATGTCATTAACTATACACAGCTTAGAATCCATTCTCTTTCCTTTTTTTTTTTTTTTTTTTTTTTTTTTTTAGAATTGGAACAATAGAAATTTTACATTAACAATTTAATTACAAAAATATGAGATTTTTAAGAATTAATTATTAGTTTCTAATGCAATTATAAATAAAATCGTTATCTATTATTCATGTCTATCTAACACAAATTAATAAAATTTTACTATTATTTTAAAAAATATATATAATAAATGTAAGTCCATTTTTACATACCATCTCTTTTAACCTAAAAATGATTAAATAAAAAATGTGTGTATAGTAATTAATTTAAGTATTGATGTTTTGCGTCCAACATCGAAAAAAATACATAAGTTAAGCCAAGTATAATTAATAATTCATTTTAAAATTTAGATGCGCTATTTAGAATACGTTATACATACTGTATAACGTACAGTATACGGATATTTTAGACTCACATTTTTTGCAGTACAAAGTTGACTTAAATACTTTATAACAGTGTTTGACATTATTTGGGTTCCATTTTTGTAAACTGAATTTTTAGCCTGTTTGACTGCAGGAGTTGTATTTTCAATCTGCAATTTTGAAAGATTTTTTTTTCTTTTATGAAAATAAAAATTCAGTTATTAATATTATAAATATGCAAAATAATAATAACTGCTAAGCTAGCAATTGCTGAAGTTAAAATGAAACAATACAGTACTAACTGTACGAAACATAATTAGCCATACATGCATGTGTTCAAAGTCCTTTTAATATTTTTTACTGAAGAACTAAAAAAATTTGTTATGAATTTGAAAATATAAATACTTTTACAATATAGAATATAAAAAACAGCGGAAGAGATAATAAAAAATAATTTTATGACACTTTTGATTTTTTTTTCTCACTGGTAGAAAGAGAATTATGCAAAAAACAATTGTTGCGTGCCAAATTTATAATATTTGTTGAACTGTATATATTTAGACTTAGTAAAAGAAAACAGAATTAGGATTTCTTTATGTACACTACTTGGTAATTAAAGATGTAAAAACAAACACCTTTTTTTTATGATTTGAAAACAATGTAATGAGAAAAACGTTTGCTGAGTAGATGTCGAAAGTTTCTTATGTCCTCTTAAGACAAGACAAGACCAAATAAATGCTTGTTGTAACGTTGATTGTTACTATGAACTGCCTGATTTTGTTTGCTAATTTTTGTTTGTTGTTATTAATATTATACATAAAATGTTTCAATTATTATTTTATAAACCTAATTTTAAAGTTTATTGTATGTGAGATACCATTGTAGATACGAAATTTTTATAAATTTATAAAAGTATTATTAAAGGCGTAGAACACCTTGAACAAAAAAGTTGCGTAATATCCTAACAAACCTGAAAATCAACGTTGATTTTCAGGTTTGTTAGGATATTACGCAACTTTTTTGTTCAAGGTGTTCTACGCCTTTAATAAATATTATATATATATATTATTCAAATTATTTATATCTCTGCACACCCCTTTTAGCGAGGGTATACTACACTAAAAGCACTTTCTATTTACCTTGGTATTATTATAATATTACAACAACAACAAAAAATTAAAGGAAAGAAATATAAGTCTTTAATACAAAATTAGGGCACCATCAGGACATAATACTACAGTATACTATAAATTATCAGTTAAAAAATACTTTTGAGTTATTCCGTGCGTTTCATGGCAGTTAGAAAATTACTTAATCATGATTTAGTATTTTGCAGTCGGTAGGATTATCGGGTTGGCTTTTAGAATAGATTGGCAAATGCCGACTGTCTACTTGGATTTTTGGATCTGTAAATGAACGTTATATACCCGTATTTGAATTGTTTTAAGTCAGTTTCACCCCAAGTAGGTGTAAGTGACCCTAAGTGGCCCCTAGGCTGTCAAAACAAACTTTATGTTGTAACCTTTAACTATTCAGCCAATCCGAATTTGAAAGTAGGTATTCCTAATTTCGGCGTGTGACTATATTATATAAATGCTATTCGTAAACCCTGTTCTCTGCACCAAAAATGACGATCACCTATGGTTATTCAAATGGAATGCGCATTTTTTGGTGCAAGAGAACAGGGTTTACGAACAGCATTATTGTTCAGTACGTGGAGCTGGTTCTTAAGTATCTTATGATTTATTTGATTTAATACGTTTTGATTTTGACGCAATAATGTGTTATCTTTATTTACAAGAGTATTACTTGCATTATTTGTTAAGGCACGAATCTTCGATCTCTGAAATAATCATAACAATTAAAAATAATATATATATATATATATATATATATATAGTTTTTTTATTTAAAAAATTAATTCTAAAATAATTTATTTTGCATTTTAATTTACTCAATGCTTTTTCTATGGGAGAGAAAGAAAAAAATCTTATTTTACTAAAATTACAGATTAAAAAAATATTTCTCTATTTCCCATTTAGACAGTTTAAAGATAATATATTCCGTACATGCAAACTTTACAATTATTATTATTACATTTTATCAATTTCTATTGTTGTTTGACTAAAGTAATGCTAGTCGTATATATACTTCATGTTAACGATAATATTGCAAAAAAAAAACTCGAGTTATTAAATTAGTTTATTCAACTTGTCCTAAAAACTTTATGATAATGTCATCATTATGTTGTTTTAAATATATATAATAGTAATTTGAAGTGATAAAATAGTAAAATATTTAATTAGATTTGAAAATGTTGATTTATTAAACTTTGTTCCGTTCGTGTATCTCAATTAACTATATGGTAACTTAAATCTGGCAAGAAGAGCAAAGTTTCCGAACAAGTAGTATTTTATTGTTACAAAACAAAAACATTATGCGCAAGACCTCACAAATGAAGGGATGAATGTACAAGGAGTTTGTCGTTTCACAGTGAACGTCAATCAATCCAGATTTTTGAACATCAGGGTCGAGATTGAGAGCGACGCATGGTTCATTGCCATTGTGATTATTTGGCTCTTTATCTAACCAAACTTCGTAAGGTACTTCTCTCCCGGTTATCATAGACACAAACTTCTGGTTGAAGTTAACATCCTTCTGGCCAGTATAATAAGATCTTGGATCTAATTAATTTAGAAATACTAAAGCATGAGTTGATACATAAAAACTTTACAATAGTAAAGTATGTATATGTTAAAAATCATTTTAATATTATTACTTTTTTTATTGTAAATATATATAACACCATTTTATTTACATTTTATTCTTTCTTTTGGACATTTTAATTAAGCAATGATTTTACGTGTTTCAAAGATGTTAAAAAAAATGCAGTAAAAAAATAATTATAAAGTGCTTGGAATATATTTTTTTTCCCCATATTTTCTTTCCCATTTATTTCCCCATGGGGAAAAATGTAAAATGTGAATACCTCACTTTAAATGTCCCACCTCCCAGAAACATAGACATAAAAATACTATTTTTCTATTCAAATAATTTGTTGTTTTTATATAAAAATAATAAATAAACAAACCTTGCAAATTTTAAAAAATTTTGAATTACAATTTTCTCAAGACAATTAAAAAAAAAAAAAACTTTGAAAATAATGTTGCTTCAACCATTTAATAAATAAATGAAAAAAAAATTTTTTTTTTTTTTTTTATTTTAATAAATAAATAAAAAAATTTCCTTACTGAAATCAAGCAATGTCCTTTTCCCAGAAAGTTGTGATAGTCTTATACATTTGATCTCAGCTAAAGATTCAATAGAGGCTGGAATCATTCCCCAGTCACAACATTTCTCCCAAGCGGTGTGCGCGGAATAAATCTGAAAAGTTATAATGAAATCAGAACCGTAATTAAAATATTAACAAGCAAATAAATTGCATATAAGTAAATAAATAGTTGTCTATAATTCAAGAGTGATGGAAGCAAGGAGGAGAGAGGAAGGTACTAAAAATGAGATGGTACCTTAATCTGGGAGAGAATATAGTCCTTGTCTTCACAGTTTGCAATAAATAAACCCTCAGTTTTTGGGTCCACTATGTAAACAAATTAAGTCTGACTTAATTCACAGGTTAAAGGCATAAAACACCTTGAACAAAAAAATATGGTTGTCTTACATATCATAACATAACTGAAAATCGACGTCACAGCTCACCTGGTCCACGCGCGCGTAAAACATGCGAGCAGTGACGTCACTGTTCGCACGCACCATTTTGCCAATGGAAAATAAATTAGTAATCAATGACTCCGGTCAAATCAACGTTGATTTTTAGGTATGTTAGGATATTAGACATGTTTTTTGTTCAAGGTGTTCTACGCCTTTAAATTAATCAGTGTAATATCTTGGAAGCAATCCTACTCAGTAACATTATAAGGATGTCATTATTGTCATAAATATGCATCATCAATTTAACTTAAATACGGGAGATTTTTCAAAATTAAATATTGTTTTTTAATGCATTTATAAATTTTATCTATGATACATTTCTATATTTAAAAAAAATAATGGTCAATTAAAAAAAAGTATACAAAAATAAAATAATGTGAAGGAATCAGTTTTTTACTTACCATCGTTTTGAACCTATATATAATAAAACATTTGATCAAATCACAAATGCATAGTATTTAGTAGAGTACTTCTTCTAGTATATAGAGTACCCCCTTCTGGAGTACTCTAGTATTTAGTTTTAATGTTTTACACCAAACATCGAAAAAATGGTTTATTTGTAACCAAATTTAAGCCGAGTATATATAAGTATAGTAATTTATTGTAAAATTGATTATACACAGTATTGTTTGTTTGAAAAAGAACAAGAGGCCACTTATTTGAAGTCTTCTTTCACAGATTATATAATATATTATACGTGTGTAATGTGTGTATGTTTGTGTATATATATATATATATATATATATATATATATATATATATATATATATATATATATATATATATATATATGTGTGTGTGTGTGTGTGTGTGTGTGTGTGTGCACGAAAAAAATTGATACTTAAGGAAGGTATTAAATCCTGTAAGATGCAATAGTTAGACATAACTTAAAACATATATGTATTATTATATATTATTAATATTATATGACAATACTACCTAATGCAGGTGCGCTACAATAAAGGCATCTCTCACTTACAGTTAGATGAAGTGGTTTTGTAGTTTATAACTATCTGTTTCAAATTAAAGTGTACCTATTTCAAAATACAGGATTCATGTTCCTGTCATAGCCCAGTAATTTTTTTCCATGTTTACAAATGAATAAAGATATAAATGAATATTTTTAAGCTTACATTTTTTGCAGTGCAAAGTTGACTTAAATATTTTATAACACTGTTAAACATTTTTTTGGTTTCGTTTTTGTAAACTGAATTTTTAGCCTGTTTAACTTTGACTTCAGAAGTTGTATTTTCTAACTGTAATTTCAAAAAAGATTTATAATTATTATTATTATTTTAGAAAAAAACACGCACTAACGAATAACATAAAAATTGAAAATAATTATAACCGGACTTCGTTAAGCAATTATTGCGAAATTAAAATAAAGTAATTAAACTAAAAGTACGAAACATTTACATTAACCAAAAATGCAAAAGATCAGAGTCATTTTAATAAATTTTAATGAAAGTAATAATTTTTTTTTCAAACATTGAAATGAAAGGTATATTAATGTCGATACGAAGTAGAAATACTTCCAACTTTAACAATATACTAATTTAAACAACGGAAGAGAATAAAAAAATAAATTGATGGCATTTATGATTAAATAATTTTACTGCTAATAATAATTATGTGGAAAAAAAATTTGTGGGAAAAATAAAGCTATTTTTAGAATGGAGGTTATCGGTTTAAAAAAATATAAAATGTTTTCTAATGCTTAAAACACGTAAAAGTATGTCTACTCTGGCAAACTGCTCTGTAATGTCAGAGGACCACGCTAGTGGGCTTGTTCCTTTTGTGGCCTCTTAATAAAAACTATTTTATTATTATTAGTAATTCTCATTTAAATTTCTCCGGAATCAGTGGAGTAGTTTTCTCAAAAATCCCAAAAAAAAACAACGAGTTTTTCCCAATGATAAGCCCGCAGTGTCCACTCATATGAAACTCGTAGTAGGAGTGACAATTATTACATTGAGAATCAACATTTATCACTTAGTAAAAGGGGCCCTGAATACTGTATTCCTCAACTATATAATGCACTTCCATCTAGTTTTAAACAGTGTGAATCATATATATTATTTAAGAAATCAGTACAGAAATACCTGCTTGAAAATATGTTTTACAGTGTATCTGATTATTTAGCAGTTAATAATGTCAAATATAATTGATCTTAAATAGGACATAACTTGCTATATATTTGATTGTATTTTGTTGTATGTATGATGTGTTTTGACTTGACAATAATGTCTGTAAAGACATGCAACGTAATAAAATCTTATATCTTAAATTAGGGGACCCCTAGCTTTCCCCGCGTCTCGTTGCGCGCTAAACTGATAAGCTTCATTATCAACTTCGAAAAAGGATACTGAATAATGGATTTTTTTATTAACAAAACTGAGAAAATATGAAAAAAATCTTCATAAATAGTTAGCAAATTTTGGTTTGTTGTTATCACCTTATCAGTTATAAAAAATGTTGAAGTATATGATTTTATAAACTTTTGTTTGTAAAGGTTTAATATAATATAGGTTCTGGTTCTATCTCATGGTTTATTAGATTAAACACGTTTTAAGCATAGAGTTATTATAACCTCTTTGGTTTTAAGTTTGACACAGTAACTTTTTTTACCTTTACTTACAAGAGTATTACTGGCATTAACAACAGTAAAATTTGATCTCTGAAATAAAAAATTATAAATATTTAAATCATCAATTACAACGAGTAATCTGGATTCAAGAAAGAAAACTCTCTTCTATATACGACAGTTATTAAACTTGTCAAGCATTGCCAAGCATGATTAAATTACAAAATATTCATTACATTTAAAAGTTGAATACTTTTTTTATTGTTTCTGTATGTAATTAATTATTATTTTGACTTGGGGAGTTTTGTTTAAAAAAAAAAAAACACTAAAATAACACAATGCTTTTTCTATGAAAACCGAGTGAATCTTATTTCACTATATGAAATTAACATAATATTACAAAATATTTCTAATCTTAAAACGTCATGTGAATCTCGTTTAGGTGGTTTGAAGGTAATCTATTTTGTACATGCAATCTTTATAATTATAAATATTTCAACTTATAATTTTGTTTTTCTTATATATGTCAAAAATTACCTTGCAAAAACATCTGTAGTTATTAAATTAGTTAATTTAATGTGACGTTATGATTATGTCATCACGATTTTTTTTTTTTTTTTTTTTTTTTTTTTTTTTTTTTTGCTTTACCGCGCGAACCCACAAGTTGTCTAAAAAACATTATACATAAGTGTCATTTGAAGTGACAAAAAAGTATATTTATATTTTAAAATGTTATTTTAGTAATCCCTGTTTCTTCTATCTCAATTAACTGTAAGTTCATAATGAGGATATAATTCTGACAATTGCAATTAAGTTTACATTTTTTTTTTTTTTTTTTGTAATTTAAAACAAAATTTAAGCACAAGACCTCACAAATGAAGGGCTGAGAGTACAAGATGTTATTCGCTTCACAGTGAATGTCATTCAATCCAGTTTTCTGAACATCAGCGTTGAGACTCAGAGCGATGCACGGTTCATTGCCATTGTGATTATTTGGTTCATTAGGTAACCAAACTTCTTGAGGTACTTCTCTCCCGGTTACCAAAGACACAAACTTTTGGTTCAAATTTACGTCCATTTGGCCAGTATGATAAGGTCGTGAATTGGTATACTTCAGAATTACTAAAATATTAGTTGATGTTTATTATAAAAACTTAACAATAATAAAATTTTTACGTAATATTGGCATTGTGGAATGGTTATTTAAAATTTAAACAAAACGTTATTTAAAATAAGAGAAGGTTGCATAAAATAAATCGTTAAAATTTGAAGATTTATATATATATATATATATATTTATATTTATATTTATATACATATACATATATAAATATATATATATATATATATATATATATATATATATATATATATATATATATATATATATATATATATATATATATATATATATATATATATATATATATATAAGCATTAATCCTTTTTTGGAATTATATGAACACATTATTATTATTATTTTTTGTTTATTACTTTTATCGCAAAATTTATTTCCATTCTTACCATCGTTTCAATATTATTATTTTTGATTACACATTTCATATTTTCATATACGTCCATAAAGACATTATGATAAGGCAATGCTTTTACGTGTTATGCTAAAAACTTTGATATAATTGTAAAGTGCTCGGAAAATTTTTATCGTAGAATGATTTTTTACGTACTATTACATTATTTCACTTATGTAGAATAATAATTTACTAAAATAATAACTATGACAGGCTAAATAAAAAAAAGGAGGTTTTATGTGAGTAAACTTCCATATGTTTGCATATGGAAACAAAAATTGTATTATTTTTTTCTATTAACATTATTTGTTGTTTTTATATAAAAATATAAACCACTAAATTTGTAAGTGGATAAAAATGATTTTCCTTACCCGTTGTGTCACGACTCTCGAATAATTGTCTTTTTATACATTTGATCTCAGCTAATGATTCAATAGAGGCGGGAACCATTCCCCAGTCACAACATTTCTCCCAAACGGTTTGCACGGAATTAACCTGTAAAATTATGAATGAATTAGGACCATAAACAAAACATTCAAACACAGATAAATCAAAAAAGAATTTGTTGTCTATAATTCAGAGTATTTTTAATAATGAGCATAGGCGGGAGAGAGAGAGAGAGAGAGAGAGAGAGAGAGAGAGAGAGAGAGAGAGAGAGAGAGAGAGAGAGAAAGGGAGGGAGGGAGGGAGGGCCTAAAATGGGATGGTACCTGAAACTGGGAGAGAATAAAATCCTTGTTTTCACAGTTTTCAATGAAAAACCCCTCAGTTTTTGGTTTCACTATAATGAAAACAAAAAGAATAAATCAGCATGTTATAAAATCAGTATAATTTAGAACCAATTCTATATTCTATTCAATAAAATTTAAACAATAAAATTTTTTAATAAGATTTGCATCGATTTAATACAAATATGTGAGATTTTTTTTTATATTTTTTGTTATTGCAAAATTTGTAATTTTTAAAAATAAATTCTTTAAATTTGAAAATAGTAAATTTAAAAATATATACTATAAAAATAAAAATGAAATAGATAAATAAATTTTTACATACCATCTCTTTGAACCTATATGTCATGATTAAATAAAAATAAAAGTATTGATTTTTTGCATCAGGCATCTAAGAATTAAATTATATATTTATTGTCTTTTTAGCTCAAGTAAAATGAAATATTTATTTAAAAAAAATATATTATTATAGTCGTTTCAAAACATTTATATGAACAATTAACATGTTACATTATATAATATTTTATGTATATGTATAATTGAATATTTTTAAGCTTACATTTTTTGCAGTACAAAGTCGGCTTAAAATTTTTATAACATTGTTTGCCATTATTTTGGTATCATTTTGGTAAACCGCATTTTTAGCCTGTTTGCCTTTGACTTCAGGAGTTGTATTTTCTATCTGTAATTTTGTAATTAATAATAAATTTTAGAAAATGCATACTTACAAAGAATATGGAAAATAATAATAACCAGACTTGGTTGAGCAGTTGATAAATTGAAATGAAGCAATACGAAACACAGCAGTACGAAACACATTGAATTATTCAAGGAACTGATAAAAGTCATTTCAGTATATTTTACTGAAAGTAATGAGAGATTTTGCTACATGTATTTGTTTTAAATAATGAACTAAAAGAAACGTTGAACGAAATGCATCTATATGAAAATACTTCCGACTTCTACAATATATTATAAATATATACTAATTAAAATTGCGGAAGAGGTATATAAAAATAAATGGTTGCAATTTGTATTTTTTCTTGGTAATGGTAATGAGAGAAATTGTAATTGAGTAAATTGTGTAATGAAAATTATAACTTTTGTTAGAATTTTTTAATTTTTAATTGCGAAGCAAAAAAAAAAAAAAAAAAAAAAAAAAAAAAAAAAAAGGGTCACCGAATCTTTTTTAAGTACTGTTGGTAGTAAAAGTTATGAAAAACAATATATATAATATTAAAAATTGTTTAGAGACTGATCGTTTAAATTTTAAAATGTTATGACTATAATATTTAATTTGATCTCTCTTATTTTGCAAGTGAAATCAAATTACTATGACATAATATATATGTACTATTTGTTATAAAAAAGTATATATATTTGCACTTACTTTAAACGGCATTTGGTATTGGTATCTTTCAGTCTAAATGGATTTTTCTTTTATAGAAAACAACGATCCAAATATAAAATAGTTCAATCATATTGCTTCGAACTTACAATTTAAGAATATTTAAGTAATATTTTAAGTATTTACTATAGCTATAGTAATTACTTATTATTTATTATAAACACAATAATTTAATAATAATAAAATTAACGTAATAAAAATAATATTCTATTTATACGCACATATAAAGAAACAATTTATTGCATTATGTCATGGCACACACACGGGGGACACGGGACAAGTTGCCAAATCATCGATTCATTATTATTGAATTGAACATGATTATAAATCATTGTCACACTATTATATTGTTTATAAATCTAAAACCTAAGTAATGCAAAGTTGATATATTTATTTTTTTATCTCCACCTCCCCCTTTTTTTTTTTTTTTTTTGGCAGATGACAAACAAAGTAAAAAATTAAAATTTTAAGATTTGCATTACGTTGCTTAATTTATTTTACTATACATACTAATATAAACGAGATATTTTTTAGTACTTTTTAAAACTTAACATTGTCAGATAATATAATAAAAATAAAAAGACAAAAAATATATACAAAAATGAAATATATTATGATCTTTACAAATTATAATAATGATAATAATAATAAAATTAGGTCTTAGTCATGACATTATGTATAAAGTTTTATAATAGATATACAAAATATTTATAAATTATCTAATGTGTATATTAGGTGCACTACAGGGTGTATACGCATGACGCTATACTGATTATGCTTCGAAGCCATACTGGAGCAATGAATAACATTGCGCAATATAGAACAAACGTCTTTGAAAAATTCGTTTTTTTCTTTCTTTTCAATTGCATACTTGAAAACCTGATTCCACCTGTTAACAGCATCAATGCTTTCAAAAATATTGCTAAGTATTTTAAACCTGCAAAGTGTATCATTTTTCCATATACCGTCAATGTTATTCAATGTTCACATATGGCGTCGGCATTGATATAAATGGTAATAGCGAAATATGATTAGGTTTTAGGTTTAAATATAGGGTTCAATGTAGGTTTAAAATATGTAGGTTTAAATATAGGGTTCAATAATGTAGGTTTAAATATAAGGTTCAACGTAGGCTTCACTGTAGGGTTCAATGTAGGTTTCACTGTAGGGTTCAATTTAGGCTGCAATGTGTTCTTTTCTTTGCGTTTCTTTAGTATAGTCAGCATAGATTCCAACTTTAATTTGATATTTTCAAATTTTTCACTTTTAAACACATTTTTGTGTGACATAGAAATCTGTAAATACAGGAAAGTTACAAGCTGTAAGACATAACTTAATGACCCAGCGAGGTCTCATAGTAACAAGTTACTTATGCTGGTTTAGTTTAGTCATAGATATATTTATACAGTTTATGTCTAAATTAATGGACATAAAGATTTCTATTAGTTGCAATTGGTTCCGTTAACTAAAAAATTAGTATAAATATCAAGTAAAAGCTAAAAAACTATTACCATTTATAATTTTCAAGCAAACGATAAAAGCAAAAGTATAACACGTGGGGTAACTTTGAACAACAAATCAAAAGTGCCATTACATTTTTCCAATACAATATTGCTTCGCTCAGGTATGCTCAAAGTTGTACCCCGAGTTCAATGTACTACATGAATGTAACTTAAAAATTAACCACTTTAATGACGGGAAAAAAGAGTAGTTTAATATACTAAACATCATTTTATAATACTTTTTATCTTAGATGTGGACGTCTTCAGATCGGGTTTCTTCATAATCGAATAATGTTCCGGTCAGAACGACGGAACAGCTTACATGTCCAAGAGAAGCCTCAACTGATCAAATTATTTATGACATATAGAGCTGTGACTGAACTACATTCATGTCCGTGTGACCCCCACACGTCCCGCGGTACATGAAAGCGTGGGCAAGCATAAAAAACGTTATAAAACAAAAATCGTCGTTCCGATTCAACGTACTGCACATGCGTAGTATGTTAAATAGGTAACGTTATGATCAAGATTTTAAAATTTATATTTATAAACTGCATTTGGTAATTTTGTTTATTTATTAATTAAGATTAATTCATATTTATTATGTTCAGGAATTGTTATATTACGGGAAAAGTATGTTTGTTTTTATAACATATTATTTATGTATTTTTTTAACTCGTCAGCAATTTCATTGTTTATTCTCACATTTTGTTGCATGACACTGAATAACGTGTTGCATGTTGGACACTCTGTATCGCATGTTGTCTGGCACACGGGACACGCTGCAGAACATTTCTGGTCACATCCCACATTTGAGCTATTTTTATTCTCAATGCTGATCATCTGGAAATGGATTTAGATAAAGGGTAAGGTCACTATAACGTTATCAAAATAAACTGACAAACAAATTAAAAAGCTGAGACCGTTATATGTATAAAAATAGCCTGTCTCTTAACTTTTAACGTCTCAAAAACTGGAGAAGAAAAAAAAAGTTTGTATATTAACTTTTCGTAAATGTAACACCAACTCTTCGAAAAAAATTTATTGCAACCTCTACTTTAGGAGTTGTTCTCTAAATTCTCCAAACTATCAACCTTTCACGTTTTGTTAAAAGTTTATTCAAGAAGATCGATTATTAAATAAAGGTATTGTTGGTTCTAATATAGCCAAGGGAGCCAAGCGGAATCTAATATGCTCCTTCTACAGACTCAAAATTGTTCGAGAAGAAAAAAACTAAAGGAAATAGTAATTTATTTGTAACTTTTTCTAAAAAAAAAAATGCACAAATTGTTCATCCCGAGGTAATGTCATAACCGAATCCTCCAAAAAAATTCAAGATATATATTTCTCGAAAGGCTAGCAATCATCCTTAGCCTACCAGAGGAGGGGAAATTTGATGCCATAAAATATGTTTTTTTTAATCCTCAATAATTGCAATGAAAAAATAAAATAATAAAAAAATAATAATAAAAAGGCTCCAAAATCCAAAAATATATTTACGCCATCAGTTTTTTCCCCCCAAGATTCATTACACTAAATATATACTTTGTTTTGAGTTTGAAACAATAATATATATATATATATATATATATATATATATATATATATATATATATATATATATATATATATATATATATATATATATATATATATATATATTGTAACGAGAGCGTTACGTTATTTGTTACAATAGGAGACTTTGAAGTCTGAAATACGAGTAAAAATACGTATTACAAAATATTATAATAACACATAAATTATAACTTGTATTCACAAAGCCTCCGCAAAACTCTCTTCAAATACAGAATTTTTGTTAAATTGTCAAGATATAATCAAGCAAGTTTAAATTACAAAATATTTCATCACATTTTATATTCATATAAACTAAGAATAAGAATCTTTATTGACCCAGGCAGTTCATAGTAACAATCAATGTTACAACAAGCATTGGTCTTGTCAAATAAAACTTAATAATATTAAAAAAAAATAATAATAATACGAACAAATAACAACAACAAGAATACAAAATAAAAAATGTATCACACAACCATAAGAGCTATATTAAACGATGTACAAACATTATAATGAAGTTTGAGAAAATGTGTTACTATCTGTATAATATTCCAATGTTACAACAATGTTATTCGTAACTTATAATATATTTTTTCTTATTGTTTCTGTTTGTAATTTTAATTATTAGTCTTATATAATGTATTGTTTCTAACAAGTAACACTAAAATATTAAATCATTTTTGCAATTTAATAACATACATAATTATAATATGCTAGTTTTTTTATGAAGAAATTTTTTTCTATATTTTATATATTGCTATATATATCTCTATATGTTTCTATATATGTCTATATTTTTCTATGTTTCTAATTCTAAACGTCATGTGAAAATCCCGTCAAGGCGATTTAAAAATAATACATTTATTTAGTACTTGCAATCTCTACAACCTTAAATACTTCAAATTCTGTGCATTGCTACTTGTCTTTATTTTTATTAACAAATAATGCTAGTTATACAGTATAATAATATACTGTTATGTATACTTCATGTTAACAATATTATTGTAAAAAACTCGATTTATTACGTTGGTTTCTTTTACGTGACTGAATGTGTATGTAAAGACGTTATAATAATGTCATCATTATTTTGTGTCTATAAAAATATTATATATAAATGGAATTTAATTCATATATATAATAGTGTATATTTAGTAAGATTTGTAAATGTTGTTTATATGTAGTAAACTTTTGTTTCGTGAATTTCAGATAACTGTAACTGTTATTTCAGATTTCAAATTCATTTCAGGTTTGTTAGATTGAATGTACACTTTCATTTGAGTCTGACAAAAAATAATTTTATACTTACATGAGTATTACTTGCATTAGGAAACTTTGATCTCTGAAATAATAATAATTTATTAATAATAAAAAATGGTGAAATAATAATATTTATCAGTTACATAACTATAGTAATTTATATTCGACCACGAACCCTCTACATTTTTCTACATACCACACATACGAAAAAATAAATTAAAAGTCTTAAACATTGCCAAGCTTACTTAAATTATTCAAAATATTTTATTGCATTAAAGTCTGATTATAGAAGCTATACAGTAGTTTGTATTGTTTTTTTCTCTATATATTAGCTCGTTCTGTAAAGTAAAGTGAATCTCAATAACAGTGATTGGCTGACCAACAAAATAAGACACATTCATTGGTTGATATATATATATATTTTTTTTGAGCTGATAAAAGTGAGTCGCATGTTTCGTATGGAACTTTTTTTTGTGAGTTTCTTTCATTTTTATCAAGTTCAAAGTTCTAAAAGAAGAAATAATATTGATCGACCATATGTATATAAACGTAGTAAACAGGTAACGACGTGGTTCCGCGCAAGATGGCGAGTATTATGCATAAGAACCTATGCCGGTGCCTGTAAACTTTCCTATTGTGCCTTTAATTCTTGTCTTTCCGTCTTCCTTTTAACCACTTTACTCCTTTGTAAACCTATTGTCTTCGTTTTCCACTAATTTGTTACTACCAGGCACCGCGGCTTCATAGTCATTAAATCCATCTTCATATCTTCATAATCGTTCACCACGTGGAGTGCGTGCAGAGGAGGACATATTGACCATAGGTCATAATTAAAGTCTGATTAAAGTGAAGTGGAAATAGTGAAGAGGCCGATCGGGCGACATAGTTTCGCTCCGGGGCTCGTCTGCACACATTTACCACGGATCTTGGATGTGGACGTTTTCGGCCCGGACTTCTTCATAATCGGTTACTGTTCCGCCCGGAAAGACGGAACGGTTTACATCTCGAGGAGGAGCCTCGACTGTTCAAATTGCTAATAAGGCAGTGCCGCGACTGAATTACTTTTATGTGCATGCGACACCACGTCCCACGGCACATGAAAGCGTGGGCCAGTAAAAAACGTTATCAATTAAAAAACAGGTAACGACGTCATATCCAGCTGTTTTAAACAAAGGAACATTTTCGCAGTTGGTTCAATATTTGTGTGTAGTTTACAGAACGAGCTATAATAAATTATTTTTTTGATATTATATTGTTTTTGATTGAAAAATAAAACTACATATTAAATCATCATTAATATTGGTAATTTAGTTATTCAATATGTTAGTTTATTTTTTTATTATTATTATTATTATTTTTTTTTAGTAAAAAGGGGAATTTTTATTATAGTAATTAATAAGATTTGTAAATGTTGTTTAAGTAAATCCTGTTCCGTGTCTCTAACATTCTGTTACATCATAATGGTTATTTAAATGTGTCAAGTATAGAAATTTGACGAGCAAGTATCTTATATTGTAACTAACAGTTATGCACGATACCTCACAAATGAAGGGATGATTGTACAAGGTGTCGTTCGTTTCACAGTGAACGTCAATCAATCCGATGTTCTCAACATTAGAGGCGAGATGGAGAGCAACGCATGGTTCATTGCCATCGGAATTATTTGGCTCGTTAGCTAACCAAACTTTATAAGGTACTTCTCTCCCAGTTACCAAAGACACAAATTTTTGGTTCAGATTTGCATCCATTTGGCCAGTATAATAAGCTTTTGAATATATATAATTTATAATTGCTAAAAAAACAAAACAGCTTATTAATAACAAGATTTGCCTTTTACATTGTAATCGTGGAATGATTAATATTTAATAAATTTAAACAAATTATCCAAAGTTTATTCAAGTTTATCCAAGTTTTATTCATATAAAAATTCTCGTCTCGTAATATTGGGGTTAATTTCCCGTCCAATTATCCGATTATCTTAAAACAAAATAATACTAAATTTGTTAAAAAAAAATTCCGTACTCGATTTTTTCATAGGGCCAGGAGATTTCCCCTGAGGTGGTATATAAGATCTTATTTGTTTTACTATACATTTGATCTCAGACATGGACTCAATAGAAGCTGGAACCATTCCCCAGTCACAACATTTCTCCCAAATTGTATATGTAGAATTAGTCTGGAAATTATAAGTAAATCAAGATCATAACGAAAACCATAAAAACACAAATTAATCATTAAGTTTTTAGTACTTTAATTCGGGGTATTTAAAATAATGAGCAAGGGAAAAATAAAGAGACAAGGAGGGCCTAAAAAAATAAATGGTACCTTAAACCCGGAGAGAATATAGTCCTTGTCTTCACATTTTGCAATAAATAAGCCCTCAGTGTTTGGATTCACTAAAATTAAGGATGGGAATAAGCATATTACTTAATCATTAAAGCATTGAATTAATTTTATTCAATAACATTAAAATAATAGCTTATTTGTTTTAAGATTTGCATTATCAATTTAACGTACAAATATGTGAGATTTTTTAGAATTAACTATTATTTTCAAAGTAATTAAATTTCTATATTTTAATCATTTGTATAAATCACAAAATAACAATTGAATAAAATATTAAAATAAAAATTGAACAAATATAAGAATAATTGTTTTCATACCATCTCTCTGAACCTATAATGATTAAATAAAAATTGTATAATTAGTATTGATGCTTTCCGTCGAGCATCGAAGAAATTTGACATTTCTATAGCTAAGTTTAAGTCAAGTATAATTATTTTAATTTATTACAAGATTCATAAATTTGTTCTTTTGAAAAAGCACAAGCCGCATTTCGATGTATGTTTATATTATAAAGGATTTTAAGCTTACATTTTTTGCAGTGCAAAGCTGACTTGTATATTTTATATCACTGATTGACATTATTTTTGTTCCATTTTTGTAAACTGAATTTTTAGCCTGTTTGCCCTTGATTTCAGAAGATGTCTTTCCAGCCTGCAATTTTGAAAACAGATTTTTTTATTTTTATTATTAATATAATTATTATACATAACATATATGACATCTATTATTATATGACATATATTATTAAACATGTAATCTGTATTCGACCACTAAGCCTCTACCGCATACGAAAATTTTTGCATATACATCAATTGAGTGCAAATTCCTAATGGTAACTTAAAGCCCTTATACACCTATTTTTTTTATCATTTAGAATACTAGATTGATAATTACCATACCTTATTATCCATGAATTGGAAACCAACATGTTGATTTTGTATTTATTTTCATTTTGACAGTTGAAATAAAACTTATCTGACGTCATAATGTACCGGTGACTGTGATTGGCTGACTTATCACGTGACCAGACCCAGTGGCTGTGATTCTGATGAGTCAGCCAATCACAGTCACCCGTCATATCACGTGATAAAGTCAGCCAATCACAGTCACTGGTACATTGTGACGTCAGATAAGTTTTATTTCAACTGTCAAATGAAAATAAATAAAAATAAATACAAAATCAACATGTTGGTGTCCAGTTCATGCATGGATAATAAGATATGGTAATTATCAATCTTGTATTCTAAATGATAAAAAAAATAAGTGCATAAGGGCTTTAAATCTGGCAAGTAGAACAAAGTGTACGAGAAAGTAGTGTTTTATAGTTATAAAACAAACATTAAGAACAAGACCTAAGAAATGAATTATGTTCAGTAAAAATTAATATAGTTCAGTACGTTTTGATTTTGACACATTATTATTATTATTATTTTTTTTTTACGTTTACTTACAAGAGTATTACTTGCATTATTAGATACAACAGGAAACTTTAATCTCTGAAATAAAAAATTATTAGTATTTATCACAATCAATTAGAACTATACGTATTATTACGTATATATTGATTAATATTCGCGAAGCCCCTAAACTCTCTTCTACATTTGATAAATATAAAAAACTTAGCATACATTGCCAAGCATGTTTAAATTACAAAAAAAAAAAAAAAAAAAAAAAAAAATTTGCCTAAAATATATGTTCATGAACAATAACTTTTTAAACATTTTTTTCTTATTATCCCTACATGTAAATATAGATTCTTATTTCTATAGTTGTTTTGTTTTTAAAAAGCAACAATAAGTTATTATATCTGAATCATTTAATTCCACAATTGTTTTTCTATGAAAACACAGTGCAGATACTCAAGGTTTATATAATTAAGCCTTAGTGATACTTATTTAACTATAAAAATTTAACAGTTGGAAAAAAAAAGTTTCTATAGTTATAAACGTTGTGTGAATCCCATTCAGGCGGTTTAAAGATAATATATTCTGTACATACATGCGTCTCTAAAATCCTTAACATTTCAATGTATCAATCTCTATAGTTTGTCGTTAAAGCAATGCTATAATCATATACAAATACTTTATGTAAATAATAATATTGCAAAAAAAAACTCGAGCTATAAAATTGGTATTCAACATGATTGTACGCCTTAATGATAATGTTATCATAAGTTTGTGTCTATGAAAATAATATATAAATGGAATTTAAAGTTCAAATTAGTGCATGCTATTTTAGTAAACTCTATTCCGTGAATCTTAATTAACTGTTACTTCATATTAAATGGTTATTTAAATCTGACAAGTAAAGAACATACAGTTTACAAGCAAGTATAATATGTTAGATTCCATACACGAATTCGCGTCTGAAGCGGTGAAAGTAGTGCGAACGCGTTAGGACCACGTATGGAGCTTCCAGATGCTAAATTCGTGTTCGGAGCATGGCAAATTTAATCCAATGCAGAATTGGTCTCACTATGCGTTGGGACAAAAATTGCAAATGCCCAAAGCGTTGCGATTTGTAACCACGTAACGCTTACAAATATATATGAAAATTTGCAACAATTAATTACTAAATAATTTTAAGGAATCGCAAGGACTGGTTCATTTCAATTGTATTAAAATGCTGTGCTAGTAGATTTTGTTTTTGCCAAAATAAAAACAGAAAACAGGTGGGGGGAGGGGGGAGTGTTGTGTTTTAATTCTTTGTTGTTGAGTGTTATGCAACTATCGGTGAATTCACATATTCTTGATTTCAACAATACACTTTTATTGTTGAATTTTTTTATGCAAAGTGTTATGCAGAATCAAGAATACAGTATGTGATACACCTGCATAATGTCAAAATAGAAAAATTGGAAGCCGAAAAGGAAATTTCTCAATTCAGAATTTTATGTAAACATTAAATACTTATTTTTATGAATGTTTATAAATAAATACTATTTTAACTATAAAAGTTATGCACGAGACCTCACAAATGAAGGGTTGAGTGTACAAGGAGTTGATCGCTTCACAGTGATTATCACTCAATCCAGGTTTATTAATATTAGAGTTGAGACTGAAAACGACGCACGGTTCATTGCCGTCGTGATTATTTGGCTCACTAGGTAACCAAGCTTCATGAGGTACTTCTCTCCCGGTTACCAATGACACAAACTTGTGGTTCAGATGTACGTCCATTTGAGCAGTATAATAACCTTTTGCATTGAAATAATTCCTAAACGCTAAAACATATGAGTTAAAATTTGCCTGTTATACATTTTTCATCGTGAAATGATTATTATTTAATAATTTAAACAAGATATATCCAAAATAACAACAAACAAACATACAAATATAATCCTTAAAGGAATAGAACACATCGAAAAAAAAACATGTGGACTAGTAAGCTGTGACGTCATAAACATGCATCTGACATTTTGTAAATGGGAAATAAATTAGAAATCAATGACTCCGGCCAAATCAACGTTGATATTTAGGTATGTTAGGATAATAGACAGGTTTTTTTGTTCAAAGTGTTCTATGCCTTTAATGTAAGTTATAATTATAAAAATTGTGTTAGGCTCATGAACTGTTATAGTGTCTCCTTAAAAAATGGCAAAAATGCCCATAAATAACTATGTACAATTCCTATTTTGCAATGATTTTTACCACATTATTTTGCTTGTTCATTATTATGATTATCTTTGATTTCCAATTATTCTTATTCTTATTTTTTGTTAACATTATAATACAAATTGTATAACATACATGTATATATGAGGTCCTTCTATTCAACTGGTTAAGACAAAAACTATTACCTACTTTGGTTTCTCTATTGCAATTAATTTAAGAGTAATTAATGATGTTCCCAAGCAAAATCACGTGGTTTTAAAATTGTAAAAATGCGCAATTTTTCGGGAAAAATTCCAAGATTTGCCAATCTGACAAAATAATTTTCTCTAGACCCCATACACCATACCCTATCTTTGTACCAAAATTGAACAAAATCGGAGAAAATGATGTTTTAGTCTTAACCAGTTGAATAAAAGGGCTTCATTTCATATGGTTGACATTATCGTTAGAAATTTTGTTTTTATGCATTTCAGAGATGCTAAAAATTGTGATTTTATTGTAAATTGCTGGGAATGTTTTGATCTTAAAAATGATTTTTCTTACTGTTAGTATAATTTCACTTTTATAGAAATAAGATCCTACTAAAATAATTGCAATGACGTTTTTAATTTTAATTAATAATAAAACGCCATATTTTAAAATTAATTTTAAATTGCGAAATCAATATTAAAGTTGTTAAAAATAATCCTTACTTATCATTTCCTGACGGTCAATAATTTTTTTTAAACGTGGATTTAGATGTCTTACTATGCATGTGAACTCCGACACTGAGTCAATTGAGGCTGGAACCATTCCCCAGTCACAACATTTCTCCCAGCTGGTGTACGTGGAATTAATCTGGAAATAATAATTAAATCAGGACCATAGTTACCATAAACAAAACCATAAAAACGCAAAAAAATCTAAATTATTTAATAGTTGTCTATAATTCATTTTATTTATAATATAATAAGCAAGGAAGAGAGGAAGGCGGAGCGTGTGGGTAGGGAAGGTCTAAAAAAATAAACATGGTACCTTAAATTTGGAGAGAATATAGTCCTTGTCTTCACAGTTTGAAATAAATAAACCCTCAGTTTTTGGGTCCACTATGTTATAGCAAATAAAGACTAAATAAGCATGTTAATAAATCAACATAGCTTTGAATCAATTCTATTCAATAACGTTAAAGCAATAGATTATTTGTTTTAAGATTTGCTTTATCAATTTAACTTACACATACAGCATATGAGATTTTTTTTATATAATTAATTATCATCTTTTAATGCATTTAATTTTTTTTATGTTTTAATAATTTATATTAAAACACAAAATAAAAACTAAAAAAATAATAATTTAACAAAAATAAAAGAAAAATAGAATAAATAAAAGAAAAAAATTCATATACCATCTCTTTGAACCTATAATGATAAAATAAAAATTGTATATTTAGTATTGTAGTATTGATGATCCGTGAAGCATTGAAGATATATAAATTAATATTATATTATCAAAGATTTTAAGCTTACATTTTTGACAGTGCAAAGTTGACTTAAATATTTTATTACAGTGTTTGTCATTATTTTCGTTCCATTTTTGTAAATCAAATTTTTAGCCTGTTTGCCTTTGACTTCAGAATATGTATTTTCAGCCTGCAATTTTGAAAGAGTTTTTATTTAATATATTTCATTTTTTTTAATACACGACACACACGCACAATTATTATAAAAATGGAAAACAATAACAACCAGGCTATGTTTAGCAATCGCTGACTTAAAATGAAACAATAAATCTTGCAGTACGAAACATATTAACGATACATGCAAGTATTCAAAGTCATTTTAATATATTTTACAGAAAGTTTGAAACAATTTGTTATGAACTTATTTCGAATTATGACTTGAAATGTATGTCAATACGAATGAAAAATACTTCCAATTTTAACTACACATATAAATAATATATTTAATTAAAACAGCGAAACAGATAAAAAAAAAAATAGATCCATGGCATTTGGGCTTTTTTTTTTTTTTTTTTTTTTTAAATATATGAAAAAGAATAGAGGAAAATATCACTCAATTTTGTTGCATGCAAAAATTTATATTATTTTTAGAACATTAAATGTAAACTTGCAAAAGGAAACGGAATTTATTGTTATTGTTTTATTACAACATTTGGCATTAAAATCTTTTACACACACACACACACACACACACACACACACACACACACACACACACACACACACACATATATATATATATATATATATATATATATATATATATATATATATATATATATATATATATATATATATATATATTCATGATTTTAAAATACTGTAATTTAAAATAGTAATTACATCTATATATTTTTTAACTTTTTTTGCAAAAGTAATGTGATATTTTATCATTGTAGATAATTTTTTTTTATAAATTTATAAAAGCATTATACATATTTATAGACACAGTATGATATATATTTCTTGATACGCCTTCGAAAACTTAAAAAAAAAATGTGCGTAAATAATATAGCTGTGTGTATAACTTTTTAAAAGCCTTTAATTCAATATTTTATTAATTTATATACAAGTGAAATTGTTGTTTTATCGTCAAATCAAGCAGCGAGTGTAGGCCCGGTGTTTTTTAGAAGGTAATAAGACGAAAATTAATTCTTATATATCATCATATCACCTCCCACGATATTCAGATTTCCAAACACATACATACATGTATGTAGTCCAGTACGTGGTTCTATATCAAGTTTTGTTACATACATTAAATATTATATACCCTTTGATTTGAGTCTTACAAAATAATTTTTTTACTTTTACTTACATGAGTATTACTTGCATTAGAAAACTTTGATCTCTGAAATAATTATTATAATTTAAAATATTATAAATAGTTATCACACAGCAGTTATGTACAACTAGTAATCTGTGTTTGACCACAAAGCCTCTAAAATGCTCTACATAAATAAAAAGTATCAAACATTTGCCAAACATTTTTAATTTATTCAAAATATTTTATCGAATTTAAACATTATTATTCATATAAACTGTAGTTTTGTATTTTATTCTTATTGTCTGTAAATAAATTATTAATTTTATGTGTGTGGGTGTGTGGTGTGTGGATATATATTATATATATATATATATATATATAATATATATATATTATATATATATATATATATATATATATGAAAAATTAACACTACATACATATATAAATAATATTTGCAATTTAATTATACACTGCTAGTTTTTTAAGAAAAAAAAGTGAACCTTATTTGAACTATAAAACGGACAGATAAAAACATATTTGTAATTCTAAACGTTATATGAGTCCCATTTAGGCGGTTTAAAGATAATATATTCTGTACATACAAGTAATGTCTACAATGGTTAATATTTCAATTTATCAATTATCAATTTCTATTGTTGTTTGTCTTTATTATTTTTATTTAAAAAAGAAATGCTACACATATACTTACTTCATGTTAACAATGTTATTGCAAATAACTCGAGTTATTAAATTGGTTTATTCAACGTGATATTATGTATATGTCATTATGATTTTGTGTGTATAAAATATAATATGAGTAGCATTTACAGTCATATAAATAAAGTATAGTATATTATATTTAGCAAGATTTGCAAATATGTTTAAGTAAACCTGTTCCGTATATCTTAATTTCATAAAATTGTGATTGAAATCTGGCTAGTAGAACAAAGTTTACGAGCTAGTATCTTAATTATTAAACTAAAAGTTATGCACGAGACCTCACAAATGAAGGGATGAGTGTACATGGAGTAGTTCGTTTCACAGTGAATGTCCATCAATCCCATTTTCTGAACATTAGAGTTGAGATCGAAAGCAACGCAAGGTTCCTCGTCATCGTAATTATTTGGCTCATCATCTAACCAAACTTCATAAGGTACTTCTCTCCCAGTTACCAAAGACACAAACGTGTGGTTTAGATTTACGTCCATTTGGCCAGTATAATAAGGTTTTGCATTTATGATATAATTCAAAAAGGCTAAAACATGAGTTGAAAATACAAATAAATAATAATAAAATAATAATAATAATTAGGGGTTCTTGTTTGCCATTCAGGACCAGGTGGTGCACACAAAGAATTATGAGTGGTACATTCTCAAAGCTAGAATCGATGATCGTTGCCATCTCTGCAAGACTACGAGTGAGTCTATCCAGCATATCACAGGTGGATGCCCTGTACTTGCGCCGAAGGAGTACTTGGAGCGGCACAATGCAGTGGCTAAAGTGTTGCACCAAGCGCTGGCCAAGAGATTCGGTCTGGTGGAGAAGGAGCTTCCATATTACAACTGCAAGCCTGAACAAGTGATGCGTAACCAGGACGCCAAGCTACTGTGTGACTCCTTTATTGTTACAGACAGAGCAGTAGAGGCAAACAGGCCAGATTTGGTTCTGTTTGACAGACGAGCTCAGACAGCGATAATCATTGATGTTGCTGTTCCTCTGGATAATCATGAGGTTACTGCAGTTGCTGAGAAGAAGAGGAAGTACCAGCCGCTTTCCATTAAGTTGAAGGATATGTATTAGCTAAGAAGTGTTGAAATTGTCCCTGTTGTGGTTTCTTTTAATGGTCTGGTTAGCAGGGATTGGTTAACAGCAAGAGAAAAGTTGAACCGCGATGACAGGCATTTACGTGTCATGCAGAAAGCTGCACTTCTTGCACAGATAACATCGTGCGCAAAGTGCTTAGTTTGTGATCCGTCTATATGCCACCTGCAGTTTCTAATAGATAATTGGTACTGGATTATTCTCACCTTCACCTTGAAACATGTAGGATTCCAGTGTTGGTGTTACAGAAGAAAAAAGAAAAGAACTCATGATAATAATAATATAATAATAATATAAATATAAATATAAATAAAAAATAAAAAAATCTTAACAACAATTTATTTGCCTCTAACATTTGTCATCGTGAAATGAGTATTATTAGTTAATAATAATAACAATTGATTTTTATTGAGGCCACAAAAGGTACATACCCACTTACATGGTCCTCTCTGACTTTTCATTTAACAATAATCACTTGTCAGAGTGTTTCATAATTTCAGTTGAAACATATATTAATAATTCTTTTAATTAAGTACTATTCAAAATAATAAAAAACTTTTAGACAATCCCAAAATAAGGTAAAATGTAGATACATTTATCACAAAGATTTCATCACATTGAAGGATCAATGAAACGCTATACAATACATTATAAATATTATTTAAACCCTATTTCATCTCAAACTTAAATACAATTATTTATATTAGAAGTTGCAATTTTTCAATATGAAAAATGCGATCGTTCAGCCATTTATACGGTAGTATCATTTATATATTTTTACTAATTAAAATTAACAGATTAAAAAGAATTAGCATTAGAATTAGCATTAGGTTCTTTATTACTATTATGACTTTAAATTCATTATCAAAATTTAAAATAATTTCGATATCATTATATTTAGTTATCATATAAATTTTATTTATCCACTTATGTATGTACATTATGATAAGGCAATGCTTTTACGTATTTTCCAGCGATGCTAAAACCTTTGATTTTACTACTATAATATAGTGCTTGGGATATTTTCGTAGTGAAAAGTTTTCTTACTAGTTACTATCATAATTATTACATTTTAATACTATAATAAGTTACTAAAATAATAAAATAACGATGGTAAAAATTGTTTTTGTAAAATCTGATTATCCCACTTCAAATATCCCAAAGTTTATAAATATAGAAATAAAAAGGTATAAAGTATTTCTATTAATTTATATTTTTTGGCTTTAAATAAAATTAATATACAAATACGCCAAATTTGAATAATAATTTCTATGGAAAAAAAAAATATTATCCTTACTTGAAGTATCAGGTTTCCCAGACTTGGTTCCTAATTGCCGTATACATTTCATCTCAGATAAGGACTCAATAGAAGCGGGAACCATTCCCCAGTCACAACATTTCTCCCAAATGGTGTACGTGGAGTTAGTCTGGAAATTATAAGTAAGTCCAGACCACAAAAATCCAGAATAAAAATAAATTGTAAATTATTGAATAGTTGTCTATAATTCTGAGTGTTTATAATAAAGAGCAAGGAAGGCAGGGACTAAATAATAATAATAATGTGACGGTACCTTAAACCGGGAGAGAATATAGTCTTTGTCTTCACAGTTTGCAATGAATAGACCCTCAGTTTTTGGGTCCACTATGTAAATAAACAATGAATCAGAATGTTATTAAATCAGTATAAACTAAAATCAATTCTATTCAATAACATTAATACAATAGCATTTTTGTTTTAAGATTTGCTTTATCAATTTAGCTTGTACAATTATATGATTTTTTTTTAAGTAAGCATTATTTGTTAATGCCTTTATTTTTTTTATATTTTCATCATTTATATATATAAAACACACAATAATATTAAAAAAAATTAGTATTAAAGTAAAAATAGAATGCATACATACCACCTCTTTGAACCTATGATTAAATAAAATTTGTATTATCTATAGTATTTATTAGTATTGATGTTTTACGTCAAGCATTGAAAAAATTTCTTATTTACCGCAGCCAAGTAATAATAATAATAAATGGTTTTTATTAAGAGGCCACAAAAGGAACAAGCCCACTAGCGTGGTCCTCTGACATTACAGAGCAATTTGCCAGGGTAATTATAAATACAATATAATATATAGATTAGTTTCAGTAGTTTATACTCAAATACATCCAGGTAAATATGTAGGTACACTTAATGATAGAACAATATATATAAATATATATATACTATTATACAGTATGTATAATTTTAAGCTTACATTTTTTGCAGTACAAAGTCCACTTAAGTATTTTATAACACTGCTTAACATTATTTTGGTTTCATTTTTGTAAGCTGTATTTTTAACCTGTTTAACTTTGACTGCAGGAGATGTATTCTGTAATTTTCACATAAATATTAAAACAAAATAATAAATATATTTTTATTTTTATTTTTTATTGTACACTCTTATAATACACATATAATTTATAAACAGGAGTGATGGAAAATCAGTATAGTGTATAATATACACACCAAACATGGCACATGTAAATGTGGACTATTATTCCAAATATGGGAAAAAATTAAAATAAATAATACACACACACACACACACACACACACACACACACACACACACACACACACACTGTACACACTGCACACACACAAATTAAATAAATATTGAAAATAATAACAACCCATCTTAGTTGAGCAATAGTTAAATTAAAATGAAGCAATAAAACTAACAGTACAAAACACATAAAACTATACAAATAATTGATTAAAATCATTTTAATATAATATATTTTACTGAAAGTTATGAAACATTTTGCTATGAAATTGTTTCCAATAATGAACTGCAAGGCATGTTCGTATGCCGATATGAAATGGAAATACAGTACTTCCGACTTTTACAATATGTAACAATATACCACTGAGAACAGTGGAATAGATATATTTAAAAAAAAAAATGAATGGCATTTGTCATTTTTCTTTGTAATGAGAATTATTGAAAATAAATTATGTGGCGAAAATTTATAAAAAAATTAATTTATGAATTCTAAATTAAAAAAAATTAAAACGACCTTTAAAAAGGACAATTGCTGTCCTGATTTTTTTTTATTTATTATTATTGAACTTGGCAGTAAAAGCTGTTAAAAATAACATTTTTGTTTCTTATGATTTAATTACAATGTATTATATCAATGTTACAATACAATGATAGTGAGTGCTGAGCAGATGAAGTTTCTTGTGCCCATAGTAATAAGTAATATGTTAGTAAAAAGACACGTTTTGTTTTTCGTTACGCATTTAACAAACAAACAAAAAAGTGAAACATCATTGTACAAACGTTTTTGCTTTAGATTATGTGACTTACATATTGTCACTTGTGTGCGTATGCTTATATATATATAGTCAGCCATGTTTATAATTATAAACTTTGTAGTTATGCATTTCATCGCGTGATGATAGCTAGATTACACTTCAGCTGCGCATCAGTTGATTTGTGACAAGTTTTGGCTTTATTTCACTTTATAAGGATAGTATAAAATCTGATAACATCGCTGCCTGTAAGACAATTATTATTATTTATTTTTCCTAATCATAGTTTTGATAACGAAGAATGATTTTTATTTTTGAATTATGCACTTATCGTAAAAGATATTATTTTGACTTCTCAACACCGTAATACAACGTAACAAAGATTGAGTTGAGCATTAAATATATAATACGCGTGGACTGCAGTGCCAAAGTAGAACATAAGAAAGAAGAAATTAAATGAATTAAAAATTTATTTAAATTAAAGGAGCATGCGTTCTAAAAAAAAGGTATTTATTATCATAATCTCTATTATTATTATTTCAATTTATCGCACGCTTTACTAATAAGAAAACAACAAAAAGACTTCAAAATCGTTGATATTTTATTACATAATATAGTTTACGTATATATGGATATTGAATTTTTTTATTATACTGATAAAAAAAGCATTGCTATATTAACGTTAATCAATATAAATCGATTAAAGTTTTCCTAACTATCGTAGCATAACACCCTTGAACGTTGAACAATGAAACTCTGCACAACACAATGTCAACTCAGTATTATTTGCATGCAGTATTTATATGCAACTAAAAGTGAATAAATCAACGTCAATCAATTATATTATACTTTATTATAATCAGATACTAGACAAACTTTAAAGTTACAATTGTATAAGATTTTTGGAGAAACATACTACGGTATAATATATTCTAAATATACTAAAATAATAATAATAAAATTATTTTAAATCAGTTAAAAAAAAATACAATAATAACAATTGGAAAAAAATACATGGTCTTTGGAACAAAACACAGGAAAAAAAATAATGAAGATGCATAGTAAGACGTATTATATATCATGTATGACATGTATAGTGTATAGGTACATAATATGCAATAATAAATTTACTATTTTTAAATTTTACTGTCCTATATATGTTAAGGGTTTCATCTATTACATATTATAGTTTTAATTCAACATTAATGTAGTTATATTGTAAAATATTTAATTACGTAAAATAATTATATACATATAAAGAGGTCTACGCAAAGTCCATATAATAAAGAGGTTGAGCGCAGCACAAAAATCGCAAATTCAATTTAATTTTGCGATGGATTGTACGATGCCAATACGATGCCAATACGATGCCGTTCACCAGTTACGTCACTGATTATAGGTGAAAAAAGTTGCGTGATGATGTGACATCTTTGGTGAATTCCTTGAAGCTGCGCGACTTTGGCAAAAACTTTTTCTGGAGCATCTAACCTCTTATATATGGACCTTGAAGTCTACGAATAAATAATAAATTTTAAAAAAAAATTGTCAATTCGATATGCATATATAATTATATATATAAGGAGATTCAATGCTATTTGAATGAGCAGAAGAAGAAGAAATTTTTCAAAGTATAAATCTAACTGAGACCTTCAATCAACAATATAACATTATTTTAATCAATGTTTTACAATCATATAAAAATCGTTTTACCTATGTAAGAGTAAGCAAATCAAGGTCAAATGTCAAATGCGTATAATTAATTAATTGTCATGACATGGCATAATTGATAAATTTATAAAAATATTAGAAGTGAAGTAAATTACAATTATTCTTTATCTTCAATTTGCGGAGTTGCAGTATCAATTTCTTTTTGAATGACATAAAGAGGAGGAGATTGTTGGACCGTCGAATATTTATTCAAATTCTTTTTCAGATTATCAAGTTTCTGTAGAATGTCATTGAGGTGATTTTGTTTAAAACAAGTCATACTATCCAACTGAAATAAGAAAACAAAATATGATATCCATTATAACTTTGCAAACGCAAATCATATTAAATTTACTCAAACTATTGTTTTTAAATATTTTCTCGATGCAAAAGAAAAAAATAATAATAAGTACGAAATTTTGACATATTTGTGAATTATGTTTTGTCATACGAATTTTTATTCTATTTCTTTACTCTAAAAGGTAATAGAAAATAAAATTTGTGTTTTTAAAATAAATTTGTGTTATAAATTTTTGAAGAGAATGCAGTAATTCAGTAAGAATTCGTGCTTTTGCAAGAATGCAAAATGTGATCATATTTTTGAAATTTTAATGTCAGATACAACATGAATTGACTTTTGATAAAAAGTCTTTTGATAAAAAAAAAATAGTACATCTACATAATTTTAATTTTCTTAGGCATAATAATATACGTCAATAAATTTCTTTCTCCTTTTCGATAAAAAATAATTATTTAATACAAATTTTAATTTTAGATGCATATTAAGAAAATGAATACAAAACCTTTTGTATATTAAACAATTCATTTGTTTTAACATTATTCAATACACTGACGTTTTCAAAACGGCTTAAATGTAAAGCTTCAGTCTTAACTGATGTTGACGATGGTAAAATTTCAGTTGATTTTTCTTTATCCTCTTCCTCATCAAAGATATTAAGACTGTCTAAAATTCCTACTTTTTTACTTTTCTGTGATAATTTACTATGATTACTTGAGACGTATCTGTTTGTGCGTGATTGAAATTGATTTCTGGGAAAACGGAACTTGAAGTAGTTGAAGTAGTTGAAGAAGCTCTCTGAAATTCAAGGAAACATTTAAACGCGGCAGAATTCAGTTAAAATTTTACATTAACAATATGTAACTGAATGTAGATTGAACTGTCATTAATATGTGCTTTTTTTATTGTAGTTGTTTTTCTGTATTTTGTTGTATTGAATGTTATTATGTTATTGTATTTATTAGTATTACCTATTGTATAAATTTTTAATTTCAGTTTGATATATAAGATCAATGCTTGTTGTAACATGTATAATGTTGCTATGAACTGCCAGGGGTCAATAAAAAATATTTCTTATTTTTAATTAATTTTAATATAATTTTATTATAATATTCATATATTTATAACCCTGATTATGATCTTAAAACTTAGTAAATTAAGTTTAACTCAAAGAGAGGAAACCTTGAATTTGGGCAAATAGTTGAGCATTTATATAGTGCGGATTGCTAATATTACATTATTTAACGCAAAACTTATATAATAAGAAAAATGAATACAAAACCTTTTCGAATAAATTAAAAAATTCATTTCTTATAGCATTATTTGAAGCACTGATACTTTCAAAATGACTTAAATGTAAAGCTTCAGTTTTAATTGATGTTAATGATGGTAAACTTTCAGTTGATGTTTCTCTATCCTCTTCCTCGTCAAATACTCCAAGACTGTCTAGAATCCCCACAGTTTGACGTTTCTTTGGTAATTTACTGGTTACTTTTGACTTGTGTTTTTTTACTTTATTAAAAGTGATTTCTGCGAGGACGGAACGTGAAGGATCTCTCTGAAATTCAAGATAAAAAAAATTTTAATTGAGTCACGGTGGAGTTCGTACTGGTTTGGTTAGTGAGAGTTAATGATTTCGTTACTCAGTGGCTATATTATTATGCTGCTATTTTTGAGAAGCCGTAGTATGCACTGAATTTGCTCTCGTGTTCTCTGCACGTTGATGCCAGTGCGTATACCAGGTGTGTCACAGGTAATGGCAAGAGAGATGTTAGGCTTCACAGGGTCTATTCATACGTTTGATTTGATCAGTCTCGGCCAGTGGTAGTTATGGCACATGCCAAGTCAGAGGTAACACAAAACGGCTCACAAATTTAACTCATCTCAAACTCATTTCTATTAAATCACAAATTGGATTTATCCTGTTGTATGGTATATACTGTAACTTATTTTAAAAACGCATAGACTTCAGTTAAAAGCTTACATTTATTTAAATCTAGTAATAATATAATATTCATATTTATATAAACCTAATTATATCCTAGCTAGTAAAAAAAAAAAAAAAAAAAAGTATCCTTAAATATAGGCAAATAGTTGGTCATATATGTAATGCGGGTGGCCGGGTGTATTTTAACTCGATATAACAGCAATTAATACTCTTCTTGAATTATTATAATTTAAATTTTTATTCAAATTCTGTTAGCAAAAGTTAAAAATCGACTCCCCTTTTCAACGATTTTTGTAACAAAATGTGGAAAAAAAAAAAAAAAAAAAAAAAACTAAAATAGCTATTTTTTGGTCATCATTTTATTCTACGATCATTCATATACATATTTCCCTCTGCTTCTGTAAATACTTATGAAGACATAACACACTCCGTTTTTACTTGCCGCGAAAGCGATTCAATTTATATGTTTGTAAAATCTCTGTGTTAGTAAGATTTTCACCAAACTACACAGACCTCTCTTCACTATGGTAAGACCCTTTGCTAGTTTCTCCTATCTTTTTCTTTCATATTTATCATCCCTATATAAGCGTGATAGTTTATTTTCCTTAGTAAATCTTATTTTAAAATATGTATAATAATAAATTTGGCGTATAGTGTGTTTCGATTGTGTTGCGAACAATATGTGTAACTCGTATTTTGTCAGGCGAAGCAAAATGTGTAAGTCGTTTTTTGTCACGCTAAGTAATATGTGTATCTCGTTTTTTGTCAAGCTAAGCAAAATGTGTAAGTCGTTTTTTGTCACGCTAAGTAATATGTGTATCTCGTTTTTTGTCAAGCTAAGCAAAATGTGTAAGTCGTTCCCGAACGTAATGGAGATGGCGCTCGACTTACACATATTGCTTCGTTTGACAAAAAACGACTTACACATTTTGCTTCGCCTGACAAAATACGAGTTACACATATTGTTCGCAACACAATCGGTTTGTAAATTTTAAACGCACCTCACATGCTGCTATCGATTTTTCGAGGCAGCTAACGTCATTAAATCCAATTTTGGAGCGTGTACCAGCAATGACGACAGAGACGCAGCCCTGAACACCAAGCATATTATCAGGTTGTCTTGGTGACCATGAGTCCTCGGGAACTAAAGTCATGCTAGGACATGCTAAGAAATCACGCTCTGCTGTGTGATCCATATAACCAGTGATGAACCCTTTTTTGTCTTTAACGTCCCAAAGCTCTGTGTCAAAATTGTTTATATCAAAGTTAAATAATAATATTAAATAATAATAGGAAATAATAGTATGTCAATAAATTAAATCAAGCATGAATCTTAAAAGTATGTCAATTTCTTTTGTTTTGTCATTTTTCATACTCTTTTAAATTTGCAACTTGTATTAAAATTAAAAAAGGGGGGAGAGGGGGGGGGGAGGGAATCTGAAGGAAAAATGATATTACAATGTTACATATTTAACTGAATAGTGTTACCCTCTTAGGAAAATTAATATTGTCTGATGTACCTTTTAATGATAATTTAATTCAATTATTATAAAAATGCATTTTTCTTGTATTATAATATTATGTTTGATAATGGATACAGTATAGTGACAACGATTCACCACACAGTAATTTACTATTCATACAAGATATAATTAACAGGGTTTCATTTTGTAATAATTATAATTACTGCAATAGTTATGTGTGAACATAAAGTTAATATATAGCTCCAGTTTGAAAACAAATTAACTTAAAGTGATGATATCTAACCTGGCACTTTCATCAGCTCTGCATTCAGACACTCTAAATGTTTTCTGTTATCCAATGTCAAAGGGACCATGCCCAATTTACAACAAAATTTCCAACCATCAGTGCCTTTCACCTAAAAATTACATATTTATTACTCTTTACGCTGCGTTCGTAATATATATAAATAATATATATACAATATATATATATAATATAATTTCTATCCTCTATTCAAAATTTGTTATTCATGAGTCATGATTGATGTTGATAGAAACACAAAGCCAAATTTACTATTATAAAGAAAATGAAGAAAGAAAAATGAATAATACACTCAACTCGCCAGTCAAAAAATATTTAATCTACACTTGCAGCTTTGAATGTGCAGAACAAGCATGTTACACAAAACTTTTCCTTCCTTTTTTCCCCCAATTATTTTGATTTATTTATTTAAAAAAAAATGCATTATTGTACTTTTTTCAGCTTACCGTCGATTTAGTGAGATATACTTGTCTTTGTCCACAAGATTTAATAAGAATTCCTTTTGATGGAGGCACTAAAAATATATTTTACTTTTATTTATACATTTAAGTTCTATAATCATTCATACTTTTTAAAGCTTGCATGAAAATATGCTATATAATACCCAGTAAGAAATATACACTAGTTTTACATAATACATATAATATGTGTGTGTGTATATATATATATATATATATATATATATATATATATATATATATATATATATATATATATATATAATTATATATATATATATATATATATATATATATATATATATATATATATATATATATAATATTACTACCTTGATTTGTGTTCACAAACTTATATTCAGAAACCTATAAAGTAAGACAAGTTTTATAGTCTGCAGAAAGTTTATTATTATTATTATTATTTTTCTACGTAAAGTTTTAAATAATTAATTTATGATACTTACAGGCAATGTACAAGTATTTAATTCACAAATACTGTCGTTAAATTTTAAAATATTGTTATAATAAGCTTTTCCTAAGGTATTATATGGTCGGTCGTACTTTCTGTTATAGGATACTTATTATTTGTCCTTGGATCCGTCGCTCTCGATTTAAAAGCACAGATGCTTACATTCTAGATAATATTTATTGTTAAAGTTAGTAATTCTGCAGCTTAAAAATTACCACTATTACATTTGTATTTGTATTTTTTTTTTTTACCAAAGTTAAAAATACTGTTATATTACCACAATATAAATCCGTGATTTCAAACCAATAAAAATGTATATTAATGCTATCAATAATATTGGTATAATTAAAGAACAATTAAACTCATAAAAACAATAAGCTATATACTGTACACATATTCAAATGGTAACATTTCCTGTCTTGCATATTTTATTTTTAATTTAATTCTGAATGGTGCCCAAAACTTCAAAATATTTATAGTGGCTCACAAATCTATAATAACAATAATAAAATAGTATGATAATAAAACTAATAAGTGCGATTCCAACTGTAACAATTTTTGTATACCTTTTTTTTTTTAACTATAGTTCAAATAATTTTTTTTTTTTGTAATTCTTTTTATTTCATAATATTGAATATTATATCTCCTTTAAAAAGGTAGATTATTATTTAATGGCTATATGATAAGTTTTTTAATGGTTTATGTTAATTAACCTGTTTCAGAAATATGTAAATTCAGTGATTTTTTATTTAAACTAATACCATATACCGAATGATACATTATTATTTAAAAAATTTACGAAATCCAAACGTATATATTTACCATTTGAATTGCAAATATCACAAGATGAAAAATAAATAAAAATTTCATCGTTACTTTGTAGTTTTATTTTAATTTCTATTTATATAACGAGACATAGTTAGTTGTATACTTATACTATATATAATAAGCCTAGCAATCGATATTATTATTGAACCATATGAAAATAGTCACCTTTGTTACATTGATTTTAGAAAAGCATTTCCGATCTATTGAGTATAGTTGGCGATTGTGTTTACTAAATCACTGGAAAATTTTATTTTATGATAATATATTTACATTGAAATGTGAAAAAGTGGATTATTTTGTTCATCAATTGTTTTGCTTAAAGGATTAGACCAGAGAAAAGCATAAGCATTTATATCACATACCACTTGATGGGATTTACATAAATAACTTTAGTTTGTCTCAAAACCCAACAGTAGCCCCGTATAGCAGTGATTAGAAATTTCGATTTATGCAACCCGCACAACATTACAGCTTTTTCACGCTCTCTCGTGGGGCTGCATTAACATTCTGGTAAAAAAAATTGTCATCAGTTTTGAAGATCCCATTTCGTGTTTATTCATTACAAAGCACATGTTGTTTTATGTGGTCTATGACTTTAAGGTTATAATTACAGCGTTATAAATAATTAAAATTTACAAATATTTAATAATAATAATAATAAAATTGACATCATATTTTTGAAAACTCGAGCTTTTTAAAAACCATTTAAAGTCAGCGCTTCTCTATATATTTAGCATAAAATTTATGTAAATATTTGTGTCCGTTTTTAAATATTATTGATCAATATAATATATATAATATTATATTATTTATATATTTTGCATCATTTTTACAAGTGAACAATCTACTGCAAAATTTGAGTTCAATAATAGCATTATATTATCAAAAAAAAAAAAAATAATAATAATAATAATAATAAAATTAGTCATATTTATAAACTATATAATTATATAAAAAGCCATACATACATCACATAATAAATATCACAAGGTCTCTTTGGTGTCACTTTATTTCACCAAAAAAAAAAAAAAATACATATTGTAAACGATCGAAATAACATATTGATTCACGACGTATTCATTATATATTTTTTCGTGCATATAAAATAATCTCTCTCCTTATATCTCTTTATGTCAAATTAAAAAAGGAAAAAAAAAATAAACTGTTGCATTTGTATGATCGTTTTATTAGTATAATAATTATGTATTTATTAAAAGGTCGGTATATAATTCTTTTTCGTTTATTATTTTTTGTTATAGTATAATTTAAAAAATTCATTGCACAGATCCACATATTTCTAGTTTCACCTTTGCGGAAATAGATAAAAAAAAATTAATTTGTTACAGTTTTTTCAGCAAAAAAAATCACATATCCGTATCAAAATCGTGCCGCTTTTACTATACAGTCTTGTCAAACAATAGTGAAAATTATTGGTGTATCAATAAAATTTTAGGTAAAAATTTAACATAATATTACATTTCTTTTGTAACTATAAAAACTAGTTGTTAATATTTATAATACTGTATTTCATAGCTAATTGCTACATAGCAACCACACAGATAGGTGCGTATACTTAAAATGATACAGCTTTTTTTTAGCCTTCTTTTTCATCATATAAACCATGAGTATTTTACACAGAAATATTTTTATTTGATATAATATTTACAGTTACAATACAATCCATCATGAATAAACTTTGTTTATGTTCATGTTTCATGTTTGCAGTATTGGTGAGTACAATATAATATGCTCTCAACTAAAATTAATGTTCTCTGACCTTGAAAATCATCAAAAGTTGTTATATATAAACCCTCTGAATAATTTCTTCTCTCTCTCTCTCTCTCTCTCTGTTAGTATTTAAAAAAAAAATTAAGAAACAGATATATGTAAAAAAAAAAAAAAAAAATTTAAAAGCTATACATATTTTTTTACTTGCTATTAAATGCAAGAATGCCAAGAAAGATAGAATAATAATTAAAGAGAAGAAAGATTTTATTGAAAAATAAAAATAAAAAATGAATCCTCTTTTGAATCAATTCATGTGCGATCATGTAATTTTGGAGCTCTTTAATTATTTTTAATTCATTTTTGAAAAGCAAGATAATTAGTAATTACGGTCGGTAACATTTGCGTGCACACTTATGCCAGAGTTACCGACCATGACGTTATATCACGATCATTTTCAAATTTTAATTTAAAATAAAATGAACTCAAAAAATTGCAAATTCACACATCAATCGATTCAGGATGATTCCGTCTTTCAGAATAATTTATGCAATGCAATATTCCTTATTGTTAAGAATTTGATTTAAAAAAAAATCCAATAACTAACATCATTTTTTTTTTTTTAATGTGATGTCCTAAAGGTTACTGCGAGTGATGTTTTGAAAGATAAAGAAAAATTGGCAAAACCTTCTCTCAAAACTCTTGAAACTCTGGCCAAAATGTTGGTTTCAGTACGCAAATCTGCTGGCACAGGTATCTCTTTCTCTCTCTCTCTCTCTCTCTGTGCTACTTTTTAATTTGATTTTTTTATAATTCGAGTTCCTTTTTTATTTATGATTTTTTATGCTACTCTAATCATTATTCACTGAGCAAAAAAGTATCAGAGAAAAATTGTCACGAATATGAGCAGTACTTTAATTGTCTCCTATAATAGACACTGCATTTAGTTTTCTTTGTTAATTTATTTTAACATTTCAAATGAGAAATTTAAATGTTTCTTTCTATTTGCTAGGCTCTGTTGCAGTGACAACCAATGCTAACAAAGTTGTAGTTACAACTCCTAGCATCAAGAAATCAAAAGGATAATAAAATTTAATTGCAGTAATTAATTAAACTTTTAAATGTTGATATATTAGCAAAATTATTGGGGGAAAAAATATGAACTTTAAAAATAAACCTGTTTACTTTTACACATAATGAAAACTTCAATAAAAATCCATATATCTCACAAAATCGTTACAAGTTGTTTATTATCTTTTATTATGAAATACAGCTGATGGTTTGTTGTGCTTCCAACAATGGCAACTAACCTATTTTATAACCTAATTGTTAATCGTAACAAAATAAATGTAAATTTTTATATATTAAAATAGTAATACATACATTGAATTGAACCTACATAATATATATTACATTTTATTTCATACAATGTTCTCTTTTTTTTATTGGTAAACAAAAGCTTAAAATAATTTCCTACTTGTATTATAAAAACAAAGAAAATGGTTTATATAAATTAAATGAATAATTATTGTTAATATTTTCATTTGCATTCTTTAAAAAAAAATGCAAAAATGTGCTTTCTTTTATAGAAAACTGTAGAAAACAGCAGTAAAGTTGTCCCAGAGTAATAATAACAAATGAATAACTAATAATAATAAAGTCATAGGATTGTTATAGTGAAGGGAGTTCCAAAGCATGTCATAAAAATCTTAAAAGACAAAGTAAAGCTATATTACAAGATATTGGATATGAATAATAGGAAAACAGGCAAGTGCTTTAATACAAAGATACCCTTACCTATAGGTGAAGATCTTGATGGCATAGGTAACACATGCCTAAGCCAATAGAAATTGCTTGTGTAAAATGTACCACCAAGATTATAATATAGCTACAGGCATCATTGTGGAAAGGCACTCGGTTGTTTTAAAAAAATATTTAAATTGATAACACATTGAAACAAAAAGAAAAAAAAATTATTACTATGCTCGCAAGATTTTTTATCCATGGTACATACTGTACAGTATACCCTACACACGACTACAACAAGAAGTTGTACCATTCAAAAACTCAAGCTAAATTTACATTTTTTTTTTATGCGAAAAATACGCACTGGATTTAAATGGTAAAAATATCTTATCGCGGTCCTGTGTACCTTACATGTGTACACTCCTCCAGAAAGATCTGACCAAAGCATTACTCTCTCCAAATGTTAAATATATGGGGAAATTTAAACCCAAGTGGTCAGATTTATTCGGGAGGAGTGCACATACATATCATTACAACTTTCACATATATCATCACTGCTGGTTTCCACTACATTTTCTTTTAATCAACTTATATCAAATAGCAATATGATTTCTTACCCTTCAGTTATTTCATTACATAGTCAGATATTACTGTCAATGAGCAACTCATTCTAAATTAATATTTACAATAATACCCCTCTACACTAAACATAAAATTTAATTTTTTAGTTTTAATAACTTTAATATAATCTTGCATTTATGTGATCAACTTTTATTACAATTGTTAACAATTTTAATTCATATAAGCTCACATATTTCTTTACAGTATAAGGCTAGATTTCATTCTGCACAGAACAAATCTATGATAATATTAATATGGAAATATTGATTGTTGTTAATATATTTTTGTGTGCGTATGCTACTTATTTTAAAATACATATCGAAGGTGCTCCGCTATATGTCCAAAGTCCATTTGACCTTGAAAAATATTTTTTTGCTGCAAATGACTGAAATGGAAAAATCCAAAATTTGGGGTTGATCTGACATTTTTTTTTTCAAGGTCAAGTAGACTTACAAAGTTAGGACATTATAGCGGAGCACCCTCTATATATGTATTGATCTGACAAAAGTCATTGTTTTATTATTATTATTATGTTTTCTTTTTTAATTTTCATTATTATCATATTTATTTTTTTGTATGTATTAGGATCAATGTTCACACCAATAGGGTGTACGGTGCAGCTTTAATGTTGACTCCTCACATGTGGTCTGTTAATGATGTAATCATTATAGTCTATAAATTATGTTCCTTACAAGTGTAAATAAATAAAATAATGACTAATGATGGTAGTATTATGTTAAGCTATAATTGTTATATTATAGGCCTATTTTTTTATTTTTTACATTTCAGTTAAATAATTGTACAGTTAATTTAAGAAAAAACAAACATTACGGTTAGGATTATTATTAAAGAAAAGGATAGAATTGCCAGCAAGGGCCTTATTACCACAGTAGAAGTTGTATGGAGAGGTCGAGGTTTCACGTGGCACAGTTATAGTACATACATACTGTTTATATAACTGATAATTATATACTACTGTACTGTAAAGACATTGTTATTATACAGTTATATGTATAAACATTTATTATAACTATAACTCTGTGCCATGTGAGACCTCAACCTCTCCATACAACTTCTACTGTGTAAGGCCCTTGCTGGTATTTCTAGAATTTTCTTTAATATTAAGTAATTTTACAGAATCATCAAATGGAAAATATAATTATGAAATTATTAAAAATGAAAACAAATAAGTCAGAGGATCTTATTTTCTTCAAATATATAGGATATATTTATATAGGTCTACATATAATTTTTTTTTCTTTTTTTTTTTTTTTTTTCATGCATGCATTTTTTATAAATAATAAAAATGAATAAATAAAATAGGTAACTCAACTTTGGTCCCCTTTTCTTTTAAAGCAGCATCTCCTTCCATACCAACTTAAGGAGGAAGGCAAGAGTATGTAGAAAGATTAGATCAAACTAACTTGAAGAAATAATAAATCAATATAACATGCTTAACTATCTTAACAAATTTTTTCATTGCATATTCTGAAAGTGGAAATTATCTTAACTTGGTTAATGTGTGAATTTGTAATTTTTTATTTTGTGGAATATTTTCAAAATTTTGCTAAAAATACTTAAGTATAATGCACTCAAAATTTATAAAATAACAATATCAATTGATTTAGTACGATGCTGTCTTTTAGAATATGCAATTGAATCATTATCATCAATACCATCATCTCTTTTCTCCCTCATTGTATACATTTTTTTAAATGAATTTAAGGAAAAAACACATCACGGTTAGGATCAACAATAAAGAAAGAAAAGGATAGAATTACCAGCAAGGGCCTTACTTTTACTTCTACTGTGATAAGGCCCTTGCTGGTAATTCTAAAAATTTCTTTATTTATTTTTTCTTAATATTATTATATAATTAACTTTTGCTTGAGGAAAACATAAACAGTAAACTAGATATATTAAGGAAAATAAACCATCGCAGTTAGGTGTGATAAATTTGAACAAAAAGGATAGGAGAAACCGGCAAGGGCCTAACCATAGTGAAGAGAGTCTCACATTTTGGTGAAAATCTTGCTAGCACAGATATCGATGCCTTCACGTCAAAAGAGAGCATCTACACTTCCAGTTTTGTGACAACACAACTATCTACATTTTCTGCCATCACGCATCTGCAAAGTTAATGGCTGCTAGTCAAGTTACAGTGCTACTCGGAAAGTGTAACTAGTCATTTTGTCACAAAGCTGGAAAGTGTAGATGCTTGCTATTGACACGGAAGCATAGATATGATAGTCTACCTGCTAACACAGATATGGGTTAGTTTTTATATCTGTGTTCTAGCAAGACTTTCACCAAATTATGAGACTCTCTTCACTATGGCAAGGCCCTTTCTAGTTTCTCCTATCCTTTTCTTTCAAATTTATTATACAGTAAACGCTTGATTTTGTAAAATCGCAAGTGATCCAGGAAATAGTCATTTCACAAAAAGGTTTTAACATTGAAAAGCCTTTATCCTTTTAGTCAGGACCATCGATTGACTTCACAAAATTGAGAGTTTAGAATTATGAAATAATATTTTCATCATTATTTACATTGTTACAAACATATGAAAATATTGTTTTATTATTACAATTTTTAATATTTTATTAGTCAAAAGTTTTTTGAATGGATGGCAAACTTTTCACATAATTATAAAAAATACAATAGATCTAAATATCATCAAACTTCAGGTATGAATAGAGAGTACCAGGAAGCTCTAATTTATATATTTTTTCTACATATTTAAAATCCATACTTTTAAATATTGCTAAGCGACTTGCACTTTTAAGTGTACGAGGACTTGTACAATTACTTCTTAACAAAGCAATTACTTTATTTTCTGGAGCCTCATTTGCATTGACATGTAACGACATATTTAAACCAAATTCATGTATTATATTACAAAGTCTAACACTATCATTATCACTTAGATTATGATTACCTGTAATCAACGACTGGTACATATCACTAAAGACCAAATCTTTTACCATTAGTGATACAAATGATTTGTACAAGAGACCCATTTTTGCCAATTCTATATTACTTTTCTTAATTGTAGAAAATATAAATGATGATGCAAATCTAACTACATATTCATGATCATTACTTTCACAAATATTAGCACCATTTTTTAATAAGATTTTCAAAATTTCATTATCATTTTGAAGTACTGTTGAAAATATAGGCAAGTAAGGTAAATATCTTGAAATAGGTTTATTTGGATTTATATTTGAATTAGGATTGGCCCCATGCTCTAATAACATTTCTAATATTTTAGAATAACTTTCACGAATAACATGTGTTACTATAGATACTTTTACATTAGTTGGTCTTCCTCGGAAGTGATGTGTTACAATATATTCAGCATTGGCATTGGCACCATGTTTCAATAATAACGAAGCTATTGGTATTTTATCATCATGGGATGTTTGAGTTAATAACTCAGCTAGGGGAGTGCAACTAAACTTTTTCCAATTGAAACATGTACTTGAGTCAACTAAAGCTCCATGTTCAAGTAAAAACTTGACACATTTGGTATGTCCGAGGAGAACGGCACTTCGTAGTGATAAATTGCCTTCCTTGTCAGGGTAGTTGATAAGCTCAGGACACTCGTTGAACAGTTTCTGCATTGCTTCAATATCACTCCCAGTCTCACAACATTCATTGGAGTGTAACACTAAGTCAGTTACCTCTAGTCTACTTTTCTTACTTGCCACTGGTTCTGTCATTTTCCTGGAACTAACACAGCAAGTTATAATAATGCATCATAATACGTATCAATATTATAATATGTTAACATAAGACTCTCACATTTAATTTATTTCTAGTGTTTCCGTATATTATTCTGATTTTTTGATGATCAAATTTTGTAGCGCAATATCGGTACGTATTATGAAAATATTTTATATTAATGTTCAATTTTTTAACTGAATTACGTAAAAGCATACATCTGTAAATAATAATAATAAATAACAATAAAAAAGAAACTATAGTAATAACATAAAAAAAATCATAATAATAAACAAACTATATGTGGGCGATGCACTTTATAAAAATCAGGGGCGGATCCAGAGGAAGCCTCCCCCCCCCCCCCCTTCCTAAACCGGTCAAAATACATTACAGGTGCAATGTACACTACAAAGCAACAAAAAAGAAAATAAAGGACACTCCCCTCCAATGAGGTATCTGGACAGTAATTGTCATTACAACAGCAAGGTGTGTCCACTGCTGTATTTTTTCGCTTTCTTGTAGCAGTCGTTTGTCTATGCAACAACCAAAATCATGTCTACCAATCGGGCATGTCTACTTGATGAGCAGTATTGTGCATTCTTGTGCATGCACACCTTTGGTTTCTCTCTCTCTCTCTCTCTCTCTCACTTCCTGTCTTGAGATAAAATCATACAAAACCAAACTATAGTCAGCACAAATATGATTTTCACTGTTCTCTCTCTCTCTCTCTCTCTCTCTCTCTCTCTCTCTCTCTCTCTCTCTCTCTCTCTCTCTCTCTGTCGTATGCTGACAATCACACACCATTTTTCCTACATAATATTGATAAAAGTTTTAGACAGAGAGCGAGAGCGAGTAAGTGAGAAAGAAGGTGTGCACAGACGGCTGGTCAAGGAGGCAAGCATATTTTGGTTGACTGCTACAATAAGGCCGAGAAATGCAGCAGTGAACATATATTGTTTTTGTAATGACAATTACTGTCCAGGGGGTCTGTTCTGTAAGTCCTCACGAGAAACTCGGTATCGAGAAAGGGGGCGTAACTCACTTGTTTATCATAGAAAACTCGTGAGCTACGCCCCCTTTCTCGGTACCAAGTTTCTCGTGAAGCCTTACGGAACAGACCCCCAGACCTCATTGGAGCGGCATTTACTTAATTTATACATTTTTGTTACTTTGTAGTACTACTGCTTCCCTGATATTAACATTGCAGTAAAGCGCTTCACCCAAACTAAAATGTTGCTTGTGTCATTGCATGTTTAAGTCGACGCCATGTTGGATCACTCAATAACATTGGCCAGGATAGGAAAATGACTCATTTTGCCAGTTTAAAAATAATAAACAATATTTTTGAGAGCATTGATGCTGTTAACTGGTCGCATTATTATATATCTTAAATGTGAGAAAAATAATAATATCAACAAATATCCCAAAGAAAATAGCCAAAAACGAAGTTTGTCCATTATATGCTGTTCATTAATCCAGTATGTATGTACTATGTATCAATGTCCCTCACAAGTCTTCCAATACCCTATCCTAGCGCAGAGTCCCCTCCAGGAGGGGACTCTGCCTAGCGTGTAGTCCAATAGAAAAGACGATACGCCAATAGTATAGTGACATCTGGAACTACAAAGCTTTGTACGCTTAACATTGTAGTTCAGGTGTCGCGTGCGATGGCGCTAGTGTTGCGTGGACTACAAAAATTGTCCCGAGGGACATTGTACATGAGGTATGGCATGAGGGACATTGAGTATGTATGGTATGGCATCGAAGCGCCGTCGCAGCGCATTCAGTTTAGTGTTGTTCGTAAACCCTGTTCTCTGCTCCTAAAATGACGATCAACTTTGGTTATTTAAATGGAATGCACATTTTTTGGTGCAAGAGAACAGGGTTTTATGAACAGCATTCCTGTTCTCTTGCACCAAAAAATGCGCATTCCATTTGAATAACCAAAGTTAATCGTCATTTTAGGAGTAGAGAACAGGGTTTACGAACAGCATTAATACGTGCAAGTGCTGATTGTGCAGTAATGCTGTTTGTAAACCCTGTTCTCTTGCACCAAAAAATGCGCATTCCATTTGAATAACCATAGGCGATCGTCATTTTTGGTGCAGAGAACAGGGTTTACGAACAGCATTAGTGTGTGCAGTGCAGACTATGACGCACAGATATCTATAGTAATGCTGTTCGTAAACCCTGTTCTCTGCACCAAAAATGACAATCGCCTATGGTTATTCAAATGGAATGCGCATTTTTTGGTGCAAGAGAACAGGGTTTACGAACAGCATTAATGCTGTTCGTAAACCCTGATTTCTGCTCCTAAAATGAGGATCACCTTTTGTTATTCTAATGTAATGCGCATTTTTTGATGCAGGAAAACAGGGTTTACGAACAACACTTATGACTATGACGTCATGTGGATACACCCCTCGACCCTCGACATACCTTTTTTCTATCTGCTCCCTATCATATAACATGCATCTGTACTGTGCATACACATTAAAGTAAGAATAAGTATCCATAAGTTATGTATGTTCATAAAGAGACATGGAAATAAACTGTATTTTACGTCTGAATGAGCATATGAATGAGACATTAACCGGCCGTCACTAAATGCACCTAAAAAAAAAAAAAACTTTTATTGCATCGCAAATCGCAACCTCAGTCCTCAACGTCCATAAATATATTCATTGTGTCTGTGTCCATTGGTCCATATGACATTCGGAAGAATAGAATAATATATTTACTAATACAAAATATAATTTACCTTAAAGTCACTAAAACAGTTGTAAAGTTTGTGGAAATCCACGAAATGTAATACCAAAATACTGAATAGAGATTGATGATGAAATTTGACAGCATTTGTGAAAAGTATTTTTGTATTTTTTTGTTTTGTCTGGCGTGGTTTGTTGTAAGGTGCTGCCAGACAACGGAAGTGTGGATGACATCAGAAGTATTGACACAGCTGGTGGATGTAAACATTACAAAATTGTAAGTTCCTGCGATTTTTAGTTAATTTACTCGTTTTTCCATAATTATATAGTAATGTAGACAAGAACAAATATTTTTCTCAGTTTTCAAGTGTACTTACATCCAGCATGTGCTGTCAAATTGTAATTCGTGCGTCATGTGTGTACGGATAATAAAGCGGAATTGCTTACATCGGGTATGATGATGCATGCGTACAGAGTACAGCACTCTGTTATGTGTTATGTGTGTACATAACATAGTTATACATATATGTACAATCCCTAGTTTTCACTGTATTTTATGCAGTTGTGCAGTGCTATATTGTATATAATGTATTGATACATGTATGTATACATATATGTATGCATATTCATGTTTCCAGGATCGGCCTACGTACTGTACATATAGGGTGAGAATAACCAAGTGGCCAAAATGCCAAAACGAATTATTTTTTTACATATGTATGTATCAGAGTTGGTTCTGTAAACTACACAAAAATTGAGCCAGCTTCGATATTTTTCCTGATTTTTCCTTTGTTAAAAGCATCTGACCATGACGTCATTTCCTGTTTACTACGTTTATATATGTATGGTTGGTCATTGTTATTCTTCATTTAGATCTTTAGAACTGATTAAAATGAACGAAACTTAAAAAAAAAAAAAAAAAAAATGCCACACATGCAACTCATTTTTATCGGCTCAAAAAACAAGATCTAATTTGTTTGGGCAGCCAATCATTGTTAATGAGCTTCACTGTACCTTACAGAACAAACTATGTAATGTGTTCCACATGTGTTACTAAAGTTAACATTTTTGTACATTATGGACATTACATACATATCCTAAAATCTATAAATTTTCTGATATATTACGTAATAGTATGTATGGTAACTAATACTGCATTTTTACACAGAATATGAACCATCAAAGCTGGCAAAGTCATATATATAGCATAGGTGCATGCTTGATTTGCTCTCTCTCTCTCTCTCTCTCTCTCTCTCTCTCTCTCTCTCTCTCTCTCTCTCTCATGAAAAAAAGAGTAATATCAAGCAATGTGTAATACAGGTTCAAGAGTATCTTGTTAGAAAGAGAGAGAGAGTATGGTCAGGTAGCCATACACCTTTGTTTGATTACTTAACAAGAAAATTTAAAAAGGTGACAATTACCAGAAGGCTGCTACAATATTTGTCTCACGCTGTAATGACATGAACTTAATATCACTGTTTTTAAGATGTCAGAAATTATATACCAATTATATTGAAAAAACAAAATTAAAAGAAATATATAGTAAGCCGTTCTACTATATGTCTTTCACACATTATTCATACACATACAAGTATATTTAGACAATGGAGGTTATCAGGAATGGAAAATTCTTTAAAAAATAATAATAATAATAAGAAAAAAAAACTAACAGTGTATTTTTAGTGTCACTTATTTAAATATGTATCAAAGAAAAAAAAAGTCCTGCAATGCTAAAGAATAGAAAATAAGGTGACCTAAACATTTTTCACTAGCCTCACTGGTAACCTCCATTTAACAAGAATTTTAAATCTCAAGTAAAATTAATGTATTTATTTTTCAGATTTCCTCTACTGACCATGAAGATCTTTGGTGTTGTAAGTTTTTGAGTGAACATTTAAACTAAATCAAAAGTATGTCACAAGAAAAAACAAATAAGAAGATTGCACAGAAACGTAAAAACAATGAAGCAAGTTATGTTAGTAAAAAATATTGTAAAGAATTAGAATTTGTGGACTGTAATGCATGGTCTAGTGGTGATGAAGAAGATGATACATTTGAAGATATTTCTCAGGATGTATTAAATTCAGATTGTAATTTCATTGGAAAATCAAATCATAATAATAAAAATATAAATGACGTAACGGTAGTTAAAAGTGAATTTTCATCAAATTTAAAATCTTGTGATCTTCCATTAAAAAGTAGTGTTAGTAGTGAGATTTTAAATAATTATATTGAAAATACAATCAAGAGTGAATATTTGAAGGATAGCATTCACCAAGATGATATGTCGGAGATAGGTGTAAACGGGGACCTGAATCACGATCTTCTCCATGACGATACTGTAAACATCACAACTGAGAAAATTATCAATGAAGATAGCAGCCATGATCATCTCATTGAACACACTGCAAACTTAAGAGAAGAAATTTCAGATCTAAGTCCAGATTCAGAAGAACATTTAGCATGTGACACTCTTGCCGAATTTGAAATAGATGAAATTAATTATTTACCTAATATTGAAGATTTTCACAATGATATTAAAATAGAAGTTGAAGAACATGAATTACAAGAAGAAGAAGAAGAAAAAGAACCAAGAATAATTTTTACACAATATAAAATTAAATGTGAGAATGAGTGTGAGAGTCAAGGGCTCATCCAGATGGGGGATGGTGGAGACGATCACCCTTTCCCAAAGGGTCAAAATACATTACAGGTATTACCACCCACCACCTGCCACTCCCCAAAATTACAACATAGGAAATCATCCCCTCAAAAAGTTAGGACTGGATCCACCCCTGGTGAGAGTATCTCAAAACAAAATAAAAATGTAACAAGAAAAAAATCACATACAACACCAACAAAACAAAAACCAGAAGAAAAGAGCAATTTTCTTCATATAATGAGTGCTTTAAATCAATTTGAATCATATAATCCATTTGATAAAAGTGAATTTAAAGATAATTCAATCTGTACTACTACAATTGTAAAATCAAATGATAAAGATACAACAAACCATATTGATGAGTCACCACAAGTTATGCAGTGTAAAGAATGCAAACAAATTAAACTTTCTGTTGACGATTGTTTACAGCATAGCACACGATGTGAGAAAATTGTAACTGAATCTTGTAAATCTCATAAAAATATCAAAAATATGAAACAAATACTTATTTCAAAATTTCAATGTCCATTCTGTACTTCACAATTTTCTACTATATCTAGTTGTAGATTACATGTTTCTACCACACATACTGAAGAAAATGTAACAGTTGATGGTATATCTAAAAGATCTATTAATTTGTTATATTGTTATAGATGTTGTGATTTCTTTCATAAGAAAAAATTATTAACAATGAATAAGAAAACAAGTGAAGTGGAAAGAGCTTCAAATTCTGAAGCAAGTACAAGTAGTAATGATGTTACAATAGTTGGAAAGTATGAATGTCCACACTGCGATAAATCATTAGCAAACTTGATAGAAATTAGAGCACATTTACATGAACATTATGTATTATCAAAGATAAAAAAATCCAAAGCAGAGAAAAATAGTAAGCATGAGTTAATAGAAAATTCATTTATGTTTGTTTTACAATTCAAATGTCCTGCTTGTCCTGCAATATTTGGTTCTCCTTCTCAAGTAAGTGAACATAAAATAAACATTCATGCTGATGTACCTAAATTTCCTAAATATTATAAATTTGTAAAATATGTATGTAATATATGTGCAATTCCATATTATTCAGAGGATCAGTGTTTACGTCATAAAAAAAAATGTCCACGTTCAGGATTAGTAAAAAATTCAGAAAATATCACAACACAAATTAGTCCAACTGTATCTGAATCTGGATCACGCTATCTTTTACGTTCATCATCAAATTCAATTCTAACTACTTCTAATGAAACTGTAGTTCCAACAGCTTCTGTGATTTCAGAAAGTAACGCCAGTAGCCCAGAATCCACTTTAGTAAAAACAAATACAAAAACTAACAAAAATCAATCTAAACCATTACCAAATGAACAAGATATTGATTTACCTACCTCAAAAACTCCTACATTTGGTTCATCAAACAATGCAAAATCAACTGCAACTTCTGTACAAATGAGATTCAGATGTCCTAAATGCTTTCATTTTTATAAATCAAGATTTTCCTGTACAAATCATTTGCGAAAAAATCATCCATCTCATTTGAACTTATGTGATAAAATTGAACCATTTCCTGTGTATAAATGTAGTAAATGTAAAGCAACTTGTACTTCAAGACAGCAATATGAATTTCATATTTCTGGTTGTAAGGTTCCCACAAAAGATGGTATCACAGTTAGACGTTACTTTTGTCCACGTTGTAAACATCATTATCCTAATCTTAAATTATGTCATGATCATATCAGACTTAATCATTCATTACATAGTAATGCATTAGTTAAAGAAATAACATCTACTGTATTTAATGAAAGTGATAGCACATTAGGTTTCTTGAATAAACTTGCTACAGATGTGGACGAAAGTGGAGATGGTGATGATGACGAAGAAGATGAAGATATAGAGGTTGATGTTATTTCAGATAGTGATTCAGTTGCAACTTCTACACAAAATAAATCACACAGTTCTGTTCAAAAGAATTCAGTAACTTATGATGAAATTTTAAAACAAGATACTAAATTGCTTTTAAGGCCAGTTGTGGTTTTAGAACGAGTTCAACTTTCTTGATTTATGCAGTTGTGACTGTTGGAAATGACTTTGATATGCATATTATATTTCCATCAGGTTCTAAATTAATTTAAACAATATATATAATAATAAAGGTGTTCTTTAATAAAGGTTCAACATACAGCACACTGACTCATAATGAAATCTTTGAAGTCAACTTTTGACAAAGTACCATCGTATACCTTTTTTTTTTTTTTTTTATCAACTATAAAGTGCCTTATTATGATAAAGTCCGCAGTTAGTGTAAGATCTCTTGATGGCACAAGTAACACAAATAGTTACTTTGATTAAGGCATTTTGAGTTTGACGGCGCACTTCATCAGCTGCTTGTAAGGCACTGCTTGTTCTGGTTCCTTTTTTTTTTTTTTTTTTTTTCTTCATTTGATAATATAATCAAACTGGCTTTTATTTCCTGATTAAATTATATTCTAAGATTGTAATATAAGCTATGTTAAAAGTAGAGCAAATGGGAAGAAGAGTGTAAAGTTTATGTATGTAATGTAAATTTTTCTTATTTTTAAAGACGTATGTATATTAATGTTTTTTTAAAGTTAAGATATTGTTTAAATGCACCAATGTGATAATGTATATAATATACAATACAGCAATTTTTTAAGTTGTTATGGAAATGACTAAAGTCACATTTAAATATGTTAAGTTCAGGTAATGAAATTATAACAATATTTTGCAAGTAATAAATTTATATAGGTTTGAAACTAAAATTATATGTATATTTTTTTGTTGCATGAAATCATTGTTACAAACCCTGTTTATATTTTACAGTAAAAATAAATGTTGCTCATTGTATGATTTTTTTTGTTCTTAGTTTTTATAATTTATGATAATCATTAATTGCGATGCTTTTTTTCACATATTATTATTATCTTTAATAATTTATGTATCCTAACTTTAAAGAAAAGAGGGGAAATTATATTTTGCTGCAAATTGTGTTATGTATTACTTTCCTTGTAAATGCAATGTATTATAGTTAGCAAGATATGAATTGCTGTATAAAATTATTTGAATTAACTTGTAAGATTTTTATAAACAAAATTATATTAATTAAGATGTTAAAAAATTTAATTTTTTATTTATAATAGAAAATAGTAGGTGATAGCATGTTGAAGTGAAAATTAATAAAATGCGAATATTCTTCAGTTAATTGGGACTTAAAATGTTCTAGTGTATATGAAAGCTTGATAATTTTTTTCATTTAAATGCATGTTAAAAGGATAGGGATACTGTGTTAATAAATATGATATACCTAGTATTGCACATTCTCACACTACTTTACACTATTATAAAACTGCATCAGATCATGGCCTTTGACCAGTTCTTTTATTGTAAATATTTAATTTTTTAACATCATACATATCAATCGTTATGTTTTTTTCCTCTCATTTTTATATTCAAGATATGGGAAAGGGAAAGAAAAACATATCGGTTAGGTAATTAATCAAAAGGAAAGGATGGAGGAAGTCAGCAAGTACCTTACACTTAAGCTCATGTGTGTCGAACACACTACTTTCTTTCAAACATAACTTTCTCTTGGAGTCTTGTGCCAAATGTTTTCCATTGCCTTCTTTATGACCACTGTGCTAACAAGATTTTTCATTAATATATAGAACAATCTTGTTGCTAATATAAGACCCTTCCTGTTTTCTTCTATCCTTTTATTCATTTTAACATTTTTTTTTTCTCAAAGAAAAAAAATGCTACTTACACAATAAGTTATTTATGATTAAAATATTGGCAATTAATTTATTTTTTTCATTTGCATATTTTTATTGTGTATGCATAGGTATAATAATAATAGTTCTTTATTGAGTATACTTATATGTTCCAATTTTTATTATTTAGGAAGCAAAACAAAAGTTTTTTGCATTTATGTAGAATAAGGTATGTATAAAATATACAAGATTAAAGGATTCATTTAATTTTAATCGTGGTTTTATATTTTTATAAAATATTGTGTTACATCACGTGTCTAGCTTTGAACTCCTAATAAAATATTTGTTAATAAATAATTTTTCAAATTTATTATTTTACTTATAAATCCTTTTAAAATCCTAATCCTTATACAAATGTCAGCACATACAAGCATTGCTATTACTATCAACCTAGTTTTCTAAAAGTTATTTTCCTTATAAAAAATTTTAGGTGTCATGATTTTTATTTTTGGAATGCATGTAGGTAATTCTTATTTTTAATTTTCGATAACTAATCAAATGATGGTTAATTAAACAAAATAATCAGATATTTATATATTTATTAATTTACTTTATATAAATATACATACCTCAAATTCTTTTGTTTCGAGCTTGATTTTTTCATTCATTGACTATACAAAGGAAAAAAAAGGAAGTTATTTTTGACAGTTGAAATTTTAAAAATCATATAGGAGCAGATATTGGAAGCAAATAAAACGGGGGTTAGGGGGGGGGGGGGGGTCTCAAGATGTTAGTTTCTTTTTTTCAATTTCTTTTGTTAATGCAAAAAAAAAAAAATCAAAAAATTCTCATGGTTTGGAAAGAAATTGAGGGGGGGGGGGGGGTAAAAAATTGAATTTTTAACCCAACAGAGGTTGTTTAGGTATGTTGAAATTCTCCTACGTATTTTTATTTTACTACAATTTTTTTTAAAGGCCATATTGTTATTCATATTAAATATAAATAATGCAGTTTATCACCCACATTGGAATGTTATTGACTTGATTATCACTTGAGAGCATCTAAATGTGCTTGTACTCTCTCCAGCTCTGCGTAAAACTCATACAGATCCTCATGTTGCATCTGCATTGTGATTGGTTCAGGGTTTTCTCCTTCATCAGTGGAGCGTAGGTTCAGCTGCAGCTTAGCAATAGGGCATCGCTGGCCACTCTGTGCTGAGGAAGAGAGTCGAGCCCCTAAACTCCACTTCACATCTTCTAGCTGTCAATACAAAAAAAAAAAAAAAAAAAAAAAAAAAAAGCAGTTTAAAATATTTTTACATAATTTCACATCAAATTGTTTTCAACTTGCTATTTTTTATTGTTCTCCTCCCCCCCCCCCCCCCCCAAAAAAAAAATAATGAACAGTGAATTCTTACTGCACTTCTTTTTCCACCCCTTTTTGCAATAGCATTCATAACGTTAGCACGGTCCAAACTTTATCGCTGTGCTAAGAAATTGCTAAGAAAGGACTATATTGTCCTAGGATTAATTTGCAAATAAGCCTCGTCTACAGTTCTCCTTACAAATCCCTCAAGACTTAAGTACACACAATAGACAACTTGCATGCCGTTTTTTTATAGTCTTAAAAATTTCTTTAGGCAAAATAAATAATATTGGTGCATATAAAACTTCTTAAAAAATGCTCTTTCATATTTAAAATAATTTTTGAAGTAAAGACGGTGACCATTACGCCGAAAGACGGTTCGCGTTTCGTTTGCTTTTTAATTGTTGAAATTGTTCAAACGAGTTCGCAGCAACTGAAGAATTTTTTTCAACGGCCAAATTTTTAAAAAAGCTGTATTTTCTCCAACAGAGCTGTTTAAAAAAATCGGCCGTTGAACAAAATTCTTCAGTTGCTGCAAACTCGTTTGAACGATTTCAACAATTAAAAAAACAAAAGAAACGCGAACTTAACTCTTAAGTTGAATTACATTCCCCCCTTCTTAAATAAAATATATCATTTATAATTTCTCTCTAAGTCTGTAAGAACTGATAAAGGATGACACACTCAGTTTTCTCTTGGAGATTAGTACTATACTAAAAGTACTATACCTACTAATATTTATTAGTTTTTTTTTTTTTTTTTTTTTCTGTGCTAGCAAGATTTTCACCAGACTATAGTTCTCTATTCACTATGGTAAGGTCCTTGCTGGATTTTCCTACATCTCATTCTCATAAATAAGTGTACTGACCTCAACAGGGTAAAGTGAGCGTTGTCTCAGTGTGTCAATGGTGGGCTTGGCAACGTTGGCCCACACCTGAGCACACGCAGAAGCCTTCTCCTCTGACAAGCCTGCACTGACCAATTGTTCCCTCAGAGTTGCAGGTTTTACAACATTAAATGCAGCCTGAAAGTAAACATATAATTAAATTGCCATACACAATAATTGCATACTTTGCTGGCAGGGCATCACATTGAGATCCTAGTAATAATGACCTAAATAATCAGAAGTTTTAAAATCATTTCCTTTATAGCCTTGTTATTTATCTATGTCTTAGTAGAATAACTATTTGTGTAATGAATCATTTTGTTTGTAGTAATAAATGTTTATAGTAATGTCATATATTTTATATCCATAAACTTCAGTTGTTGACAAAATTATCTTATGTCCCATTGATAAATATATACAGCAGCATGGATGCTGTTCGTAAACCCTGTTCTCTGCTCCTTAAAATGATGATCGCCTTTGGTTATTCAAATGGAATGCACATTTTTTTGGTGCAAGAGAGCAGGGTTTACGAAAAGCATTATTGGTGTATACTGTACCTTACCCATTATAACAGCTGGTATGAAATGACAAAACTTCCTGTCTTGACCAATGTTATTTCTATTTTGAACTTATTTTTCAAATACAGTATACAAATATACAGTATATAAATTAGTTGGGCTGTGAGTTTGTTTATTTTCTCACTAAACCTACTTTTGCAAGTCCTCTATTGCACTATTCTTTCTTTACAGCTTATATATTCCTATATCTATAATTTAAAATTTTATTTTTAAATATTTTCATGTCTTATAATTTACATACCATCACAATATATGATTTACACAATGATGTAGTGTAAATTTACCTGCTTGAGGATGAAGTTAAGAGACTCCAGCAGAAGAGAGAGGCTGCTCTGCTCCAGTTCCAGTGACACCTGAAGTTTTTCCAGCTCAGGCTCAGTGAAAGCCTGTGATGTACCCGTCAGTCCTTGGGCTACACGACCCATGAGCAGAGGAAACCTTGCTTCATCCACAGCATTGATCACGCTCACCCCTTCCATAAATCTAAATGTGCACAAGTTGATACAAATATAAGTACCAAATATGTAAGATATTGTTTAGATTAGAGCAGGTTGTAACTGATGATGACAATTTCAGAAAATATTACATACTTTCTGTACAGAGGCCTGAAATATTTACACAAAGTATAATATACACACACATTTACGTATTTTAAACTAACATAAAATTTTATAACTCATAAAATCCATTAATTAATTGATAATTGCACAAACATGATCATAGGAATAAAATTTTAAAGTATGCATCATGGCAATATTTTGATCTCTCACCTTTGATTTGAGGAAAACATTTTTGTTTGTATAAGAAGTACGCAGTTTAACCGACAACCCAGATGACAATTAGCTGTTAATTATGTACATTTATGTTCTCTAGTATGTGTGTCTCCAGGATATACTCTATCTAGCTGGTTTCTAGCTGGTTCAGAAGAAAACACACAGCTTTTCTGCAGTCTCTTCTTATATGTTTTTCTGCGCCTGTTAAATTAATACAAGAAAAAACTGCATCAGTTTCACCAAAATATTTATTGTTTCATGTTATAATGCAGTATACGATAGTCAGTCACGCTCTTTTCATTATTTCATCCCTCATGCAGGCACATTAAGCGGGGATACAGTACATTAAAATTTAAATTAGTATGTAAGTATGTATGTATATAATTATGTACCTCATAATTTATTATACCATGTATTTGATCTTATAGCTTTGATACAACAAATAATCTCATTAGTTATATTCAATGAATGCAATAAAAAGGTGTCAAATAATAAAATATTTACCGTGTATTTCTGTCTTTGCTGTTTACTCGTCGTCGCCACCGCCCACTTTTTTTGTTTTTGTTTTGATTTTTCAACTTTCGTGCCGATGTGGGCCGAGCCAAGGCATCTTTATATGTATGAAGATGCCTTGGCCGAGCGCAGCCGACAATTACCGAACTAGCTTTGAAAATGATTTTGAGCAAGCGCCTTTAATTTAGGCAAATTGTCTTACAGAAAAGTCTAAAAAGTTGCATAAAGTTCAGGCGCTTTAAAAATTGAATTTACCTTTGGATAATTTTTTATTTAAATTTTACATATCTGCTTCTAAATTTGTTTATTTATAATTTTAGTTTTGTAAGTTTGACGAATATGATTTCTTACTGTATAATACAGTTGTATTTTGTGTGCCATTCTCATTTCTTTCGTATGTCATATGAACATTTTTCCTATATAGATGCTGCTACAGTATCTAGTATCTGTATATAATCACTGTAATTAGAGATGAATATTTTTGCGTCGACAATCATTTTTTTTTTCCTATGATGTCTAAAATACTCGTAGAAATGACACTGCAAAATAGTTTGTAATTTAATTAATATTGATATTTTCATTTCGGAATTTCTATTATTTCACATATAGGGCTTTGAATTTTTTTTATTTAAAAATTAGATTTTTTTTTAAAGATTAAATATTTATTTTAATAAATTAAATACATAATTAAACTATTATTAAACTAAAATAAAAGTAATGTGTGCGTTCTTGCTTGAACTTCTTCATATTCTTCTCTTAGAGTGCAAAGCTGGCAAAATAAAAATAAGATAATAGTTAAATAAAATTACAATTATATAATACGTACGAAATAAGAAACAACTTAATGGTCTGAAATGTATCAGAGCCTTAAAAATGGACATTAATACAAGTCTGATGCCACTTGTTGATATTATATATCATTAAAGTAGTAGAACACCTTGAACAAAAAAACTTACCTGATATCCTAACATATTTACCTAAATATCAAGGTTAATTTCGCCGGATGAGTCATTGATTTCTAATTTATTTTCCATTTAAAAAATGGCAGCTGTGGGTTTGTGACTTCACAGCTCACTGTTCCACGCGCGCGGAAACAGGCGAGCTGTGACGTCACAAACCCGCAGCTGTCATTTTGTGAATGGAAAATAAATTAGAAATCAATGACTCCGGCCAAATCAACGTTGATATTTAGGTATATATCAGGATATTAGACATGTTTTTGTTCAAGGTGTTCTACGCCTTTTATTTTTGCTAATGAGAATTATTATAGTCATATCAAAATTCTTCAGTATATTTGCAAATACTTATGATGACCAAATACTTATGCTTCTCTGAAAGTCAAAAATTAGATTTTTTTTTTATGAAAAAATAACTTTGAGTATACAGTAGTTGTGTATGAACATGACGTAAGAAATTTAATTAATTATTGTTTAAAGTTATTTCGGTGACGATATGATATGTTACAGTACTTACCGGAGTTGTTGTCTTATAGTGGTTATTATTTTCCGGCACTTGGTGGCTAGAACTCGGCGCTTGATTAGAACTCGAGTTTTGCTGAGCTTCCTCTGCTACCGTGGCCACGTCAATCAAACTTGACGTTAAGTCTAAGATCTCCACCGCGGAGAATGTCTCTTCTTCATGTGGCTCCTTGTCTGTACCCAGAGCTACTTCCCCTTCCACTTCATTGGGATCTTCACTGCTAACATCAACGTACTCGTAATAAACCTCATAATCTGTGTCGTGAATGTCGTAGTTTTCTTCCAAGAATTCTGTTTCATCCATTGTTTGATTTTTTGTTTCAAAATTAGAAAATGGTACCAAATTTCCACCTGTGGTTAGACTCACACTTGGTGCAACAGTAACTTTATTGTTTTCTAAAAGATTTTTCAATGGTGACTGGAAAAAAAATGTATTAGTCTTTAGACTTTTATTTTTAGTTAAATAAAAAAAAGGACCAAAATAGCTAAAGCATTGCCAGGGAAAAGAATACTCTATTTAAAATAAATATTAAATACTACCATAATATCATAACGTTTGCAAATAAAAGAACATCAACGAAATAACATATAACAAGCATAACTAAACGTACACGTAAAAGCTATAAATACAAACCAATTTAACTTAAAAAAATAAAAAATAAAAAGTCCCTCAATCGATACAAGATGATGCCCTTTTTCAGAATATGTAATGAAATCACCCCTGTTTTATTTATTTATTTTATCATCTTAATTACGCAAAATTTTTAAAAATTAAAAATATATAATAGAGCCAGGAGATAGTAATATTATACAGGCAGAGATAAACATAGATTAAACAGGAACTAAAGGTAAAAAGTGAGAGAGAAAAACCTTACAAAGTAATTGTCATTAAGGTTGACAATAGCGACGTTCCTGTAGGTGGTACCTGAAGGTAGAGTGTAACTGTGCTTGAACAGCACCTCAGTCACAACTTTTTCAAGCACTTTTGCTTTGTCTAGATGAGACAAGAAGTCAGTCGTCTTTGCTGGGAACACATAAACTACTGTCTTCGATGCAATGCTGGAAGTAATATTAATTAAATTGATTAGCAGTTCATATATCAATTAAAAAATCCCACTCATTATTATATAAAACATGATATTTTGAAAGTAGTATGTGAATTATTTTTGTCAACAATAAATTTACCTAGGAGAGCACCTGATCGAAGTTAATAATTGATTTTCACCAATAATGCTTGCTCCACACAACATTAGAGGCAGTTCCTCATTGTCGAGGATTCGAGGTTCACCGTTCTCCGAGCGAAGGTCAGATTTGGGTAATGGTGGTGTGTACGCAAGCAATGAGGTCAGAGGACCATCACCCAAGAATACTGAGTAACCTGCGAGACAAATTTCAGCAATTAATTGCTTTTATATGATAATATTTATGGTCTGGCTTAAACTAATCATATTTAGTATCTATATAAACTCAAATACTACTGATACCCAAAAACAATATAACTATGTTATAGGAATATATAGAGAAGTTGAAAATTCATAATTGTTAACCCATACCTAAATAATAATAATTATGAGTTAATTTAATAATATTAAATAGTATTTTTTAAAGTGTGTACATTTCAAAGGTACGCACTGTACTAGCCGCTTATTAATGTAACAAATAGAGGTTCACATTAAATTAGAATATTAATGAGTATTATTAATGAGTATATTGTAATATCAATGAATATTTCTTGCTTTCAGCTATTTTCAGCACTTCATATGCATGCAGCTTTCATGTGGCTTATCAAATAAATTTGTAAGCACATTAACACAAATCTATTTCTCCCTTAATTATTAAATGAACTAAAGAACAAATATATATATATATTTTTAAATATATTTACGTGTCTCGTTTAAAAATCCACCCAAAGCAGATAAAAATGTAGACTGTGAACAAACAAACCAGAAAAATTAGACACTGTTATACTTTAATAATATATAAGAAACACAGAATAAGTTTGTGTTTAAAATTTTTCCTCATAAATTTAGAAGTGATTGAACAGTATCATCTTTTATATAAAATATGTATTCCTATATGTGAAATACTAAATATAAGTTGTTATTTAATTCAACAACATTTAATATTATATTGTTAAATTTATTTATATTTTTTACTTTTGTGTATTTATAATGGCCAAATTTTTACAGGTCGTGAATATTATATACGTAAAAAAAATGTTCGTGTGTGCACGTATTTATTTTTTTATTATATAAAAGGATAATTTTTTAAGTAATTTAAGTTATGAAATTTATGATCTTATAAATCATTCAAACGTCAGTTTGAGTATTTCATTTCAATTCACAGTTTTATTTATAAGTTTATATAATTAGATTGACAGGAGCTTTTCTTATCTCACGTACATAACTGTGAAACATAGAAACACTGCGGGATTATGAAGAGACTTACGAGAAACGTGAGAATCACAAAGATGTGAACAATCGTCGTCATGGCAACACGTAACAAAAGTAAACTGTAGTACGAGAAACAAAAATTGACTTATTACTGTCAGGCAAAGAATGTGGAGCACTTAAAAATATCGATTGTTGTTATCACAAACATATGTCAAACATTTAAGGAAGTAATTTAGGTATATAGTTTCAATTTCTTGCACACCTAAAAGCTTTCTCGTGCTGAAATATCACCAAAAGATAATTGTTTTTATTTTTTTATTGAAAAATAATAAAAATTTGTTCTTAATTAGAATTTAGCAATAAATAAAATAAAATATTGATCATGATGTCGATGACTTTTATTTGTTCTCTTTTTCGTGTACATATATAATTTTTTATTGTCAGGTAAAATAATTACATTTTTATATTTGATACCTTAATTTTTAAATGAAATAAAATATTATGTATTTTTTTTTTAAAATAAAAGGACAATTTGCTTTTAAATTTTTTATTAATAATTTGTAAGATATTAATCTATATTAATACTGTATAAAATATGCAGTTTATAATAATATAATAAAATATGCAAAATTAAAGAAACTAAACCATTGCAGTTCGGTTGATAATGATAGAAGAAATGGATAGAGAAATTCAACAAGAACCTTAATACAGCGAATAGGTGGGTAAAAATGTAAAAATCTTGCTAGCACAGAGATAAAAAAAAAATAATAATAAAAATAAAACTAAGATCTATAGCAAGATTTTTACCAAACTATGGGGGTCTCTTCACTATGGTAAGTTCTGTGCTATTTTTCTCTGTCATTTTCTTTCATATTATCTATCAATAATATTAATTATATTATTCATGCATGCGTATAAAATCGATAACCTAAAAATAAAATATAGAGATAGAGAATATTGAATTCTGTTTAAAACCCCAAATGTGTGTATTATTGATTTATCATGCATATAATTATGTTCAATGTTTTGCATAACTGATTGTGTAGTAATTTTTTTTCTTTTGCTTGTGTGAAGTTAGAGTAATGATGCCACGAGACCAAGGCTTCTTTGTTACTTTATAAAAAATACGTATATTACAATGAACTGAATAAACTGTTAATACGGTCAATAAAATATTTTTTATTCTTCGTATAGATCGGTTGCACTCATATTTAAGAGCCGCCATTTTGCTGGTTATGAATACATAGGCCAGCATAGTAAAAATGTCATTTTTTTTTTTTTTTCAATAGCAAAAAAAGCTTCTAACCTCTATCAAAGACTTATTTCTAGCTTCTAATAAGCTCGAAAAATATGAGAAAAATTAGTTTAGTTGAAACAAACTCTTTTTAAGTGAAAAATTAGAAGAAATGATGTTTCCCCAGTGGCGGTCCTACAGGGGGGATTGAGGGGCGGATATCCCCGGGTCCACTAGGTTTGGGGGGCCCGGGACGAGGCCTACATATAAAAAATTCAAATCAGCTAAAAAAAAAAAAAAAAAAAAAAAAGGAACTTAAGGGACGGGAAGAAGAGAGAGAGAGAAGTTTATGAACCAATTTAATGATTTTCATTAATAAAATTATCCCTAGCAAACAAATTATCCAAAAAAATTTATAATATGTTAAAAAAAACACTAAAGCATATAAATCTACAGTTAAAATACAATATCTCTTAATTTATTAGTAATAATACTTCAGTATTTTCTTATATTTTTAAAAAAGAGCCTCCCTGGTTTAAAAAGGTAAAATAAACTATACTTACTATAGAACTAGAATTATAATGAAGACTTAAAAATTTTCAGGGTGTTATTTTATTGCATTTTTATTCTAAAAGAGGGCAATGTCCTAAGTCGATAGATATGGACATTTCTAAGTTTTGAGCTCATTGAGTATTTAATTAATTTTCAAATTTTTTAAACTGACGTTACGGTAACTTTTCCTATGCCCGCATGCATAGAGATGTTGCGTGTTGACATTTTTGGATTTTATTATTATTATTTTTTAATAGAAATGCTTAATGAACTTAAAATTTACAATTTTGTAAATAAATCGATTCAGGACAATGTCTTCTTTTAGAATTTGAAATAAAATTTTACCCTGAAGACTTTTTTAGTCTTCCTCATTGGCCTGGCGTAGGTAAAAAATTGTTAAATGATAAATAACACTATACCTCGATCTTCCTAAATTTTCAACATTTGTATTCGTCAAATTGACCCTATCCTCTGCTCCTTAAATGATGATGACGATCAACTTTGACTATTCAAATAGAATATGTGCATTTTTTTTTTTTTTTTTTTTTTTTTTTTTTGCAAGAGACCAGGGTTTACGAACAACACTTTTGTTTGGGATATTTGAAAATAATTCTAACAGGAAAAAAAAAAAAAAAAAAAAAAAAAAACTAAACTAAAATTGAGCTTTTTGAGAATATGAAGGAAACATTTTTTGCATGCGCTTAATCTTGCATAAATCTGCAAAGTAATGAAAAATAATTTATTTTTCTTTATGAATTTTTGTATATTTTTTTTATTTTTTTTATTTTTTTTTTTTTCAATATTTCATTCTAAATTAAAGTTAATTGTTTTTAAAAAATAATGATAAAAATAAAATCATAATTTTTTTTCTTTTTTGACAAGTATACTGAATTTATACACGGAATTGCCTTTAAATAGTCACGTGGTAAAAAAAATCGCGCCTGCGGCGGGCTATTGGCGCTTCGCGCATCTATTGAGGGGGCCCTGTCAGATTTCTGTCCCCGGGCCCAAAATTCGTAGGACCGCCACTGTGTTTCCCCTAATACATTTAGGCACCGCAAACATGGCGACAAAGCGCAAGGATGTGAAAGGGGTCTATAGGTAAAGATTTTAATTGAATTGTTTTTTGTTTTTTTCATTTTTGTAGTTTAACATGGTTTGTTCGTGATACTAACAAAAGGTATCAAATCTCACTATTTACAATTAATTAATAATTATATAAATCTATCTAGTGTATTGCCACGCTTAGTACGCTTACATTGAGTAATAACTAAATTGTACGTAATTCTAATGCAAAATTGACAATGAATTTTATTGTGAAAGAGTTACGCTTCTTGAAGTTTGAAAGAAAGAAGAAGAAAAAAAAAAGTGATATATTAGAATTTTGATTTTTCTTTTCTAACCCCATTCACTTTTTTTCTTCTTCTTTTCATTTATTGTTTTTATAAAAATAATAGGTGAAATGTACAAATATTGATAAAAGTTGAGTGTCGAAATATTCTGTCATCTGCCATCACAATTTTATAAACCAGTAGGCCAAGAGAGAGAAAGAGGTCATTTACTTATACTTTTACTCCGATAAATTAAGCTCGTAAAAAAAGAAGAAGTTCATTTCATGCATGAATAAATACTTATGATAAAAGTGAGTAGTCTGTTACCTGCCATATCATACAGAGTGACATTTAATTAACGTGTCAAGTCACACCTGTGATGTGTGGAGACTTCAGCTGTATGTACTGTACTCTGTGTTCATTGCTACTGGTAAGTTACAACTCGCATTTAATTGGAGCAAAATAATGAACTGTTTACATAATGCAATATATTTTAATATGCAATAAATTTGATTACATCAAAAAAATCATTTGTTTCATGTAATCAAGTTTATTTCACAATTTAAATATTGCACCATTTGTTTATACCACAAATGTCAGGATTTACTTAAATTCATTGAATTGTTTACATAATTTCACACATTTTCGTGTTTTTTGAAATATTATTAAGTTAAGGCATGTCCACACCAAAAAATAAAATTGATAAATTGATTTTTTTATTTTTATTTTCTTGACAATGACCTTAAAAATATTGCATGCAAAGAAAAAAATATATCGCATTGTTTGAACAGAACTCTAAGTTGTTAATTATATAAAAAAAAAACTGTTGATGATTTATTTTACAATTTAAATTCAGACTTGTGACTTCATGACTTTAAAAAAAGATATAGAATGACTTATAATCGTATCAAATATAATACACTTCCTGAAAAACATTATATGATAACCTTAATTTTTAAATACTTTAGCTATTTATTTTCAACCAGTAATTGACTAGTAAAGGAACAACGGTTTTGAGGCCGACTATAAGCGATTTCGGTCACATCCGCTTCCGTTTTTCCTTACTACGCATGCGCAGTAAGTCAAAACGGAAGCGGATATGAGCGATATTGCTGATAGTCGGCTTCAAATCAGTTGTTCCTTTATCAGTCAATACATCTAAAAATAGGAATAAAAAATCTTACAAGTTAGCATTCTCAATTAATATATCATATTATTAGATGTATTTGTGTTTCGAGTCAGAAAAAAAATTAAAAACATATTATATGTGTCGTTTATATTAATAAAATGCATTAAAAATAACTTCAGAAATTTCTTTGACTGTTCATGACTTCAACAATGGAAGTGATTAGTGATAAAAAAAAAGTTCTAACAATTCTCTAGGCTTAAAACACGCAAAAGTTAGGCTACAGTATCCTTCATTTAAATACTTCCTCGGCATCGGTTCAGAACATTAAAAAAAAATTAAAAAAAAAAAAAAAAAAAAAAAAATCACGCCATGCTAAAAGATAGGAAACTATACACAGGAGGGGACTTTAAGATTTTTCCTCTCGCTTCACCGATAACTTCCATTGCAATACTTGTAATTATAGTGACTCTGACGAAAACAATATCAACACGACTCAAAGATAACATCGGAATGCTACTTAAAATATTGTATATTTTCTCAGACAAAATTTCATCCAATAAAATTTAGATCTATTTCCGAACTTTTAAGACGCACACGTGTATGAGAGTGGTATTCCATGTAGTAATGTTAATTGTTGTGATAAACTTTTGTCTAAACTTCTTTTTAACGGAAGAAAATAAAATATTGATAAAAAATTGAAAAATAAATACTTTTAAATTAGTTTAATATATAGGTAAGTGATACTATGTTGTTGTTTTTATAAACGAAAAAAAAAAAAAAAAAAAAAAAAGTTTACCATTTTTAAACTGACAAAACGATAAACATTTCTAATTAATAAAAATGTTTTGCTTCTAGTAATGATAGTGTCAAAAATTTATTTCTGAATGTGACATATTTGTTGATATTTAAAAAAAAAAAAAGATATAATAATATGAATAATATAAAATTGTGAAATAAGATATAAATGAAGTGATGATGTTTAACAATTACATGAAAATGCTTTAAAATATAATATAATAAGGGGGACACATCAAGGAAATATTTTTGACAGTTGGAGAAAAATGATTGATAAATTTAATCAGGTCGTCGACTTTGTGTGCGTGTATATAAAAGGTACCAAGTTTAGAGTAGTGTTCACAGATCAAGCCTTGACATTGAGCAGTAAACATTGAACATGAAGAGTTTAACGTCCACTATCGTCTTGTCTGCTCTCGCAATGTTACTTCTGCTGGTATGTATATTTATACAACTTATTACATGTAGAAATAAGATCGGAGATATAAAAGAGTAGACCAGACATTTCTCAGGCCTAAATACCTCGCCCTTTCAATTGAATTTTTAAAATATTATTAAATAAAGAAAAAATATTTATTTATTTATTTAGTACGTTTCTCGGACACCATACATACTCTAAAAAAATTTTGTATCGAAATCATATTTCATTTCATGTCTCACATACATATTTTCTGCATTAAATGTAATAGTACATTGCCTCAAATCAATGCAGAAAATATGTATGTGATAAAAAAAAAAGTATTCGATGCATTTTTCAAATTTTATCTTCAACGTTTAAAGCAAATTAGAAAAAAAATATATAATATTTTTAAAATCACATTAAAACTTTTTTAGAAATATACAGTATATATTTTTTACATTCATCCCATTTCATTAGAAAGCTATAGTATTTATTTTGCTGCCTATAAAGGCTATAAATAATGTAGAAAGAATTATTGTAAAGTTCTTATTTTGACTATTCTGCACCAAGTCTATCACCCTCATATTATATCGTTAAATAATAACGATAACACTGATCGGGGTTAATTACATATTTGTTTCTTATTTGTTATTGTTATACAGCCTGATCACAGCATAGGATGTGGGAAATTTACTAAAGTTTATGTGTAATCTTTAAATAGTTACGTGCCTTGCGGGTCAATAAAGTTTCTTATTTTTTATCTTCATTAAATTTGTATGCATTGAAATTTATTGCATATAATGTATATATTATTGCACCGTGTGAACTCGCTAACATTTTCTTCTCTTTATTTTAGAGTACAGCAGAAGGACAAGGACTAATATCTCCTATAGGTACGTACGTTTACTCATCATTCATTCATTCATTGATCTGTTGATTTATTTATTGTTAGATTACGATATTTATGTTGGTGAGAGAGCTACGCCATTCATTGCTTACGCACCTCCTGAAGTCGACCTCAATATGGCCACAATTGAGCCTCGTCAGTTACACAGACTTGACGTGCCACGTGCGTTGTGTGGAATCACTGTGCTCAAGCCTGACCTCTTAATGACCTCGCTCAGATGTGCACCAAGGTTGGTATCTTCAGCGTATTTCTAAATTAAATTTGTAATATAATAACGTGACGGAAATTTTAAATTTATTGCAAAATTTCTTTTGTAAGCTAATTAGCTGAGTTAACTCAAGAGAAAATAATTGTGTTCCTTTATTCATCAGAAATTTTCGTCAAATCTCTTGACGTGTAATAATTTTTAATGTTGTCTACTATTTTAATTGTATATTTATATTATTACAAATATACGATGTAATGTAGTACATTAAAAGCAATACGTTTAAAAAAAAAAAGTTTTCAGAATTATTTGAGTCACATGAATGAAAGAAGCAAAAAATTATGTAACATGTGTTACTTAATTACTAATTATAATGTTATTGAATGTTCCAGCGTTGCTGCTAAGGCTACTTTGTATTTACTGGAACATCATCAAACAACTGACAACATATTCCTCAAGGTTCCAGATGCAAAAACAATTCGAAATGCGGTTACTAGTATTGCATTCAAACCACAATATACCCTTGAGGGTACCCAAGATGTGTATACCAATATCGCATTGTTGCAACTCAAAGAACCAATGTTCAAGGCTTAGGAATCTTGCAAGATCATAGCACTGTCTTGCGGTCTCCATTCTCTCATCATGATTGCATGTATTTTTATTAAAATATTTAAATTTATCATACTTTACATTTCTTTTAAATAATTTAATTGGTTAACGAAAACAAATTCAGAACAATTGTTTTCGATTTATTTTTAAACCTAACATTTTTAATGTAATTTTGAAAGTAAAGTAACCGCGGAGCTATCATTATCGTCACTCGATCAGCATTAAATTTGAGAAAATTCAAAATATAAACTCTAAAAATAAATAAAATACTGAGTTATTTTATAGAGTATGCAGGGAAAATGTTATATTGGAACATCATTAATGGAATCAACTAAATTAAAAGAACTACTTTGCGATTGTGCCTCCCTATATGGTCACTGTTTTTAGGTTTATCATCATTTAGGGACCATTTTTATTTATTTGGTATTTTATTATATTGTCTCTCCGGATTTATTATACACATTATAGTTTTGTGTGTATATTTTTTTCCTTCTTTTTCTTTCTTCTATTCCTTCTTTCTTTGAAACATATTTCTCTTATCAATTCCAACAGACCTTCATAATATTTAAAGTGGCCTTTATATATAATTTAATGCTCCATAAAAAAACGATATCAAATTTACCAATGTATAGTTATTAATACAGTATGTTCATTCCTCTTGTTCATTCATACCAATGCATACACTGAATTAAAAAATAGTAGTATAAATAAAGAGTCAAAATATATATTAAAGCATTTAAATTAATTATTTATATGTTTATAAAATTTGTTTATTTATAATAATGAATAAAATATTTTATTGAAATAAAATTGTGTTTTATTTGCACTCAAGTTTTCTATGTTATAGGAAAAAAAAATAAAATTACGTGAACACTTTATTTCCTATTCATATAAAATGAAATAACTAGAATAAGAGATAGTGAATAAGTATTGAATTCGGATTTTATAAAACATATAAGACAGATATTATTTATTACTTTCAACATAAATTAAATTTCCACTTGCATTTTTGTAAATCAATAAACAAATATTCTATTATTACAGGAGAGTTTGCGTATTATTTGCTTGTTAAAACCGTTCACATGGAGCATTAATGTTTTTAACATGCAGTCTTCAAGGAAAATCATTAAATTTTCATGTATATTTAAATTAAATGCATAGAATATAATGCAATTAGTCTACAGTGAAATAAGATATGTTTGTCAGAATAGTAAGTTGTGGAGATAAAAAAAAATAAACAGAATTTCTGTTCACTTACCTTTCAACATGAAACAGCGTCATGCTATGTTCACTATAGGTATGCAAATATTGCAGTGCTTGACTAGTCCCTTTTTTTAAGATAAAAAAGTAAGCAATTATAATTGTGGGGAAAAAGGAAGCTATTTTTATCTGGCATTGATGTGTTATTGGGTAGAAAAGTAAGGGTATAACCGAGGCCCGAGGTATCCCGGGGGCCTCGGTATAACCTTTAAGGCCTGCAAAGTTGTAAACCCTATAACTGTTATTTCATCAGCTATAGACCACAACTTACGTCATTTAATAAGTAATGAGAAGAACAGATTGTTTTACATATCATATTATAGTAAATTAATACACGATATAAGGAAAGTGCTTAATATATTTATTTGCTGTAATTTTGCACAGCTAAGCCATTATTTTCATCTCAAACAATCATCATCTCAATTCGCCCGTCTACTGTTACTTTCCGAGTGCAGTGGGTGTGCAATGCATAAGAAATTGTTGTACGGGTCGCATAAGTTGAAATTTTTCATTTTTCATTTTATCTCTTTAGCGGCGTTGCAATTGAAGTTTGGCTCAAAATAAATATATTTTATAAATTCTATTTTGTTTTCAGTAAATTAAAAAAAAAAAAGAAGCAAATTCCTAGGTCTGGAGAGGAGAGGGGCTTTGAGTTTCAAGGTAAAAGTGTTGAAATATTAGGACAAAAAATGTATCATAGTATTACAATGATGAAGGCCATAAGAGACAAAGGGTGATATATATAATAGAGTTTTACAATAGTACATAGACTATTGAGTAAAATGACATTAGAAATGAGCTCGCGTCGCTTCAATTATCAAACTAAATAGAGAATTCAATGAATACATAATATTTGTTTTGCTGGGGAATAAATTTTAATAACAATTCAATAAAATTCCGAAAAACAAACTTTTTATTACGAATTCCTTTTTCCTACTTGTTGGCAAAATTTATTAACATTGATATATAATATATCAATGACTTATTGTAATATCATTTCTTAAGTGATTAAGAATGAGGAGCAGTATAAAGGTAAACCATTGACAATTATTTATATCACACTTATAGTGAATATTATATCTTTAAAAATGTTAATGTTCTGGATTTATTATATATACACGAAATGAATAAATTACGTAATATTTTGCTACTTTTATAGCATAAACGATACTAAATTAGAATAACATTAATAACTATGCTACACAACATAATATTTATGCTGCATAACATAGTTGTTAGGAAGTATAGCTCAGATTTTGCTGTGTTGAACAATTTGTGCTGAAAATGAGCTAATGTTTATAATTATTATAGTATATTATCGTTTGTTAATAAGTTACTGTATAAACTAAACGTCTAGTCAAGGTTTTGTAAAATAGGGCAGTCATACCCTCACAACGCCTTAATAAAGTATATTATTATTATTACGTATTTATTTTTGTCCGTGTGTATAAATATAATTAAAAACAGGAGCAGGCAAACAACTGCAAGCTTTTGTATTAATTGCAAAAATATATTCAAAATTCATAATAATTTTTTATACTGTGATTTTCACAATACTGAGTAATAATTATGGTCTAAAAAGACACTCTACAGTATTACACTCTACAGTATTACACTCTACAGTATAACATACAGACACTCTACAGTATAACATAATTATATTCATACACAGACAAAAATAAATACGTAATATTTATGCTAGCTTATTTTCAGCACAAATTGTCCATAGGCATACTTTATAATATGCTGCAAAATAACTAGGTTATTAGCATAAATATAATAATAATAATAAATGGTTTTTATTCGAGGCCAAAAAAGGTACAAACCCACTTATATGGGTCTCTGATTTTCTTAGAAACAATTTTTAATAGTCAGAGTATTTCTTCATTACATCCAAATATATTATACATGATTATCAAAGGAAAATTTTCATAGGAAAAATATATTCTGTAGTTAATTTTTACATATAATACAATATTAGAGAGACATATAAGTTCAGTTTTTTATATAAGAAAAAATTATTTATATTGTTTATAACTTACTTATTATTTATAACATATTTATATCAATCACATATTTATATCACAAATAATATTAAAATATTATGTTGTATACAGTATAATTATTTATGTTATTTAAAAATTTAGCATCAATTTTGCTAAAATGTCACAAATGCCGTATAAATTACGTTATTTATCTTTCCATGTGCAATTTAACAATAGTAGTATAACATTTACCTTGAATGTGACATAAAAGTAGTGCATAAATTACGTCTTTATTTTCTCCAGATTTTAATTATTATTATATACTAATTGATGAATGGGGTATTTTCAAGTTAATAAAAATAATATAGCTTAAATAATTTTTATTTTAAGGTCACAAAAGATAGAGAGCTACTTACATGATCCTCTGAAATATTTTAAATTTCTGTATAATTATCAATTATTTTAAAAGTTTTTCATAATAAATTGCGATTTAAGTAAATAGAATAGTAATTAAACTATATATTGAAATATTTTTGTGTAAACATAATTGTGTATTAAAATTATAATTTAATTGTATGCTAACTCTTAAAATTTTATGTTGTAAACTATAATAATTATGATTATATGTTTTGTATAAACCACCATTACCACCGCAATATACATTATATTGAGAGTACAACCTTGTTTTTGCATGACTACAAATAAATATATGTATACAAGTAAAACAATTGTACTGTATTTTATAAAAAAAAAGAAGTTAAATATATTGTATCATTAAATGAAATTTAAATTGCCAGATTCTTGTTACGTCATGTTTCTTATTCCTTCAAGTGCAAGCACTACCACAGTTTGCCGATATTCCAGGTGACGTGTTTTATAAAATCTTAAGATCTCATTGACTTGCATAATCTGAAAATATCTAATCATCTAATCATGTGTGTGTGTGTGTGTATATATATATATATATATATATATATATATATATATATATATATATATATATATGTATATATATATATATATATATATATATATATATACATATACATATACATATACATATACATATATATATATATATATATATATATATATATATATATATATATATATATATATATATATATATATATTATATATATATAATTTATATTATAAAGTATTTGGATATTACAATTCTGATTATAATTATTAAGTGTGTGTTTATCTCATAACCTCTCTTACTTTCTGGCTTTGTCTCTCTCTCTCTCTCTCTCTCTCTCTCTCTCTTATTTTTTGTTGAATTTTTACATACCAGGTTACAATATTCATCTAATTGTCATTTACTCAATGTTCATTTTAATATTTCATATTAGCTAGCAAAAGAAAATATATGTATATTGAATATTTAACGGTAATTTTCCTAACAAAGTATTTTGCTATAAGAGAGTTTGTATTATTGTAATATACGATACTAACCTCAATGTTTTTCATACCAGTTGAAGTTGAGACAACCCTCGGAACTATATCTCCAGAAGGTATTAAATGGGACTATTTTTTAATTATACTTTTTTTTTTCATGAATGTATCGTATACTATATATGCGTGTACGGAAGTTACAATCTTTAAAAAAAAATCAATACATTATCTATACATATAAAAAAATTAAGCAAAAACAAACATTTCTTCGTTTGTCTTAAAGGCGTAGAACACCTTGAACAAAAAAGTTGCGTAATATCCTAACAAACCTGAAAATTAACGTTGATTTGGCTGGAGTCATTGATTTCTAATTTATTTTCCATTCACAAAATGCCGCTGCCACTGCCAGTCACTGACGTCACAGCTCGCCCGGTTTACTTGCGCGTGGACCAGGCGAACTGTGATGTCAGTGACCGGCAGCGGCATTTTGTGAATGGAAAATAAATTAGAAATCAATGACTCCGGCCAAATGAACGTTGATTTTCAGGTTTGTTAGGATATTACGCAACTTTTTTGTTCAAGGTGTTCTACGCCTTTAACGTTTTTATGCAATTAAAATAATTGCGTAGAGCAAAAATTGCAATACGTATATTATAACAGAGGTGAATTTGTCTTCTCTTACTAACAGAAGTGTTTTTTTATAATATGCTGGCTCAAAAAACAAAAAATAATAATAATAAATAAATAAAAAAAATACGTTGTCCGCGTTGAAGTACATAATATATTTGAAGTTGGTGACAGACAATTTTACTTGATTTTGTGTATAATTATTGGCATTTAGTTTTATATAATTGCATCACAAATGATATTTTGATAAATGACAGCATTTTTCTTGGTCTACAGATCCTTTAAATGTAAATGCACTGGATTCTCTTCTAAGTTCTTCATTAGGTAAGTAAATAAATAAATATAGAAGGATGCATGGACGTATACAGCTATATATATATATATATATATATATATATATATATATATATATATATATATATATATATATATATATATATATATATATATATAATATTATATATAAAATATAATAAATTAAAGGCATAGAAAACATGAAACAACACGTTCTTTTTAATCATTAAACAATTAAACACAAAATGGGATCTACAAAACTGATTATAATTTTTACCAGAATGTAAATGTGGCCCCACAAGAGAGCATGAAAAAACTGTAAAGTATGCAATTTGCGCGGATATTTCTGTTTATGACGTCAGAGACAGGCAAATATTAGTATAAAAATGTTGTGCGGGTTGCAAAAATTGAAAAAAATTTATCACTGCTACGGTGCTACAGTTGGATTTCGAGACCAATTAATGTTATTTATGTAAGTCCCATCATGTGTTTTGTGATATAAATGCTAAAGTTTTCATGTTGTCTATGACTTTTTTTTTTTTTAATAAGAATTTAAATTATGAAGGAGGCACTGGGCAACTTGGTTGTTTCTGCGAGTGTTACAAATCTGACGCGGGGCTGACACCAAACTTTGTTTCATTGAATGACTCAATGAATGCACTGTATAGTGATGTGGATGTTCCATCACTGACGTCCTCAGACTTGCCTAGTTCAGAAGAAACTACAACAACAACAACAACTACTGAAACACCAAAACCTGTAAAAGGTGAGTATTATAATAAATAATAATATACATTTTACGAGTAATTTGTTTTATTTTATTAAAACTTTATTATGATGACGATCATTATTGAGGGCATTCAGTTGATCAAGATAGTAATGATTAAATAAACCTGAATTTTTTTTTTTACTGTAGTCCTTTGGAATATGTAACAAGAATCAAAATATATAAAACATAATATATGATATGAAACATATTATTATTACTTTATGGGGAGTTAATAATATGCAACATTTTGTATTACCAGTAGTTTGATATTTTAAGCACATAGATGAAAAAGACTAATTTCAACAAACCTTTTCCTCCTTACATAATCATATATATATATATTATATATATATATATATATATATATATATATATACGGAGCTAGCCGGAGCTGAGCTCTGGTAAAAAGTTGAAAATTTAACATTGCGCTTACGGGAGCTCCGGAGCTGTCTTGCGTTTTTTAGCATTGATAGCTCCGTTAAAAAAAAAATTCTACTTTAAGCCCTTATATATATATTATATATATATATATATATATATATATATATATATATATATATATATATATATATATATATATATATATATATATATATATATATATATAATATGAATTGTTCAGGTATTAAAATGTTGTATTTCTTTTATCGTTAATGATAAAATTAAAAATTTGTGTCATACAGTAACCTTAATTTAACTGTTCTTGAAAAAGAAATTAATATAAAAAAATTATATAACATAATATCTTGTAAATAGGTAGATTAAACCTTTAAAACTAGATATTTGCTGCAATAGATCAATAAAAAAATACCAATCACATACAATAAATGAGAGTTTATATTTAGAAAGTGTGTACAGTTTTTTTTTTGTCTGTTCCCGAGGTGCAATATTTTAATATGCAATAAATATGATTGCATGTCAATTTCATGTGTTCTACAGGGGCGGATCCAGGGGGGGGGCGGTGGGGGCGACCGCCCCCCCCAAACGGCCCACGTGGGTGGAAAAAAATGAGCAAAAGTTGAAAAAAATTTAGTCGAAAAAAAAATTTTTTGCGCCTTCGGCGCAACTTTTATTGCTGGATAAGCTTTTGAATCCTGACTACAGTAAATACAGTATAATATAACAAAAAATATTTTTTTTAACATCCCCTAGTTGTCATGTCATCAGGGTAATATATCAGAGATATAGTTCTGTTAATACTTGGACATCCACGAAATAGTTTGCTCGCGAAAAGAACTAAAAAAAAAAAAAAAAAATTTAATGTAAATTTTATAATTTTTATCTCAAAATATTTTTCCATCCAAATATAAGTTTTATGTTTTACAATATCGATAATAGTTTGAAAAATTGCAAAACAATTTTTAGTAAATTGGTGTATAAAAAAATAATAATAAAAAATAAATTAATAAAAATAAAATAATACACAATATTAATAATTTATTTAAATTTTGCTCTTTTTTTTTCAAGTTTTTTTTCAAGTTTTTTTTTTTTTTTTTTTTTTCAGTGAAATAACATTAATAATTTTACAAAGAGATGAAAATAGAAAATATTTCAGAAATCATTTGTCCAACTTTTACTTTTTTTTTTTTGGCTTACATAAAAAAAAAAAAAAAAAAAAAAAACTACCAAATCAAAAATTTTGCAATTCAAGAATATTTTTTCAAAGGCATACTAATTTTGCAATATTTTCCAGAAAGGGGCGTGGCCAAATAAAATTTTTCGCCTGTGGCGCGCTACCCCCCCCCCCCCCCCCCGGTCCTACATTGTTAATTTTCTAGGAGATCGCCCCCCCAAAACACAATTCCTGGATCCGCCCCTGGTGTTCTAATTGAAATATGCAATCAAATTTATTGCAGATTTAAAATATTGTATTGTGTGAGCAAGACTTTAAACTTAAGACAAAAAATCACTATTATTAAATCAATTTAGCAAAATCAATTGATTATAATGATTTACAAGTATTCTAATAATTTTAATTGATTATTTAACCTTATATTATTGTATTTTTTTTTTTTTTTTTTTTTAGCTAAGAAGAATTCTGGTAAGAAATCGAAAAAATCCAAGAAAAAGCCATCTAAAAAGACAAAGCCAAAAGACTAAATAAATGAAGCAAGCTCAAGAATAAGTCAAGAACTTTGTATCAATTTAATTGAATAAAAAAATTGTATCTTAATAAAATTTAAATAAATACTTCATGAATACAGTTTAATGAAAATTATAATCTGAAATTTGTCTTATTCTTATTATCTCATTCTAAAAGGGAATGAATAGCGTCATACTATGCTCTTTTTATTAATTTTAATATGTATGCAAATATTGTATGGTTTGAACAGCTCCATTTTTAAGATGTAAAAAAATAATAATAATAATAATAATTATGATTATTGGAAAAAATATATTATATTTGTTTATTGTGGCATTGATGTGTTATTGTAGAAAACGTTTTAGGTCAGGATTGTAACTTAACCTTATAATAAGACTAATTTCTTAAGCCTTAAAGGCGTAGAACACCTAACAAAAAAGTTGTGTAATATCCTAAAAAACCTGAAAATCAACGTCGATTTGTCCGGAGTCATTGATTTCTAATTTATTTTGCATTCACAAAATGTCGCTAGCGCTGACCGCTCTTGCCAATTAGAAATAAATGACTCCGGACAAATCAACGTTCATTTTCAGGTTTGTTAGGATACAACATTTTTGTTCAAGGTGTTCTACGCCTTTAAAGGTTTTGAGCTCTTGTAGCAGTTAGAACATAACCTACGATATTTGTTAAAATGATAATGATAAAAAAAAGTTTTATATATTGGTTATGTTAAAATAATACCCATTTAGTACGTGCTTTTACATATTTATTAATTTGCTGTAACTTTGCAAAATAAATAAATTATTTCCATTTAAAACCATTACTAATTAATAATTTGTTGCACCAAGTTACAATAAATAATTAAGTACTAGTTTATAAATACTGTACACCTTAATATATTTAAACTATTAGTTTGTTATTTTATAATGTTTATAATTTTATAACAATGCAGTCGTTGTTAAAACAAAATTAACAACAATAACAACAACCACACATAATTTAAATTCAAAATTCGTTATTCATTCATTTCTTTCATCCAACATTCATAATACAATAGAAGACTTGCAAAAGTAGGTTTAGTGAGAAAATAAACAAACTGACAGCCCAACAATACTAACAAAGTGCTAGCAGACGACTTAGTGTTCCTGTCTACATTTAACATGCTTTCTTATGGGGCAATGAAGCAGCTATAACTCAAGTTAGAATTATTTTTCAGAGCTGAAATTTTTACTGTAGCTTACTGAGCCTACAAGCTTTTGTTTTCCTGGATTTCAAGTGATTTGGTTAAAAATTATTTTTTCATCCAATTAACTTCAAATCCAGGAAAACAAAAGCTTTGAGGCTCAGTAAGCTACAGTAAAAATTTCAGCTCTGAAAAATAATTCTAACTCAAGTTATAGCTGCTGCATTTCACCATAAGAAAGCATGTTAAATTGAGACAGGAACACTAAGTCGTCTGCTAGCACTTTGTTAGTATTGTTGGGCAGTGAGTTTGTTTATTTTATCACTAAACCTACTTTTGCAAGTCTTCTATTAATTCATTAGCTTAAGTTATGTATTGCCTTCAAATGAGAACAATTTAGAAATGATTGCCAATAAAATACTTACATACACACTGATACAACAAACAACATTACGTTGTTATTATTAACTATTACTATACAGCTAATTTTGGTTAAGATAGATAGAATATCTGATAGAAGATTATCCAGAAAAAAATTAGAATTTAAATTTTGAATCAAAAGTTTGTATAACTGATTTCATCCTTAAATGGACAGTATTATAAAATAATAATATATAAGTAAGCTCCTGGTCATATGAAACAGTATTTATTTGCATTGTGCAATACATTTGCTTGTATATAAATTTATTTCTTTTTTTAATGGAGATATTTCATATTATGCAATCAAATTTATTAAACATTGAAAATATTTCACAGCGTGAACAAACCTGAAGTTTCAAGAAGGAACCTCGAAAAATCAAAACAATCAAAATATATATAAAAAAAAAAATACAATCTACAGTTAGCACGAAATTCAAGTTTCCATTGTATAGATATTACTAGGCTGAAAATTTGTATAGAATTTAAATGTTTTTTTAGATATGTTTTTTATTATTATTAATATTTTTGTTTTTAATTTTGGTTTGAGAATTGTATTGTTTAAACTTTTTGATAAAGATATTTCATGCTTTATCGATTGCTTTTTGTTAAATTCAAACATTTATCCTATTTTGAGAAAATGACGAGTTATTTTGCCCTTTTAAAAACCATTGTGTTATTATTATTTTTTAATTTTGCGACATAATGAAAAAAGATTAAAAATTAAATAGGAGTTATGAGAAATGTACGAAAAAATTGTAGCAAGAACTGAAAATAAAATGAAATGTATCCCAAAAAAATAATTTTCATAGTATTTTACAATTATGTTTAAAAAGGGGGCAGGGAGCTCAAAGGACTAAATGTTAGGTCACTCTTCAAGGTAAAAGTGTTGAAATATTATAACAAAAAATGTATCATAGTATTACAATGATGAAGGCCATAAGAGACAAAGGGTGATATATATAATAGAGTTTACAATAGTACATAGACTATTGAGTAAAACGACATTAGAAATGAGTTCGCGTCGCTTCAATTATCAAACTAAATAGAGAATTCAATGAATACATAATATTTGTTTTGCTATGGAATAAATTTTAATAACAATTCAATAAAATTCCGAAAAACAAACTTTTTATTACGAATTCCTTTTTCCTACTTGTTGGCAAAATTTATTAACATTGATATATAATATATCAATGACTTATTGTAATATCATTTCTTAAGTGAATAAGAATGAGGAGCTGTATAAAGGTGAATAACTTAAAAATCTCATCTTTGTTGTTTATTATGTACAAATATAGTAAATATAGAATATATATATATATATATATATATATATATATATATATATATATATATATATATATATATATATATAGCAAATAGTGTATCGATTGTAGATTTATTATACAATTGCTTACTTTAATATTACTTACAAAAATGTTATCACAATTATTTTGCTACTCCGAATACAGTACCATTTTTAAGAAACAATTATCGATTTATCGCAATATTGCACTTTAAAAAAGAAAATTTTGTACACATTTATGCAATGTTTCAAATATTACAGAATTAAGAATTGTGATGACTATATTTATATAAGCATTGAAATTGTAACGATAAAACGTTTTAAGTATTAAAATCACAATAAAATAAACGTCTAATTTGTCCGTTGTAAATCTATATTACAATCTATTTCCCGTTATAGGTTCTAACGTTTGTGACGTAACTTACGTTTTTATCGTTAAATTTTAAATAATTAGAAACGTTATATCCGCTAATTTTGCAATACTTAAAACCTTATTGTAAAACTGTGTAAATGCTTTTTCTTGCATATTTATATGACTAGTAATCATACTGTGTATAGTTTAACAAAGTATGCTGTTCTGTTGTACAGCATAATAATTTATGATGCAATTAATGTGATGTAAAATTTGTAATGTAATGAGGTCCCTTCATGTTACTGTTCTAAAAATTCAACTGAGCTCTTTTGTTAACTTTTTAAGCTAAAAACATTAAACTATATTTATATTTATATATTTATATTTAAAATTGATCATTATAATGATCAATTTTAAAAATACACCATGCATTTTTTTTTAAATATTCATATGAAATTGTACTGTATATAAAATATCTTACAAAAATTTATACCATTTAATGAAATTTTGATTTCCAGATTCTTGTAACGTCATGTTTTCTCTTTCTTCATGTGAAAGCAAATCCACAGTTCGCCGATATTCTAGGTAACGTGTTTTATAAAGTTATAGGATTTCATTGATTAATATATAATTATATTTTATTACACAATGTACAGAGAATTGAAATATTACTTAATTCTTTTTATTATTATTTATATTACTATTATTTAATGCAGGGTTTCTCAACCTTTTTGAGCCGCGGGGCACTTTTAGGAGAAAGAAGCGGCCACGGAGCGCCCCCCAAAAAAGCCCGCCGCAGGGGCGATTTTTTTTCAACCACGTGACCGTTTTTTAGGCAATTTAAGTGAATAATATAACATAATTTCTAGAAGATTAACATTCACCCCATTAAAAACCCTAGCTAAAATTACAGCTTTAGATTTTACAAATATAATGGAATTAAGGAAAATTTAAGAAATAAATTTGTAACTTCAGAGCAGAAATTGTATGGTTAATTCAAGAATTAATAAAATAAATTAATTTTAAAAGCCTAATTTTTAACATTTCTAAACGATTTTACGATTTTAAAAGTAAATTTGAAAAAATGATAATTTTCTGAATATTTTATGTAGTAATAATGCAACTGTCACAAAAATACTGCCTCCTGTTAAAAAAAAAAAAAAAAAAAAAAAAAAAAAAAATCAAAACGATTCTCTCAGTCCAAAAAACTTGAAAAATTAACTTAAATTTATATTTTGAAAATTTAAGCTGACTTATAGAATACAGTATTGTCCTTAAGTTAGTTTCAACCTTCAGTATTTACTGAGAGTTTAAAAATAAGGACCAAATTTACAAAACTAAAATGACGTAACTAAAATTAAATAAATTAATTGTTAAAAATACATAAAAAGTAGCAGAAACACAATATTTATGAAAACTGAGACGTTTTGTACTGTATTGTTTAAAAATTATGAACAAATGTTTAATTTTAAATATAATTTTTAAGCTTAACATTTTTTTCTTCTTTTCTTTTTTTAATTTATTATTATTATTATTATTTTTACTTTTTCTTATATTCTGGCACCTAAAACCATTTCGCGGAGCACCGGTTGAGAAACCCTGATTTAATGGTATCCCTAATTTATGTGTTTATCTCACACCTACTCTTCTGTTACTCTCTCTCTCTCTCTCTCTCTCTCTCTCTCTCTCTCTCTCTCTCTCTCTCTCTCTCTCTCTCTCTCTTTGTGTCTTATTTTCATTCTAGCAATGCAAAAATGTTCATGTAGTTTTAATATTTCAGCAAAGGTAAATTACTGTATATTTATTGAAGATTTAATACTAATATTTCTAATGAGGTATTTTCGTATAAAATATTATTTTTAAATTTTAAATATGATATTTACTTTAATGTTTAATATTCCAGCTGAGGTTGAGACAACCCTCGCAGCTGAAACACCTGTAACTGAAACACCTGTACCTGAAAGTAAAGTTTGTTTATTTTTTCTTGAAGGATTCCTGGCCTCAAAAACAAATTTCCTCTCAATTATAAATAATGATTAGGATTATTATAAATTCACATATTTTATGCCTTAACCCTTCATTATTACTCTCACAAACTGTGAAAAAAACTTGTAAAGTAGGCAACCCGCGCTACAATTTCTATTGTAGACCCGGAATTGTTAACGTCATGAAGTCCTAAAGTTGCTTACTTTACAGTTTTTCAACCGCAGTTTGTGAGGCTACAGAAGGGTTGAAGGATATAATATATGTATGAATGATGGCCCCATCTCATCATTTTTACGTTTTTGATTCAATTGTTTGAGGCCTGGAGCCCTTTAATAATTTTTTACTGTTGAATGCGACACTACAGCACAACATAATAATAATGACACTTTAATAAATATAGCAACAAATAAATTGAATTTGTTTTATTTGCAGTTACTGCCGATCCAAACGCCAATCCTGAATCTACGTCCCCACAAGGTAAGTAACTGAATGAATATTAAAATATGAAACTCAAATAAACAACAAATTAGTTAATATTTTACTTATGCAAAGTTATTTGAACCAATTTGCAAAAAAATTAAACTCCGTTTTTGTGTTGCTAATAGATTCCTTATATTACCACGCATCTATTTATAAATCAATACAGTAGATATATAAATCTCGTACAAAATCACATAAAAAAAGAGCCAAAAAGTCGATCAATTTCTTCATACAGCAAGGATTTATGGCTGAAAATTCATGCTACTTCATATTAAAAAACATTCATATTCTAGCAAATAGAAATATTTTAATTTTAGTTCAAAAATTTTAGAATAAAACTCTGAAAATATTTATACATTATTTTATTATATAAAGTATATAGCTATATTTAATAAGGACTTTAATGCCGCTACATAGGTGAACTTGGTATGTGTCCCTGCGAGTGTACCACTGAGGCGCCGTTCGATTTTCCACCAGGCGATTTGCCATTGTTAGGCGGCGGAATGGCTTCACCAATTTCTGGACACATGATGCCAATGGGTGGTGATTCCCCGATGATGTTAGGAATCGCTCCTGCATCTGGAGCTCTAGCTGTAGATGATAGTGTAGGTGCTCCTGCTTTCGGGTTTTCTTCAGGGATGTTGTCGAGAGGCATGTCGAGGTCACGCAGTGTGGTTTTACCAGCTTCACAACCAAAATCTTCACCAAAAGGTAAGAAAGGTTCAGTATTCATATAGGCTATATTATCCTAATATTTCACAAACTACAGTATTATAGTAAATTCTGTAAACTGTGAAGTGTGTGTGTGTGTGTGTGTGTGTGTGTGTGTGTGTGTGTGTGTGTGTGTGTGTGTGTGTGTGTGTGTGTGTGTGTGTGTGTGTGTGTAAATATTTCGATCATAAGGTGATCACTGATCATGATCACAAATTAATTGTTACAATTATAATCACAGTGTTTTTAAAATTGAGCTGCTGAAAGATCCAGTCTCCTTTTATCCTCATGATTAAAACTAGTTGCCGAACGATTTTTTTTCGCACTCTGGTAATTTGGACTAACAAGAACCGAAATATTTAAAATACTAAAAAAATATTATTTAGTGGGGTGTTAAACTATGCAAAATTTTGTATTTACGATAGTATTTAAATTTTTAAGCAAACATAAGGGGAAAAAATTGATTTCAACCAAATTAATATTTTATTTCCATTTTCGTGACATGCTTGGACCTTGGACTTACAAAAACCATGTTTTCTGCTACTAAAATGACGATCACCTATGGTTATTCAAATGTAATTCGCATTATTTTTTGGTGCAAAAAAACAGGGTTTACGAACAACACTTACATTAAAATGATGTATATTCAAATAATTTTAATGTATTATTTATAATTTAAAAAAAAATAGGTAAAAAGGGTGCTGGTCCGAAACCACCTACGAAAAAACCTGCAGCTAGACAAAATACCACTGTAAAGCCAAAGGCCAATGCAAAGCCAACGGTTAAGCCAAAGCCAACAGCAAAGCCAACAGCAAAGCCAACAGCAAAGCCAGCAGCAAAGCCAAAGGCTGCCACTACAAAGCCAACGGTTACAGCAAAGCCAAAAGCCTAAATAATTATATGAAGTATGCTCAAGACTAAAACAAGAACCTTGTATTAATTTGATTAAAGAAAAATTATGAATCTTACACAATTCAATGTAATACCTCGTGCAATTAAAAATAATAATTATAATCTAAAATTAATCCTAAAAAATTTACACACTATTAGTTGCACCCCCGTCAGCCCCGTACATTGCAAATCACTGTTGCAAGTTACACCTCAGTTAAATTGTTATTTTAATTGTTGCAGCAATGTAAAAAAGTTAAGAAAGGTTTATAGAGGTTACAGCTTCGGTCATAATTGTATTATTTTCCTCTTTCTTTTTCCCTTAAAATATAATTAGGTAATTTTGATATATGATTTCAATTACTGTTTATCTCAGTTGATTCTTTAACAAAATAATTTAAATAATATTACATGAACATACATATAGGTAAGGTTGTAACGTTTACCGTCTTAAATTGCAATCTGAATAAACCTAATAACAGTCAATTTATTCATCATTGTTGCAACAATTAAAATATATATATATATAAGCGTTATATGGTTGTATTATTTGGCTTGTATCTCAAAATCTTAACAAAAAATTTAATAATATAATAATAAAAAAAAAAAACTTTTTGATGCCATTAGAAAGTTAATAGTAAAATTTTTTAGAACCTGTGACAGTTAGATAAGAGAAGAAGTAAATGTTGAAATTAACATAGCCTCTTATGGGACGAAAACTTCAAAAAATAATAATTCAAATTCTATAGCGTGGTGATCCTCCAACTCTAATTTATTTATTATTTTTTTTTTTTTGTGAACCTCATTCTATTGCATCACTATGCAAAACTTCAGATATTTCTTTCTTTTAACATGTTTTTTTTTAGTCATATCCCGAAGTAACTGATTTCTTAACTCTAAGGTTTAAATAAGTGGTTAAATTTGATGGTTTTAAGTTATGATCTCTATAATAACCACTTATTTTTATCATTATTATTTGGGAGCTGTTTGATTGAGAACCATAAACATAGAACATCTGAAATAGAAATTTGTTTCCATAAATTGTGAATAATCAATAAAATTGAACCATTTTGTTTTTATAAAATTTGACATACTCTAAATGACGACGTTAAATGGAAAAAAAAAGATAGAGAGAGAGAGAGAGAGAGAGAGAGAGAGAGAGAAGCGAAACAAGAAATTCTTGACCTAACAATAATGAAATCTAAAGCTTTTTTTGACTTTTTTGTTCCTATATTCCTTCCCACCAATAACATTTGTTTCTAATAAAAAATGGGTAAAGAGAAGATAAAATCAAATATCTCGATCGTTCTCACATTGACAACAAATAATGAGTTTGATTGTTCTCACTAACATTCCTCAGTAAAAAATTACTTTATATAATATGTAGAAAAAAAAATACTGAAGCAGTTTTTCATTGTTATTGTGATTTAAGTGTAAGATGTTGAATAGAAATGGATTGGGAATAAAATGGTAATGACCTGTCTCACATTACTCTATTTGAAAGTTTATATAAATAGTTTTACTACTTATGAATTTGATATATAATACCATTTGTGAAGATTTGCAGTCTTATCGGTGAGGATTTTTCTTTTAAACATTTATTATTAGCTTAAAACACGTTAAAGTATAATTTGTTGCCTAATATCTCTTATTTAAAAATTTCCGGAATCAATGCAGCGTTTTCTCAAAAATCGCAAAAAAAAAAAAAATAAATACATATAAGCGTATAATATAAGTTACGGGGCCCGGACCTTTTTATATATTTCCTAAATTTTTATTTTTAAAATTGTATTAAACAGCAGAGGTTTAAAATATAGATATTATTTATATTTTATTCATTAATAAATTTACACTAATTTATTTAATATAATAATAATATTGTTTATATAAATAAATACATAATTGCTATACAAATTGATTACATAAGGATTTATAAAAAGCATTTGTATAAAGTTTGCAATTAACTAAAGTTTTTGGAGTATGTACCCAAATGAATATAAAATAATTTATACTTGAAATAAACTTTTAGAAAATAAACCAATATAACATAAATATGTATGCTTATTTCTAGTGAGTAAGTGATTAATACTGTACTAAAATATACATTATTATATAGACTATATTATATATTATATAATTGGTAAATAATAATAATAATAAAAAGCAATGATGTTATATAAATAGTTGACTATAAATGTATTATAGAAAAACAATTGCAAACACAATAAATAATAGAGTATAATATATAAAAAAGAAAATTGTAGAAATAGTAATACAAATAGTCTACAAAGAAAATAAACTAACTGAAAGCCCCAGTAAACTACTGTATATTATACAGTAAAAAAAAGTGCTAGCAGTATCTGTCGACGTTCTCCTATCTTGATTTAGTATTATGCTCTCTAAGGAGAAATGAAGCAGCTCTATGGTTATGGTTAGAAATGTTTTCTTAATTGAAATTTTTCTGAAGCCCTAAAAAAGCTTTTATTTTCTTAAATTTCAAGCTATAGTATGACAAAATAATTTGAATCCAATATACATGAAATTAATGAAAACGAAAAATCTTTAAGACGGAAAATCAGGTACTGCAAGATTTGACTTTAAAAAATTGTAAAGAAAGAAAAATCTGAAATTTTGCACAGTGATACATTAAAATATGATATCTTCAAAAATGTAAAAAAAATTGGAAGGACACCATGCTAGATTTTAAATTATGATTTTTTTAAAGTTTTAGTCCCATAAGAACCCATTTTATTTCAATACTTTTTTTTTCTATTTACTATCTTATCTGATGGTCATGGGTTCTGAAAATTTTATCATAGGTAGCTGTTACAAATAACTTTCAAATGGCATCATACTCTTTGAAGTTTTCTTTTAAAATTTTGAGATACAAGCCATCTATATATACAACCCTTATGGCTTTAGTATAAGCTATATATAGCTTATAAATTTTTATCCTTATAAATTTTTATCCTGCACACTGAAATGTTAACTTTATAAAGTTAACATTTCAGTGTGCAGGATAAAAATTTCTAACTCGAGTTATAGCTGCTTCATTCCCCCATAAGAAAGCATGTGTATAATTAAGACATAAACACAAAGAAAGTCATCTGCTTCATTGCAATTTCTTAGTATTGCTGGGATTTGAAGAAATTGTTTAATTTCACATTAAATCCCTTTTATGCAATTTTATGCAAAATATCCTGAAAATGTTCAGTGGCAATGTAATGCAATTATCAAAGTTACAATTATTTGGATAAAATATTTCAAGGTAATACCTACATTACATTCTTTAAAAAATAATATTAACAATAAATATGAAAAACCAGTAACTGAAAATATATTTATTCACATGGATGTGTAACATGATAACATTATGTTTCCTTACTGTACAATATTTATAGCCATGAAAACAACAATTGATTTCCTTTTCTTTCAATAATTGTGTTTCATACATTGCTGATTTTCCATGAACTATAACTGCAGGACTTGCATGATATATTGAAGCCAAAGGAAGAAAATATCATTGACCATCAATGGTATCAACATGAAGGTAGTGTATTTTCTAAGTCTCTATTTTTACGTCTATTGCTATTATATAAAATGTATTTCAGTATACCATTACTTGTAATTCGTCTCTATTTAAAAAATAAATAATATTTTTAAAAGGTCAAATTGATTGTAGACCTGGTTAAATTCCTGGTTCACTCTTATACAGTTTTGGTCCGGGTTCATCTAATTTCAAAAGTTTATGTGTGTAATGAACAGTATAACTTCGTTCTATCCTTGAATTTTATTATTTATATAGCTATGAATTTATTTAAGAAAAAAAAAACTGTTTGTATACAATATGCACTTTAATAAACTACGGTATGAATACGAATTTTACATATAACATCTATGCGTGAAATCATAATCACCTGATTTCATGAAGGCACAAGACAAAAACAAATACGCAATAATTATGATATCCAGTTTACAGCGTTATTTTGTTCAATACAATAATATAATTTATACTATACTGCAAACTATAGGGTGTGAGCGCATGACGTCATTCTGAATGCTTTTTGATGCTTTTCTTGCTATGCATTGCTAAGCATAGGACAAACGTAGTTTTTCACCATTTTCTTTGGAAAATTAGCTATCTTTATGTTATTATTATTTTTCTTGCATGCTTGAAAAACTAATTCAACCTGTTAACAACATCAATGTTCTCAAAAATATTTCAAAGTATTTTTAAACTGGCAAAATTAGTCATTTTTTCATACTGGCCCATGTTATTGAAAGAGAAGAACTGAAGTGAAAAAATAAAATAGCATTAAATTGCTAATACTAAACCACTACTACTACTACTTATTTAGCACTCGATGGCGTCAACTTTGACATGAATGAAACAACCGTCCTATATATATATATATATATATATATATATATATATATATATATATATATGTGTGTGTGTGTGTGTGTGTAATTTTATATGACATTATGACATAAAACATAGATATTATGTTGTATATAGCACAATAATTTATGCTTTTTCACCTTTAACAATTATGCTATACCTATAAAGACGTAAATACAGCACAAATTACATAATTTATTCTTTATCTGTATGTTTTACAGTTTGACATGTTATTATATGACAAGACCGCAGCGCTTGTTGTAACTTTTATTATGACTATGAGCTGCCTAGGTCAATAAGATTTCTTACATTTGAAGTGCTCAATCAGACTATAAATTAATAAGTCTATGATTCAAACAATGGAATAATCTATTGATTGATTTCAGGTCATACTCACGTTGATTTTGGCCGTGGCATGTGTCCATGGCATGCCTCAGGGTAAAGTTTATATTATATTGACATTTGTCTTTGCAACTTTTATTTATATATATAAAAAAAACATTGATGACATTTTTATTCAATTTTTCAATTTTAAACTAATTATTAATAAAAATAATAAAAAAAAAAAAACGAGTAAATATAATTTATAATTCAGAATAATTTAGTTTTGAATTTAATTTTAAAAAATTCATTGAATTTTGTGTATTTTAATTGTTAATGAATGAATTTAAACATTAAATTATATATTTCCTCCGTAATTGTAAATTATATTTCCCTCCGAATTTCTTTAATAAAAAATGTAGGTTTTTTATTGTGTATTAATACTTTGATTTTAATTTACAAAATAATATTGTTTGAAAAAACAAAACATTCTAGTTGAATAAAAAAAAATCAATAAAATTTTAAAATATACTGAGATTAAATTCGGTAAGTTACAGCACGTGGCAGTAGTTAAGTTGCTATTTTTAATGTTGGAAATCTAAAAAAAGTTAACTATAAAGTTTAACTATAGGTTGCAATTATTATTGACCTTTTTAATAGAAAGCTTATTCTCTATACTCTTTATATAGTAGCGTTTAACGTATACGTATTAAATTTTAAAATAGAGTTAATGTAATGATCATAGGCTTATTAAAACATTTATAATTAATTAATATTTATGATTACTGTAAATTTTTTTATAATAAAATAGTAAAAGCAATTCTGGTTAAGTTATTTGTTTATTCGGTAACAGAGAAAATTTCTATCCAAGCTGATATTTGATAAATATAATAACAATTATGATAATGATGTAACGATGAATTGTTGTGTTTGCAGGTCTTTTAGGTGGATTATTTGGTTCATTAGGAAATATCAGTTCAATGATTCCTAGTGACATCAGCTCATTAGTTCCCGGTGGACTTGGAAATATAACATCAATGCTTCCTGGTGGACTTGGAAATCTAACATCAATGGTTCCTGGTGACATTAGCTCAATGGTTTCTGGTGGTCTTGGAAATCTAACATCAATGCTTCCAAGTGGAATTGGAAATCTAACATCAATGCTTCCAAGTGGACTTGAAAATCTAACTTCAATGCTTCCTAGTGGACTTGGAAATCTAACTTCAATGGTACCTGGTGACATCAGCTCAATGGTTTCTGGTGGACTTGGAAATCTTACATCAATGGTTTCTAATGGAATTGGTAATCTATCTTCAATGATTCCTGGAGACATTAGCTCTATGGTTTCTGGTGGTATAGCAAATCTAACCTCCAGGATTCCTGGAGACTTGGCGGGATCTTTAGGGAATTTTTCTAATATTGATCTCAACTCTTTGTCGTCCAACCTCGGTTCTATTACAGATGGATTAACAACCAAAGCAACTACGACCGCAAAACCAAAGAGTAAGAAGAAGAAGACGAAGAAGAAATGTAATGTATAAAATAATGTTATAAATTTTAAGTAGATCAGTATAATATGCAATATGGCAAGAATGAGTGTTGGTGTGTGGAGAATATCATGAATTCATTTTTAATATGTGTTAAACGCAGTGGTTAAAGGTCTTGGCTTTTAAAAAGATCATAGTATTCATTGAATGCGCTCTCATGTTCTTCGTATATTTTATGATATTCGTGCATAATGCCAGTAAGTAAAACGATACACAGATTAACGTTTTGACATATTGTATTTTTATATCTTCGCTAATCCTATATAGCAGTGGTCGTAGGTCGTAGTGTCACTCGCCTAGTTAGAGGTAGCTAAGAACGGTTAATGCATCAATCCAAGTCATTTCATACATTTAGATTAAATCAATCACATATTATCTATGTCGTAATGTCCAGAACTCATTTTAATTTTATTACTTCAGATTTCATTATCGATATTTTATGTTAAAATTCATCTAAATAATAACATAACATAATAATAGAACAAGAAACAATGTTTATAATGATAAAATGCAAGCATCAAATGATATCATGTACTAACGCGCAATAGAGTATAATTTATAAAAATCAATAGATCGCAACATTTAATACACTAAAATAAAGTGTTTACTTCAATTTCAACTATAATAAATTATTATTATTTATATTATATACTAAGTTGCGGTAAATTTAGGAACGCTGAGCTAAAATTAGATTATTGATTATTTGATTAACTATGTTCCAGCAAACTCAAGATTTTTTTATTTTATTATTATTTTTTTTTTAAATAAAAAATAATATTTTATATGAATACAAAATAATATTATCATCATCGATATTATTCTGGTATCAGTATTGATAACAATAATTAGAAATTACTTTTGTGAGAACTATATACAAAAATTTATCTTTATAAAATAGCAATAATAATTGTTAACGTTATAATTACATTCACTATAAACAATTAACCATGACAGCTCAACTATGGTTAACAGAAAAGTTACTTTCAACCATCAAAGAATCAGCTCAGCAGCCAAAATTGGTTCAGCATAACTCTAATATCATATTATTTTGCTGTAGGAGCAAAACTAGCTATGGTGTAATGTATACTGTAAAACAGACGCTGTAAAATTAATTTTCTACTAATTATTATTATATTATTCATAAAAATTATCTTAATTTAAAAGTTCTAGTTTTTTAAATCTTTCGACAGTTTATATATAAATCTTTCATTGCTATCATTATAATACGATTTTATTCTAGCATCTAAGAAGACCACCAAAAAGCCAGCAAAGAAGAAGGCTAAGAAGGAATAAAATAGAAAAGGCATTCTTTGTAAAAAAGAAAAAAAGGAAAAGAAAAAAATTGTTCCAATAAAAATTTGATCAATAAAAAATTATTTACTTGTTCGTTTGTTTGTTTTTTTATAAAATCAAAAATTTATTATGCGATTCTTGACTCTTAAAAGTAGAGAAAATTATTAAAAAAATTAAAGTGTCTTCAGTTTTCTTTATTTAGTTTTATTTTAAATAAAAGTTTGTTTTTAAATTCAAATATAATAATTTATGTGTACCGCCACTTAAAAAAAATACAGTGCAGTGCGTGTGTAAAATAAAAGGTAATACGCATGAGAAAAGATGAATGAATGAATGAATGAATGAATGAATGAATGAATGAATGAATGAATGAATGAATGAATGAATGAATGAATGAATGAATGAATGAATGAATGAATGAATGAATGAATGAATGAATGAATGAATGAATGAATGAATGAATGAATGAATGAATGAATGAATGAATGAATGAATGAATGAATGAATGAATGAATGAATGAATGAATGAATGCATGAATGCATGAATGAATAATTTATTTTAAAAAGTTTGAAAGGGCAAGATATAGAGCACTATAGAACTGCAAACTCCCCATGTCTAATAAATATAAATAAACACATGGTATAGCAATGCTATACAGCAACGATTGTAGTTCCTGTTCCAAAAAAATGCAATGCTATTTCAGAACGATGGGAAAATTATACCTTCTCTCTTCCATTGCGTTTTTACAGTCACAAATATAAACCAAATTAAAAAAATTACTTGTAATATTTCTAATGACAAATAATTAAAACTCATGCCATCATTTGTGAACAAAATTTAAAACTTTTTTAATGTCCATGCCAAAAAAGATTTATGAATGGATGTCACAAATCAAGAAGCTAATGCACATTAATGTGATTGATATACACTTTCAGATTTTTTTCCTATTTTTACTGTAACTTTTTTTGAATATCAAAATAAAGCTCATCATAACTCATAAACTATTATTCAATTCTCTAATGATACAGGCATTAAAAAATACAGTATTTGCAGTGTTATTCTTTTGAGAAAAATGGGTGCTGAATGTGTGTGATAATGATTAGATGATATCTTAAATTTTTCATTTTATTTTTCATAATAAACGTTATAATTTATAAATAGAGAGAAGAAAAAACAGTATACATAAAATTTGACTATTATTCCAATTATGAGAAATAAAATGCAATAAAACTATGTAGTATATTTATAAAAATATTAATAAATAATTTGAATGATAAAAAAAGAAGTTATACCATCATGTCAGATATATCATATATGAATAATATTTGAGTACATATATAATTCATTCTTTCTAAATAATAATAACATGTCGTCAACCTGTAAAATGATGTAATTATATGTATGCAACTATAGTAAAGATTATTTTATAATGTATGTTATATGGAATATATTGTATATTATATAATATGCATTAAAAAATATTTTATGTATACATAAACTAACTATATATAAATAATTATATATAGTTATATATAAACTAACTATGTGAAACTAAATGTAACTGCTATGTCTTGGTTTAGATTGAGATAATAAACAATTATGAATTATTCTCAATTCACGAACATTTATTTTTATGGCAAGAAGTTCCCTCATGATCTCCGCAATGACATGCGCAATAAACTTATTTGAACAAAACTTAATTATGTTGTACGTTGCTATATTATATTATTAGGAAGAATACATAAAATTTTAGGCGTTAATTTTATTTCGAGGACATTGTCCTGATTTGATTGATATGAAATATAATAATTTTTTAGTTCATTAAGAATTTTTATGTAATTTTTGAAAATCGAAAAATGACGTCATGGGCAGCAATTTTTTCTATGCGTAAATTGCCATCCAAGACGTCATTTTTGGACTTTCAAAAATCACATAAAACTACTTAATGAACTAAAAAATTAGAACCCGCATATCTATCGATACAAGATAATGCCCTCTTTTAGAATATGCAATAAAATTAAACCCTAAAATTTTTGTTTAGTCTTAATTCCTAAAAACATAATGATGATGATTGATAATTTAAGATACTACAATTTTTTTAACCATTCTTTATCTCTTGCACGTCTTAATCACTATAATGCATACAAAAAAAAAAAACAGTAAAAAATAATTATAGTATAATTTAAATAGAATATATTCATCAAGTTTTAAACGCACAAAATGCTACTAAATTATTCACAAATAATTTATATAAATAAAAAGCAAAAATATATATATATATAAATATAAATAAATAAATAAAAATAAAAAGCTCGCAACAAAATATTATTTAAGCAAAGCTTCAAAACATTAAAAATATTATCAATTGATCAGAAAAATGTGTTATTTTTTTCCCTCCAAAAATTTGATTATTTGAATGGGGAATTCACATTTTTATGACACATCTCCGCCAACAATTACTGCAACTTTATAAACTATCAATAAGTCCATTCAAAGTGCATCAAAATTATAGAAAAAAAAATCATGCAAATTGCTGAGGCAGAGTTATCATCACAAAATTTCCTAATTTGATAGTTCCATTAAAATCTGTCAAGGTAAAACATAATATAATTGTCTTTTATGCAATAACCCTGGAAAACCAGATATTAAAAAGAACAATTGATTTCCTTTTCTTTCAGATATTCAAATGAACATCCTTTCGAGTGACAATAAAATGACAAGGTTTGATAGAGTTGAATTGATGTGAAAAAATATCAGTTAGCATCAATGTTAGCTACATGAAGGTAATAGCTTTCTGTTCTTCTTCACTTGCAACTAAAAATAAACAGTTAGGTCGCAACGATAACAAAATACATACATTTAAAAAAATCTTATAACAATTTTGAAAGAGGATATTTTGTTACGCAGCTATGGTGACTTTCAATATAGTAATACTATATTGCAATTATTAACATTGCATTGATTTTCAAACGTTATTTCTTTTGTGCAATTCATTCAAAATTCATTAAAAATACAATCGATGCACATTCATATTCGTTTTTAATAATAAAAATTTTATTTTTAGTTACTATAGTTATAGTTTTTTTTATTTTTTTTAATTTTTATAACATATATAATGCATTTTCTTAAAAAAAGCCATAAATGTTATATCATAATGTTTGAACTTATTATAATAATTTGTAACCAAACGGAATAGCTTGTTATTTGGTTACAGATTATAATAAATTCAAACATTTTGATGTCGTATCATGGCTCTTAAGAATATGTATTATGTTAATGTTATAAAAATACGTAAATAAAATAAATCGGGCAATGAGACAGTAAAATGATTAAATAATAAAATAATAAATAAAAAATAAAAAAGAGCAAAACAAAAGCCAAAAAAGAACTTTTAAATACCCTAAATTATTAATATTATTAACTCACGTAGAAATTATGTGTTTTAATTATTTCAGATCGTTTTAACACTATGTATTTTGGCTGCATGCACCCATGCAAGGCCTCAAGGTAAATTGTAATTCATATAATTTTAAAGTTTTGTTAAAGGAATAGACCAGAGAAAAACATAAGCATCTATATCACATATAACACTTAATGGGATTTACATAAATAACTTTAGTTTGTCTCAAAACCCAACAGTAGCCTCGTAGCAGTGATCAGAAAATTCGATATATGCAACCCGCACAACATTTTCATACTAATTTTTGCATGTTTCTGACGTCATAAACATAAATTTTTACGCAAATTGCATAATTTACAGTATTTTCACATTCTCTCGTGGGGCTATTAACATTCTGGTAAAGATCGTCATCAGTTTTGAAGATCCCATTTCGTGTTTATTCATTAAAAAGCGCATGTTGTTTTATGTGGTCTATGGCTTTAATTGAATTCAAATACTCTTATTGAGTATACCGTTTAGTATTATAAACAAAAATCATGCAAATTTCTGATTAGGGTATATGATATGATAACACACTCAAATGTGTGTGTATTTTGTTCGATTCAATTATCTACAAAACTAATTTCTATAACTTGTGAGTTTTTACGCGCTCTCAAAATAATAATAAATAAATGCAAAGAGTCCCCGACTTCTTAGCATTAATATATACATTTGTAGCAAAACATTATTACAAGTGGAAATTATTATGATTACAGGGGTGTTCGGAGGACTGTTCAACTCCTTTTCCTCGTTGTTGCCAGCTGATGTGAGTTCTAAGGTTTCTTCATTGATTCCTCAAGGAATAGGTAATCTCACTGCAATGATTCCTGGAGGAATGGATGGAATTCAGAAAATGATTCCTCAAGGAATTGGTAATCTTACTGCAATGATTCCTGGAGGTATAGATGGAATTCAGAAAATGATTCCTCAAGGAATGGGTAATCTCACTGCAATGATTCCTGGAGGTATGGATGGAATTCAGAAAATGATTCCTGGTAACATACAAAATCTCACCTCTGGCTTTGGAATAGGAAATATTTCTTCTATGATTTCTGGTGGCATAGGAAATATTTCTTCTGCGATTTCTGGTGGTTTAGAAGGAATAGGAGGAGACATTTCTTCTGCGATTTCTGGTGGACTAGGAAATTTGAATCCTGAGAACTTGGCGGGATCTTTTAAAAATTTGACTTCAATGGACTTTTCATCGTTGACAAACAGATATCTAAACCAACAACCTATGCCGTCGGCCGAGGTCGTTGACACTACGACAGTTCCGGTAGAAGCTGAGACTGTTTTTTCTGAACCGGAAGTCATTGAGGCTGCTGTTGAGGAAGAGACTACTACAACCGCTAAACCAAAGAAAAAGAAAAAGAAGAAGAAGAAGAAAGGTAATTTAACTTATTATTATAATTACACCGAATTTTAAAATTAGGATTCTTCAACTTTAAAGCGTCGAAAATATTTCAATTGGGTGAGCGTAAAAGGAATAAGTATATTATAATAACTATTAATAAATTTTATAAGTTAAAATATGAGAAATTATATAATAAACAATACAAAATTATATAATGTCATACAAGTGAGCATTATAGAGTACAAGTTTGGAGCGAACCAAAAAAAATTATGAGAATTTTTAGAAAATGTTTTATATTCTACTTATAAATTTACAAATTTCCCTAACCTGCTTCAACTATATTTGGTGTTTGGTGACGGGGGTGAATGAAACTCTGTCTGCTTGATAGGTTTACTCAAGCAAAGTTGAAATGTATGTATTAAAAAAGAGTTGGATTTACAAATTATTTCACTTTAAGTAGTACTTGCTTATTTTCATCTAAAATAAAACCTTATTTGACAATTTTTATAAAAAAAAAAAAAAAGAAAAAAAAGAAAGGAAGAAAGAAAGAAAGAAAGAAAGAAAGAAAGAAAGAAAGAAAGAAAGAAAGAAAGAAAGAAAGAAAGAAAGAAAGAAAGAAAGAAAGAAAGAAAGAAAGAAAGAAAGAAAGAAAGAAAGAAAGAAAGAAAGAAAGAAAGAAAGAAAGAAAGAAAGAAAGAAAGAAAGAAAGAAAGAAAGAAAGAAAGAAAGAAAGAAAGAAAGAAAGAAAGAAAGAAAGAAAGAAAGAAAGAAAGAAAGAAAGAAAGAAATGCGTATGTAAGCAAATAATATGAGCGTATTTTTTGAAGAATAAATCTAAAAATTCCAACAAAAATGACTATCTTTAGAAGTATAATATTAGAATCTTAAATGTAACATTATTAAGTATTTCTAAAACAACATTTAATTGCTAGCTGCTATTTAACACATTCCAACAAGATTTAATTTTCTTTTGTTTTACAGAGATTGTATAAACCTTGTGTTTTGCACCTTTTTTTTAACGACAGTTTTAATATATGAAGTGTAATGAATTCTCTTCAACTTCTATTTTTCATCATATAAATTCACTTATGAAGATTTTTTGAAGTACGCACTCTGAGCATTTAAAAAAAAATTAATAACGTTAAATTACATTAAAAATTAATAAAAAAATTACCCTTATATAATATAGTTAAATTTTATAGGCCCATATTATTTTACAATGCATAAAATAGCTATAGCTATAAACATTCACCAATGGGAAAAACGTCGTACAAATTATATTACTATTATTTCGTTTGTTATGCAATGAAAAACTTTTAATTTTTATCACTTTATTCTCTTATGTTCAGCAGCAAAGAAGCCCAAAAAGAAGTCCGAATAAAATGATGTAAAATCAAAATATTACTTCAATAAAATTTTAACCAAGAGTTATTTAATGTGTGTTTTTCCTACTAGTTTTAGAATGATGATAGATATTTATTGAATTAAGATGAACAAATTTAAAGTCTTTATATTTTTTGTTTCCTATTTTTTTCACTTGAATAAGTAAAAATGCTAGTAAGTACTATACACATTTGATTTTTCTTTTAATTCAATACGAAATTTATATGGGAAGAAAAAAAATGCAGTTCTATATCATTTAAAGCCATAGACCACACAAAACAACATGTGCTTTTTAATTAATAAACACGAAATGGGATCTTCAAAACTGATGATAATTTTTACCAGAATGTTAATGTAGCCTCACGAGAGAGCGTGAAAAAACTGTAAAGTATGCAATTTGCATGAATATTCATGTTTATGACGTCAGAAACATGCTAAAATTAGTATAAAAATGTTGTGCGGGTTGCATGGTTTTGAGACAAACTATACAGTTATTTATGTAAACCCCATCAAGTGTTTTGTGATATAAATGGGTACTAAATGCCTATGTTTTTCTCCAGTCTATTCCTTTAACATTGGTATATAATTTTCTATGTATTTTAATTAATTTATTATTCAACGATTTATTTATTTCTCTTCTCTCCTGCTAAAAAAAACTCAAGACCAATATTATCTCAAATGATCAAAAATACATAAATACGTATAAATTATTGTAGCTTATTCATTCATTAAAAAAAAATGGTATTGGCAAAATAATTTAAATACAAACATACCTTGGAAATTTATTCATTTTTATTTCACATAAAAATTATAATTAGGTTACAAAGATTCAGATCAAATCAAAACATAAAATGTTGAACAGAATTATTTAACTATTTCTTTCTTATAATGAAGTGGTGGCTTATTAATAATTCATTGCATCACATTGATTATTAATAACTATATACTTGTTTACGTCAAGAGAATGATATTGAGAAAAGATCGATCAAGTTTGGTAATTAAGCTCCATGCAATTTTAACAGAAGATCAATAATGCTTATTTTTACTTTAATTTCTCATGCAACTGCGAGTAAATTAGAAATTTTAGGGATGGGGGAAGAGGAGATAAATTTCTTGCATGAAATTGAAATTTTACAAGTAGTTTAAAAAAAAAAAAAAAAAAGTAAAAAAAGCAACTACTTAATTTAATCAATTTTTGAAATTGGATTTAAAAAAAATATATTATTATTATTTTTTATTTATAGTCACCCTAGAGCTCTATAAAAATAAGCAACTAACTTTAAATTATTATGAATAAATGAAATAAATGAATAGGTACATACTTTTAATTTTCTATTATAAGAAGATAAAAATGCACGACTTTAAATTCTAGCAACTGCTACATAATTTAGACAATTTGTTATATTTTTATTCTTACTACAGTGATAAAGCAGTTTTCTGATGTAGGTGTGATATATTTTATACATGGGCAATTTGCTGTTTTCTCTCCGCCTTTTGGATATTCTATTGTTTTCATATAATATGTAATTAGTTATAATTATATTGGCCAATAAAGAATCCTAATAATTATTAAGTATTAAGAATGTATATTATTATCACACAGCTGATATTAAAACAAGGTAGAAGAAAAAGAAGAACATACTAATAAAAAGAGCATATAGATACTTTTCTCAATAAAATTCACATTAATATCAAGTTACACACTTGTTCATAATTAATATAACGAAAGAACACATTTTTTTCCAGGTACTAAAATAAATAGGCTCACAAAATTTAGGAACATTTCCTATTTATAGCACAAGTTCAACAATTTGAAATAATTGATTGTATTAATATGGAAAATCAATCAATAACTTTTAACTTAGAGAGAAAAAAAAAAAGGACGGATTCATAAGAGAGAGAAAAAAAAATAGGAACACATAACTACATGACCACAATTTTGTGTGTGAAAACTAAAATTAAGAGTATGGCTAATAATTACTATGTTTCATAGTTAAATGCATGCTGTGTTGTTGTAATACATGAAACACAGAATATCCTACTTTGAGCACTTTTTTTTTTTTTTTTTTTTTTTTTTTTAACACTGTATCTACCCCACACTATTTAATTGCCAAACAAAACCATACTAATAATTGCTTGGCTTTTTTATATCTTTTATTTAAGATTTAAAATTATAACAGGTATAAATCTTCAATAGTAATTTTAATTGCTACATCGTCACAAGTCAAATATAATACTTTTTACTACGTTAAATATTTTGTAAATTTAATAACATTTTCTTTTGTGCATTTAATAATTAATAACAAATAACCTCACGGGTGTGGGAGGGAGGGGGGGGGGGGACATGCAATTTTGTAAGTTGGGAAATATAAAAACTTTGATTGTTAACTTTTAAAATATTAGGGAATATTGCATAACATAAAAAACATTGCAAAAGTAATTGAAATGGCTCTGTTTGAAAAATATATAAAGTTACAAAATATTATTATTATTAAACAGAAAAATTTCTAAATTAACACACTTTGAAAAATCACAAAATTTAAGTTCAAAACTTTTATTATATTCAATGTTTTGAAATTATATTTTCACGAGCCAAAAAGTGCAGTAACATTTCAAAAAAAAATGTACAAAATTATGTAAATGATAAAGTTAAAAAGATAGGATAGAGTAAACCAGCAATGGCTTTACTATAAAAAAAAAAAAAGCCATAAAGTTGATGGCAAATCTTGTTATAGCACAGAGGTAATGAAAACATTGATAACTTTCAACATGGGACTCCCAGTAAACATAATATGCATGCCAGTCTTTTCAGAATTCGAGCAGTTACAGCTATCTATGTGTTAATTTTTAATACTCTCTGTGCTAGCAAGATTGATACAAAGCCATAAGAAGAAGAAGGTAAGCTTTTTGCTGGTTTTCTCAATCCTATAATTTTTAATGTTATCACATCCAACCTCGATGGTTTATTTTCCTTAAATTTATCAAATTAATTGTATAAATGTAAGGAATAAAGAGAAACAGAGAGAAAACTTAATTATAATTAATAGTTAATGTACCTTGCACCAAAATTTAAATCTAAACTTAACAAAATAATTAGAGAAAGAGAGATAGAGAGAAAGGGTCAATCTCCAATATAAAATCTAACAAGTAGCGTCAATGGCAGTAAAAATTGTGTGGCACATATTTCTTGAGATATATTTATTTCAATATTATGATAGTAAAATAAGTCTTGTAAAAAATAGGCTTAAGCATTATTGGAAAATCTCCATTACAGTATTACAAATTTGTATGAGAAAAATACAACAATGCTTAATAACTTTATGAAAAAAATACTAATTATATATATTTTTTTATGGCCGCATTTATAAATTTTAGTTATTAACCAAATTTCATTGTATTAGTATTATTATTATTTTTTGCATGAGATTAATTTGTAAATAACTTAATGGCAATATGTTTATCTATAATTGGATAGGAAAAAAAGTTACACTATGCTGAAAATTGCTGTAATAGAAGAAAACTATTACTAATAATAAGAGACTGAATTTTTAGGTGACAATTATGAACACGCCTGCAAGTTTGATATTTAGGCTTCACAATCTCCTTTATTATTATTATTATTTTTAAGAATTGGTACTTCACTGCTAGAAGTTTAGAAATTATTTATGTAAACTCACAGTAGGTTGTGATGCAGGTAAATAACTTGGGCTTTTTTGCAGGTGCAACCGTCATTTTCACCTAAAAATCCGATCGCTACTAATAATATTTTATAGGTAACTATATTTTCTGCATACATTTAATATATATTTTTTTTATTAGTCCTTTCTCCCATTTTAATCATTTACAAAAATAAAAAGCTTGTGTAAGTCTTGAATTCTAAACATATATTGAGGTAGAATTAATTATTCCTTCAAATAATCAGGAATGGCACATTATTTTCATTACAAGTCAATATTAAATTAATACTCAATTATCTGTAATACAGGAACTATTAGTAAAGTCTTATGCATAGGAATTTTAAGACTCTTACAATAGGAATGATTTTCAATACCTGAGATATTTACATTTTACTTCTAAAATATCACTTCCACCATTTTTTTTTTTAATCACTTCAATTTTAGTTCAATTAAAATACAAATGTATGGTAACAAAATTTATACAATACAAAAAACAACTTTCTCTAAAATCCAGATTCTATTGGAACTAAAATTACTTATTAGGTTTTAAAATTGAAAGAATAGGATAGGAGAAACCAGCGCTGGCCTTACAATAACAAAGAGTCCCATAGTTGGGTGACAATCTTGCTAGCACAGATATAAAAATAAATTGAATAGCTATCTGCACGAGACTCCAAGCTAACCATTATCTCTGTACTAGCTAGATGGGACTCTCTTCACTATGGTTCTTCCTACCATTTTCTTTCAAGTTTATCATACTGAAATAAGATATATTTAATTGACATCTTCCAATTAGGTTTTAGGTACACTAGAACGAGTAGTTCTTTTGAAATCATTTTTATTTTGAGATTCAGATGGACTCTGTAAATTAATATCAGAAGAGTCTAAACTTTCATTTCCATAACTATCCATTGAATCAGAATGATCAGGAGATGAAACTCCATCATCAGTATCATGTTCATCTGAAGAATCTTTTGGAACTTTAATATTATGTTTTAACATATGTTCCACAAGAGAATCCTTTGAGTCCAATATTTTTGTTCTTAACGTTGAGCACAGGTGACAGATCCATAGATTACCAGTTTTTTTCTTGATATCTGAACAAAGTGACTCACTCTCTAGAGGATGACATTGTTTAATGTGTCTTTTACAATGTCCATCACAGGCAAAATGTTGTTCACATTTAGGACAATACCATCGCTTTCTTTTTATTTTACCATACACTTTACCATTCTCTATTTTCTTACAAGAAGCTTTATGTTTATGAAATAAAGCAATAGAATGAATTACTTTAGAACATTTATCACATTTATACATTACAGTTTCTAAGTATGAGATATTTTTTAATGCATTACTACTTGCACCATGTATATTTACCATATGTCTATAACAATGATGTCTATGAGAATGATGTGCAAAACATATGGAACAATAATATCTCATTACACGAACAATTCCATTCTGAGGTAGTTTATCAGTATTAGCATGACATACTGAATTATGTTCTATACATTCTTTAACTGCAAAGAATTTTTTCATACAAGTTTTGCATTGATATACTTTTTCAATTTCAGAACTGTGAGTTACATAGAAGTTTTCATTTTCACAATGAGTAGGTTGAGAAAGAGGGTCAGTGATGAAAGTGCAAGTTGATTTATGTTTCATGCATTGTTCAATATTGTTCACTTCTTTGTGGCACGTCTTACACTTGTACACTTGTTCTGTCTCTGCTGCTACTTTAGTAATGTAGTAACTTTCAGTTTCATGATGAGATTTGATATGCTCTAAAGTGGATGCCTCACCTTTGTAAATTTTATTGCAGAACGGACAAGGAAAATGAAGTCTTGAATAGGAAGTGAAGTCTTCTAAGATTACAGTATTATTTTCTAAACATTCTGTATCCGAATCATTTTTTTCCACTTCAAGTTCTGGTTGATCAAGTTCATTTTCTTCCATGTGATTTGAATCAGGTTCAGATTTAAGATAAATTGCTTCTCTATTATAATTTTGTTCAATGAAACTTTCTGCCTCTGTTCCAGTACTAAAAAATGATACAGAATTAGTTTCTATGCTTTGTGATTGATAATTATTTATATCTACATTTTCAAATTGTGGTTGCATGGTTGCAGACTGTTCTCCGTAGAATTCACTTGTAATTCCAGAGTGTTGATTCACTACACTTTCTTCTAGTTGAAAGTTATCAGAAGGTTGCCATTGATTATAATTCACTTGCATATTTTCATAGTAACTTGTACTTTGAATTTGTTCAGTTGGAATTTGTTGTGTTGGCATTTGTGGTGTTGGAATTTGTTGTGTTCGCATTTGTGGTGTTGGAATTTGTTGTGCCGGCATTTGAGGTGTTGGAATTTGTTGTGCTGGCATTTGAGGTGTTGGAATTTGTTGTGCTGGCATTTGAGGTGTTGGAATTTGTTGTGTTGAAATTTGTGGTGTTGGATCTTCACTCCAGGTTTCCTCCACTTTTTCCTCCTCAGTTTGCTGCTCTTGTTTGATATTTTGTGTCTCCTCTTTCTTCTCCTCCTCTACATTGATGCTATGTTTGAGCATGTGCTCCACTAGAGCTACCTTGGTTACAAAGCACTTTGTCTTAAGAGATGAGCACACATGACAAATCCACATTTCACAAGATCTCTTTTCAACTTTCTCACACAATTCTTCTGCCTTGCTAGGATGAGAACCAGTCACATGTCTCTTACACATGGATACTGTAGAGAAATGAAGTGCACATTCAGGACAAAAATATCGGAAACCAAACATCTTGGAGTACATATCATTTTCATTAGTTTTAATATTTTTGCATGTGTTAGCGTGATTGTCTAAAGCTGCCATTGATAAATGTAATCTATCACATTTATGGCACTTATACATGTCAGTTTTTTTAAAGAAGTATTCATTGATTTTAGTTGTATCTTCTGGGTGATTAGATTTGATGTGCATCATACAGTTGTGAGGATGAGAGAAATGTTGATGACACAAAGGACAATGTGCTCTCTCCACTTGTACAACACGTGCATCTGTCTCTCCTTTCTCTTCTTGTTCTGTACACTTGGCTTCATTCTGTGGATAACTTGAGACTGGCGGTGTGCTCGAGAATTGAACTACGTTCTCCAAGTTTTGTGAGTATGAAGTCGATGTTGAAGTATTACGATGAGGTGATTCACTTGGTACTTGATATGTATTATAGTTCTGTGTTGTATGATTGGAAGGTTCTACTGCTGGGTATGAAGGGTGTACATTATTAAGCTCACTCTGCCATTGAGAGGGTTGTGCAGTATATGTAGTTGGGTAATTGTCATAGGTGATTGTTTCTTGATCTCCTGAATTTTCCTCAGATGTAGGAATATCTTCAATAACAAAATTTCCAGCCTCATCTTTGTTCTGTACCACATCTTTGTGTTTCAGCATATGTTCTTGAAGCAAAGCTTCTGTGTCAAAGTACTTGGTTCTCAATGAAGAACACAAATGACAGACCCAAATAAAACACATTTTCTGTTCTATGGTTTCATTTAACCCAGCAGTTACATTCTTATGTACAAGTGTTATGTGTCTTTCACATAAAGATGAATTTCTGAAGTGTTGATTACAGTAAGGACAAAAGTAACGTTTTTCAAATAATTTGGAATAAGCACCATTCTTTTTAACATGCATGTATTTACATTTAGGAAGATGATTGAATAAGACAGTTGAAGTAACACATAGTTTGTCACATGTTTCACATTTATACATGTTTGTTAATTGAGTTTGGACATGTTTTATTGCATCTAATTGTGTAGGATGGGTATTTTTAATATGATGAATGCAATCATGTTGATAACAGAAATGTTGTGTACACAAAGGACAATGAGATCTGTTAACTTGAACTGCAAATTTTGTCTCAATGTCCTCTAAACTTATAGACTCTCTTGATTGAAATGAAGAAGTTTCATTGTTATCCAAAATAACATTTGTTTCCATACTTGTTTGAAATACCGAAGAATCATCTTCAATATTGAAGCTCTGATTTGTAATTTCTGATGTAGAATCAGGTACCTCATTTCTAATTACATTATTCTGAACTTGAGTATTACTTTGATAATTAGAATACTGAATATTATTATAACAATCATAAATATTTGTTGTATAACTTGTTGAAGTAGGCTGCATTGTTGTTAAAGTTTCGTAACTTTGAGGATATGCATTCATATTTTGATTTTCATTTTCAGTACTTGGTGACATTGAATTTAATATTTGAAAACCATAACTAAGAGTTTCAGTACCAACTTCTTGTTTAATTACAACTGGTTTTAGTGAACCATTATAAGGAGTTGGTAGATTATAATCTTGAGGAGGATAACTTGCACTTGGTATTTGTGATGCGTTTGTGGAGTAGAAGTCCATTGAAACGTTGTCTATAAAATGAGGCTGTACTTGTATGCTTGGGTCCCCAACTTGATTGTTAATATAAGGAGGTGGTTCGTATTTCTCAGCCTGCCATGGTTCACCTCTAAATGAAGATGTTGCCACTTGATTGTGACACGACACATCCTCTTCATTTCTTGCAGTATAAGTCTCACCTCTAAATGTAGACGTATCCTCTTCATTTCTGGCAGTATACGTCTCACTTCTAAAACTATGTGACGTACTTTCATCATCGTCTGAAACGATCGAGATATCTTCCGATTCACTACCATCTTCATCTTGTAAACTTTCAATATCAACTTCTATTTTATGTTTTCTCATATGAGAAATCAATACTGATTTCTTATCAAAATATTTCTTTCTAAGTGATGAACATAAGTGACAAATCCAAACAGAACATAGTTTACTACTTATATTTTTACCAATTAATTCAGATTCAGGATGTACTAAACTTATGTGTCTTTTACATAAATATAAGCTTGTAAAATATTGAATACATTTTGGACAAAAATATAATTCATCTTTTATTTTTGAAAATGATGATTGTTGTTTTCTATATTCAATTTTACATCTAGTTATATGACTTTCTAACATATCTGTTGAATGATATAACTTTGAACATTTGGGACATTTATACATAGTTGTTACTTTTGATACAAGTTCTTTGACAACTTTTGAGTCTCCGTGAGCCTTACTAATATGTCTAGTACAATGATGACGCATAGCAAAATGCTGAGTACATAAAGGACAATGAATTCTCTCAATACGAACTTCATTTACTTCAGAACTTTGTGATGCTGCACCACAACCAACCAATTTATGATCTTTACATTCTTGAATTGAGCTCAATTTTAAATGACATGTCTTACATTCAAATGCATTTTTATTGACAGTTGGTATCTTAACTGTAAGTGAATCAGTATGACGATGTTGTGTTTGTATATGATGTAAAGTATTGAACTCAACATCGTATCTGACATTGCATACAGGACAAATATACATGATCTGAGTACATGATGTGAAATCACTCATTATATCATTCTCCACTACAGTTTTATAATTTTTAGATGATTTCTTTTTAAGTGCTTTAGGTTTCTTGATTTCTTTTTCTATATTTTGTGTTTTTTTATTGTCTTGAATATAATATGTAGTTCCGATGTCATTTGTTAGTGGCTTTGAAGTTTCAGACTCTAGTGGTATCGTCCACTGAGAGTTACTGTTATTTTCTTCTGACCACGCTGACGTATTTTCATTGTAATCTTCCTCATCTTCCTGTTCACTTGAGTCTACTGTTACATTATGTACACCCATATGTTCAGCTAGAGATGCCTTACAATCAAAATACTTCATTCTGAGTGTGGAACAAATGTGGCATATCCATAGTGAACACAGCTTTGTTACAATACCTCTGTAAACATCCTCTAAATCAGGGACATGAGAATGTGTCAGAGTTATGTGTCTACGACAACTAGGACCTCCAGGGAAGTGTTGATCACATAGAGGACAGAAATAATGTAGAACTGAAGTTCTTGAGAATGGAGTATCTTTCTTGTTTGTTGATAAACTTCTACAGCTATGATTTTCTACTAATTTTATTGTTTGGAAATATTTGAGACATTTCTGACACTCAAACATTGTTGTCATCTTACTGTATACGCTCCTTGAATCTACTTTGATATCATGAGTGGCTTGTAAGTGTCGAACACAATGGTGTCTCATTGAAAAGTGGTAGGTACACGTAGTACAATGAAATCTCGCTACTTTCACTTCTCTTACACTGATGGTAAAATCATCTACAAATTTCTGTTGCTCTATACTAGCAGGACTATTTTCCCATTTATTAGGATCCAAGTTACTCTTTTCTTCTACTTGTGACTGAGTATTCTGATAACTAGTAGACTCTGGTAATGTACTAGAAACAGGTACTGGAGAACCTTGATGTTGCATTTCAATAAATGCTTTACCTAAATTCTGATAATGTTCTATGTAGTTAACAGATTCAGGTTGATAATAAGGTTGTGCAGGTTGAGGATACATAGGTACTGGTGTTTCAATTTTTTGTGGTACCATAGTAACTTGAGGTTGAATCATGTATCCTGGAGTCTCTGAAATATGATATGATGGCATTGGAGCGTAAACTACATTCTGAGTTTGGTAATAGTTGGAGGGTTGTGGAGGCTCAAATGCACTCACATATGAGGCTGGAAGTTCTTGGAAAGCTGAGTTACTTGAGCGTAGAGTAAAAGATTGAGGAGTTGATACTGTGGTCTCAAATAATTTAGGATCAACTTGAGATGATGCATCTTGAGTTGGAGTTGAACTTGGATATATATGAGTAGTTACTTCAGTAGGTTGAGGTATTGAGGTTGTATTCGACGTTGCTTCAGACACATTTTGTAAAGTTTGTACTTGCTGATGTTCTTCTTCATCTTTTTCTTGTATCTTTTTGTTGCTACAAGTCTTCACAATTTGACTCTCTACCTTACACTCAACAATATGTTGATCTAATATTTCAGAAGTCTCAAATAATTCCAAACATATATAACACTTATACATAGTTGTCATTTGAGTATGAACTTTATCTTTTGGAATTTCACAATGTGCTAGTTTCATATGTTTAATACATAAATTTCTTTTAGAAAAATGTAAATTACAATGAGGACAATAGAATCTTTGTACAAGGATTTGTGAATTTTCTGTTTGTTTACATTGCAAGGATTTGTGCTGAATACACTGCTCATGGGTATTGAAAATAGAAGTACAATTTTGACATTGGAATACTTGAATATTAATAACAACAATTTCAATACCTTCTTTATTGTGATTATTTTCAATATGATTCTTTCCATCTTCCATGCTATTAAATAATAATTTACAATGTGTACATTCATACTTAACTTGTGTTGACATGGAAAATTGATCTGAATCATATTGATTTTCTACCACCTTGTCATTCAATTTTTCTGTGTCTTGATTTAAAACCTGAGGGTTAGAATCAATATTACTATTTACGACACATGGATTTGATTCTTCAGGATTTTTACATGCATGTTGAAAGTTATAATGAACATTTAACATGTGAGCACTACGAAATGAACGAGGACATTCTTGACATTGGTGGAAAGTAATATTCTCATTTTCTACATCATAATTTTCATCAATAACTTCCAATGATAAGTTTTCATTATTTACAATATCAATTTCCTCATCGCTAGATTTTAATTTCTTATTATTTACATTATTTTGAGATATTTGTACAGATTTACGTTTGTTACATAAGTTTTCTACACTAAATTGTACATTGTTAGCGGTGGCAACTTGCTGTGCCATTGTTTTGTCAATTTACCTGGCTTCAATGTTAAATCACTGATGGTCTACGTGAAGTAACTCTGCAAAAATACAAGAAGAATGCAGTCAACACTAGTTTGCTACAACTGAAAGTAAAATTTAAAATAATTTTGGCCATTTACATTTCATAAAAAGAAAAAAACAAAAACTTGAGTGACATTAAAAAAAAAATAAAAAAAAAATAAAAAAAAAAATAAAAAACTTGACCTATGCAATGCTAACATAAGTGATGATTTTGTATTACAGTTTTGATTTTACATGATAATTATGAGGTAATGTAGCAGCTATATATAACTTTAGCAGTAAGGCTAAACATGAGGTACTTAGGTGTTTTTATGAAAAGTTCTGTAAAATACAGAAATGCCATACTAAAGGATACAACAATTCTAAATATACCAAACACTTTAGCGGGCAATTGCATTCATTGCAAAATTTTGAATTGTGAATTTGTCCAATTTTAATGTGACTGCCAGGGTGGTGTTTGATTTTTTTTTTTTTTTTTTTTAACTACTCTGATAGACATAATAATACATATAGTATGTAACAAGCAATGAGGTCTGTGTGTACCTACCTGCTTGCAGGTGAACATCATCAATTTTTACCTGCATTATTAGCATAGGTGACAAAAGATTGCAGTATCGTTCACTAAATTGTCAAATAATACCAACAAAATTGGTAAATATTTCAGCACCAGAAATAATAAACTAACATTGCCACATTAAAAAGCATGTAAAATTACAGGGTTGGCAAGTGGAAACAATGTGCCGGCATTTACCGGAATTTACCATGGTAATTACCGGCATGGACTTTATGTTAAATGCCATGGCATTTACTGGCATTTATGAAAAAATAAACAATCTTCACTTGTGTTGAACTTAAATGAAAAATCCAATAATAAAATGCTAATAATTCAACAAAAGATATAATTTATTATTAATTATTGCTTTTTAGGAATTATTAGTATTATTTATACGTTTTAATTACTCAAGGAGGCGTGCGGCATTATAAAAGACTTGCAAATATTAAAGTTTTTATATTATTTTTTTAAGAACAATTTAACTAATAAAATAATAATATCAAAGTAACTTCTTTAAATAGTTTAAAAAAATATTTAGAAAATAGTTGGTAGAGATTAGAGCACGTTGAATTGAAAATTAATAAAACGCGAAAATTCTCTAATTTAAATAGTAAATTGGGACTAGGGATCAAATATTCTAGCTTTAGCTAGTTAAAAAGTAGACGTTAAAGGGATGGAGGTATAGTGTCAAAATAAAATACAATGTGCCTAGCATCTCACGTTCTCACACTACGTCAAAGACACAACATTATAAAACAGCATCAGACTTACTCTTTGCCTTAGACCGGTTTCGTCCTTTACCTAGGACTCATCAGTAAGGCTCGGCAGAGAGCTCTGTACAGCTAGAGATGGCTCACACCACATCTGCTAACTGACTGAGCTGAGGAAGCAAGTGGCAGTCGCGTTTATATACGCGATGCCCCCGCAGCTGCACGCGCTGATTGGTTAAAATCGCGCGCGCAAACTCGGCTTGCTGTTTAAAACCTCTCATCCTCACACTGTAATATAAAATCGTGTCTAAGAGGGGTGTAAGACAGGCAGCCAGCAAGCAATAGTGTCCTCCCTCACTTCCCAGAGTTCCCCAACTCTAGAAAGATCGCGAGAACACTACGCCTACCGACTGCACAGTATCGTGATTCACGCTAGTTACATGGCTTTATATGTTGACACTGGGGTAGGAAAAGCAAAAAGGAGATAGAGTAGGAGAGATAGAATAAATATTATGCGCTTTGGCATATATAGTTTAATTAATTTAGTACGTGCTCTTATTGACGTTGGCAAGTAAAAGGGCCGAATAAAATAAAAATGAAAGAATATTATTTACAAAAGCTTAAAATTAAAACAAAAAAAGATCGACTTGGCGATAATATGCGTATTAGGAAAAAACCATCGCGGTTAGTATTAATAAGTTTAAAAAAATATTTAGAAAATAGTTGGTAGAGATTAGAGCACGTTGAATTGAAAATTAGTATTTTATTTTGACACTATACCTCCATCCCTTTAACGTCTACTTTTTAACTAGCTAAAGCTAGAATATTTGATCCCTAGTCCCAATTTACTATTTAAATTAGAGAATTTTCGCGTTTTATTAATTTTCAATTCAACGTGCTCTAATCTCTACCAACTATTTTCTAAATATTTTTTTAAACTTATTAATACTAACCGCGATGGTTTTTTCCTAATACGCATAACTTCTTTAAATACAGTTAAATGTAGTTAATTTTTATTTACAAAAATGAAACATGATGATTTATAATATGTAATATAGTAGCTCGTTCTATATAAACTACACACAAATATTGAGCCAGGTTCGAAAATGTTCCTTTGTTAAAAACAGCTGGATATGACGTTGTTACCTGTTTACTACGTTTATACATATGGTCGATCATTGTTATTTCTTCTTTTAGAACTTTGAACTTGATAAAAATTAAAGAAACTTCCCAAACAAAGTAAGATCAACCAATGAATGTGTCTTATTTTGTTGGTCAGCCAATCACTGTTATTGAGATTCACTTTACTTTACAGAACGAGCTTATATCGATGTTGGGATGCAGAAATGCGACCGATGAGAAAAATCATGAGTAAAAACCTCATGATTTTTCTCATCGGTCGCATTTCTGCATCCCAACATCGATATGTAATCTGTATACACTAGCTCCTTCTGTAAAGTAAAGTGAATCTCAATAACAGTGATTGGCTGATCAAAAAAATAAGACACATTCATTGGTTAATCTTTTTTTTTTTATTATTATTTTTTTATTTTTTTTTTTGAGCTGATAAAAGTGAGTCGCATATTGAGACTGGAACTTTGTTTGGGAAGTTTCTCTAATTTTTATCAAGTTCAAAGTTCTAAAAGAAGAAATAACAATAATCGACCATATGTATAAACGTAGTAAACAGGTAACGACGCCATAAGCAGCTATTTTAAACAAAGGAACATTTTCGAAGCTGGCTCAATATTTGTGTGTAGTTTATAGAACGAGCTACAGTTAATAATTAAATTTGACCAGAGTATGTCATTAATAATTTAGATTGGATTCATGATATGATAAATTTATGAGTTTCTATAAATATATTTAATTTTCATTAAGTATAGATCTGTCAGGGACAAGGGGAAAAAAGTGGATATTTTTTTATTTGAATTTCCAAATATCATTCTAACAATCATTCCATGCCAGACCTTCATGATTATTAATTATTAATAATTACGACTATTAAAGCGATCTTTTATATTTTGTTTATTCATTTCGCATGTTAAACCATAAATGTATTTCTCTATATTTGTTCAAACTCTAGCTTGTTCATTACATTTAATGCTTATAAATATACTATTTTTTATGGATTTATAATGTTAAGAGTATTGTACTAATTTTTAAACAAATTATAAAGTTTATAACCCCTTTTTTCACAAAAGTCCAGTAAATGCCACTGGCATGGACTTTATGGTAAATGCCGGCATTTATGCCAACCCTGAAATTAAATAATGTTTCGCTAAAGTCATCAGCTAAACCTCTGCAAGGTATTGCCAAGATATGAGTTCACTTTGTCAATTACAGTACATGTAAAGTATAGGCCTATCAGTATGCTATGTATATTTACCATGAGAAGTTGATGATTGGTGAATGATGTTTAGGCTCAGTATTCTGTCTACATGGTGTCCTCTAACCTGAAGAATAAGAATATGTAAACATTAGAGCTAATCAAAAAATTTAATAAAATTAACTATTTTTGTGACTTTTTATTCTGGCAGGCATTCTATCAAAACTTTCAACATAAAAAAATTATATGTATAGGCCTATAAAAAAAAAAAAAAAAAAAAAAAAAAAAAAAGTGGTGAGAAAAGGAGAGTATTACTTCAGAGGGAAGGTATGTCATCACAACAATCAAAAAATTGAAAAGCAATTGCTGTAATAAATAATTATAATATTTTTCTGCAATGATTTAGTAATAAAGAATAGGATAGAATTACCAGCAAGGGCCTTACCAAACTTTTTATAACAAAAATACTGTGCCACGCGAGACCTCGACCTCTCCATAGAACTTCTACTGTGGTAAGGCCCTTGCTGGTAATTATATCCTATTCTTTATTATTGATCCTAACTGCAATGTTTTTTTTCCTTAAATTGATTCTGCAATGATTTCAAGTGAAATAAAATAACAATACATAATAACAATAACTGTAATTTACTACATTTTTTTTCTTTTCTGTGTGACTTTGCAATACACAAGTACAGTACAGTAAATAAAAAGCTATTGGGAATGAGTTTTATATTTATTTTTATGAAACATTTTTAATTTTAATGAAACAATTTAGGAAAAATTTACTTTGCAAAAGTTAATTGATAAAATGATTTATTTGAGGAAAAAAACAGCACACAGTTGGTATATAAATACCTATTTAAATAACACAACAAAAAACTATACATAAAGCATTATTCACATGACGCGTAAATTTTACGCACGTCAACTTGCGTCGACGCGCGTAACAAAACTGGAACAATGTAAACAAATAGAGCCGTTCACATATAATTTTCAAAAGCCATGTGAACGGCTCCATTTGTTTATATTGTTCCAGCTTTGTTACGCGCGTCGACGCACGTTGACGCGCGTCAAATTTACGCGTCATGTGAATAATACTTAAGAAAGAAAAACTGTAAATTATATAATCTTTGTGTTTCATTGACTTTCAATTTGACTCGCTATACATACTGCGTTGTTTGTTTGTTTTATTTATTTTATTTATAAAAGATTTGACAAATAATACATACATACATACATACATATCATGACGCTATAAATCCCTTTCGGGGTAAGCCAACAACACAGATGTTTTATCCTGACCCAGTGATAGACCTCCACAACTTCCTATCCTGACATACTTCACTTGCTTCCGCCAGTCTCATACCTTGTTTCATACATTTCCTTTTGCATTTCATACTGCGTACATTCTTATTTTTCAAACATCTTCCAACCACCTCAGACCATGATGTTTTAGGCCTGCCTCTATCTCTCCTTCCATCCACTCTACTATGAAATACCTGCTTTGCTATTCTTTCATCACCCATTCTCTCAACATGACCAAACCACCGTAATACACTGTTCTCATACTTCTCAGTCACAGTTTCTTTTACTCCACATTTCTCCAACACCCAAGTATTCCTTACCCTATCTAACAATGATAAAGAAAAGGATAGAAAAACCAGCAAGGGCCTTACCACAGTAGAAGTTCTATGGAGAGGTCGAGGTCTTGCATGGCACAGTATAATGTTATAAAAGTTTCTTTATAACTTGAGAGCTTTCGTCATATGATAATGACATTATCAATCAAAAGAGAAAATTACTTGAGCACATCACTGAGCAGTGTCTTGTCTTGTACTGCCGTGTTATGCTCTTGCTGGTTTGGAGTTGGTGGAGAGGGGTGGGGGTGGAGTACGGAATCTGGGAAGGAGTGTGAATGAGTGAGGGAAGGAGTGAGTGAGGGAAAGGGAAAAGGTGGGGAGGGGAGCGGGAATAGGGTATATTTTTGAAATATGTTAGCGAATATTAAGTCCAGGCAGCCCTTGGGCTTTTCTGGATCTTAATATATGTTGATATGCTAATTCATATTGTCGTAATGTCGCATAGTTGGCTGGGCCCGGAATAGTGCGAAGTATTGTTGATTTATAACATAATTGGAAATTTGATATGCCATGAGAGGCCGCATGTTCAGCCACAGGTTTTTCCATCTCATTGTTTTTTACGGATTGTCTGTGGCCATTCATGCGGTCTCTCGCTTTTTGTGTGGTTAAGCCTATGTAAAATGCTTGACATTTTTCCTGTTGGCCTGTGGTGGGGTTGGTGGTATGTTGGGTACATTCAAGTTTGTAGATTACGTTTTCTGATGTGCATGTATTGTGGCCGTGGATAGGGTATGTAAGGTTGGTGACGGGACTTGTAAACGTTTTGCTGGGGATTTGAGTGATGCATGTATCGCATCTCCTTCCTCTGTTGCTCTGTTTGCCGTTGTTTTGACAGGGGAAAGATCCACTAGGTAGGGGCTTAGGTTTTGGTGTGGGATCAGTATGGGATAAGATTGCTTTAATATTTGGTGGTTGACGGAATGCTATTGGTGGTATTTTTGGTAACAGTAGGTTTGTTTCGGTGGTGGCTAGAATGGGGTGTGCATATTGTAACATCTGTCTGATTTCTTTTTCTAATTTGGGGTGATACGTTGTGATGAAGGGTCGGATAGATTGATTGTCATTATTTGTTTTATTTCCGTAAAAAACAATGAGATGGAAAAACCTGTGGCTGAACATGCGGCCTCTCATGGCATATCAAATTTCCAATTATGTTATAAATCAACAATACTTCGCACTATTCCGGGCCCAGCCAACTATGCGACATTACGACAATATGAATTAGCATATCAACATATATTAAGATCCAGAAAAGCCCAAGGGCTGCCTGGACTTAATATTCGCTAACATATTTCAAAAATATACCCTATTCCCGCTCCCCTCCCCACCTTTTCCCTTTCCCTCACTCACTCCTTCCCTCACTCATTCACACTCCTTCCCAGATTCCCTACTCCACCCCCACCCCTCTCCACCAACTCCAAACCAGCAAGAGCATAACACGGCAGTACAAGACAAGACACTGCTCAGTGATGTGCTCAAGTAATTTTCTCTTTTGATTGATAATGTCATTATCATATGACGAAAGCTCTCAAGTTATAAAGAAACTTTTATAACATTATACTGTGCCATGCAAGACCTCGACCTCTCCATAGAACTTCTACTGTGGTAAGGCCCTTGCTGGTTTTTCTATCCTTTTCTTTATCATTGATCCTAACCGCGATGGTTTTTTCCTTAAATTGATTACCCTATCTAATCTTGTTTTACCACACATACTTCTGAGAAAACTCATACCAACAGCATTCACCCTACTCATATGCCTACTCTGACATACCCATGATTCAGAACCATATAAGATAGTTGGGAGTAAGACAGAATTGTACACTGTAAGTTTTGCTTTGTTAAATAATGCTTTGACAAATAATAATAATAATATAATAAATAAAGATCAGGGAATGGGATATTGAGCTATGACTGACTGAGACACCTACCATGAGAGAGAGAGAGAGAGAGAGAGAGAGAGAGAGAATATTCTAGCCTGGTCTGAAATTAACCTCCTTTAGCTTCACAAGTTGCTTCACATGCCCTAGGGAGCTCGCTATTATCTATGCTTGTATTTTAACAGAGAGTGGGCTTAAAAATAAAGGGTGGTTGGCTTGCACATTTCGTGCCAATCACATTGGACACCTCACTCTAAAGCCATGGCCAGCTGATGGTGAGTAGGAGCTCATTAACATGGCATGAAGAGACAATCTTTCATTGTTTAAATGTTGCATTGTCCACCAATAACACCAAACTTTACTAGCTATATATTTCCACAGTTATTTTGAATCTAGATTTTTATGCAGTGTCAACTATGACATACCTTTGTTGCTTTGTGTTGATGACAGCTTCCAGAAGACTCCAGTTGGCTCCAATACTGTGTCGAGACAGATCTGTAACAATTGTGCAATTATGTTAGCAATAGTTTTAAGTAGCTATTTTTTTACGTAGATAATATGCTATCAAAGCAAAGAATAGTAAAACCAACAAGCAGTGCCTCATCATTATGTAGTCCGTAGCTAGGTGAAGATCTTGATGGCACAGTTAACATAAATATTTACTTTGATAAGACAATGCAAGGCCAACAGCTCTCTTCTTCAGCTGCTTAGAGTACACTCTCAGCAACTGAAGAAGAAAATCTCCGCTTTCATAACTCCTTAATCAATGAAGATATTTGAGTTACCTGTGCTTGAGTGTGCTATCAAGATCTTCACAACCTTCATATTGATTTTGATTTGTTGATTTTTTTTTTTTTTTGTCTTTCCTTTATTACTGAAATGGTTTTTATTTCCTAATTAGTTATACTTAAAAAATAAAAGTTTATTGAGCTATTCCACATTTAGACATAAACAATAATACAGAACAGAACAAAGCAAATTTATATTTTACAAAGAATATCAAGCCAAACACAGCCAAGTGCAAAGAAAGAAACTCAATAAAAAAAAACTTTTTAAACTTTATATTACAGAAAATCATTGTAAAAAATTGAGTAAACATAGGTATGACTCTTCAACATTTTTTTTTTTTTTTTTTTTTTTTTTACATTGTAAAAACGTTTGTGTTAGAACATAAGCCAATAATCATGGTTCCACTTTTGTGTAGAATAATTTTTAACTGATGAAATGGTTAAAATTTTAAAACATAACAAAGTATAGCTTAAAATATGCAAAAGTGTGACTAGTATCTAGTATTAAAATTTCTCCAAACTAGATGCAGTAGATTTCTCGATGCAATGGTAAGTCAATGCTATAAAATAGGATATGTATTAAATAATAATAAGTTTAAAAAAATATTTAGAAAATAGTTGGTAGAGATTAGAGCACGTTGAATTGAAAATTAATAAAACGCGAAAATTCTCTAATTTAAATAGTAAATTGGGACTAGGGATCAAATATTCTAGCTTTAGCTAGTTAAAAAGTAGACGTTAAAGGGATGGAGGTATAGTGTCAAAATAAAATACAATGTGCCTAGCATCTCACGTTCTCACACTACGTCAAAGACACAACATTATAAAACAGCATCAGACTTACTCTTTGCCTTAGACCGGTTTCGTCCTTTACCTAGGACTCATCAGTAAGGCTCGGCAGAGAGCTCTGTACAGCTAGAGATGGCTCACACCACATCTGCTAACTGACTGAGCTGAGGAAGCAAGTGGCAGTCGCGTTTATATACGCGATGCCCCCGCAGCTGCACGCGCTGATTGGTTAAAAACGCGCGCGCAAACTCGGCTTGCTGTTTAAAACCTCTCATCCTCACACTGTAATATAAAATCGTGTCTAAGAGGGGTGTAAGACAGGCAGCCAGCAAGCAATATAGTGTCCTCCCTCACTTCCCAGAGTTCCCCAACTCTAGAAAGATCGCGAGAACACTACGCCTACCGACTGCACAGTATCGTGATTCACGCTAGTTACATCGCTTTATATGTTGACACTGGGGTAGGAAAAGCAAAAAGGAGATAGAGTAGGAGAGATAGAATAAATATTATGCGCTTTGGCATATATAGTTTAATTAATTTAGTACGTGCTCTTATTGACGTTGGCAAGTAAAAGGGCCGAATAAAATAAAAATGAAAGAATATTATATACAAAAGCTTAAAATTAAAACAAAAAGATCGACTTGGCGATAAAATGCGTATTAGGAAAAACCATCGCGGTTAGTATTAATAAGTTTAAAAAAATATTTAGAAAATAGTTGGTAGAGATTAGAGCACGTTGAATTGAAAATTAATAAAACGCGAAAATTCTCTAATTTAAATTAGAGAATTTTCGCGTTTTATTAATTTTCAATTCAACGTGCTCTAATCTCTACCAACTATTTTCTAAATATTTTTTTAAACTTATTAATACTAACCGCGATGGTTTTTCCTAATACGCATTTTATCGCCAAGTCGATCTTTTTGTTTTAATTTTAAGCTTTTGTATATAATATTCTTTCATTTTTATTTTATTCGGCCCTTTTACTTGCCAACGTCAATAAGAGCACGTACTAAATTAATTAAACTATATATGCCAAAGCGCATAATATTTATTCTATCTCTCCTACTCTATCTCCTTTTTGCTTTTCCTACCCCAGTGTCAACATATAAAGCGATGTAACTAGCGTGAATCACGATACTGTGCAGTCGGTAGGCGTAGTGTTCTCGCGATCTTTCTAGAGTTGGGGAACTCTGGGAAGTGAGGGAGGACACTATATTGCTTGCTGGCTGCCTGTCTTACACCCCTCTTAGACACGATTTTATATTACAGTGTGAGGATGAGAGGTTTTAAACAGCAAGCCGAGTTTGCGCGCGCGTTTTTAACCAATCAGCGCGTGCAGCTGCGGGGGCATCGCGTATATAAACGCGACTGCCACTTGCTTCCTCAGCTCAGTCAGTTAGCAGATGTGGTGTGAGCCATCTCTAGCTGTACAGAGCTCTCTGCCGAGCCTTACTGATGAGTCCTAGGTAAAGGACGAAACCGGTCTAAGGCAAAGAGTAAGTCTGATGCTGTTTTATAATGTTGTGTCTTTGACGTAGTGTGAGAACGTGAGATGCTAGGCACATTGTATTTTATTTTGACACTATACCTCCATCCCTTTAACGTCTACTTTTTAACTAGCTAAAGCTAGAATATTTGATCCCTAGTCCCAATTTACTATTTAAATTAGAGAATTTTCGCGTTTTATTAATTTTCAATTCAACGTGCTCTAATCTCTACCAACTATTTTCTAAATATTTTTTTAAACTTATTAATACTAACCGCGATGGTTTTTCCTAATACGCATTTTATCGCCAAGTCGATCTTTTTGTTTTAATTTTAAGCTTTTGTATATAATATTCTTTCATTTTTATTTTATTCGGCCCTTTTACTTGCCAACGTCAATAAGAGCACGTACTAAATTAATTAAACTATATATGCCAAAGCGCATAATATTTATTCTATCTCTCCTACTCTATCTCCTTTTTGCTTTTCCTACCCCAGTGTCAACATATAAAGCGATGTAACTAGCGTGAATCACGATACTGTGCAGTCGGTAGGCGTAGTGTTCTCGCGATCTTTCTAGAGTTGGGGAACTCTGGGAAGTGAGGGAGGACACTATATTGCTTGCTGGCTGCCTGTCTTACACCCCTCTTAGACACGATTTTATATTACAGTGTGAGGATGAGAGGTTTTAAACAGCAAGCCGAGTTTGCGCGCGCGTTTTTAACCAATCAGCGCGTGCAGCTGCGGGGGCATCGCGTATATAAACGCGACTGCCACTTGCTTCCTCAGCTCAGTCAGTTAGCAGATGTGGTGTGAGCCATCTCTAGCTGTACAGAGCTCTCTGCCGAGCCTTACTGATGAGTCCTAGGTAAAGGACGAAACCGGTCTAAGGCAAAGAGTAAGTCTGATGCTGTTTTATAATGTTGTGTCTTTGACGTAGTGTGAGAACGTGAGATGCTAGGCACATTGTATTTTATTTTGACACTATACCTCCATCCCTTTAACGTCTACTTTTTAACTAGCTAAAGCTAGAATATTTGATCCCTAGTCCCAATTTACTATTTAAATTAGAGAATTTTCGCGTTTTATTAATTTTCAATTCAACGTGCTCTAATCTCTACCAACTATTTTCTAAATATTTTTTTAAACTTATTAATACTAACCGCGATGGTTTTTCCTAATACGCATTTTATCGCCAAGTCGATCTTTTTGTTTTAATTTTAAGCTTTTGTATATAATATTCTTTCATTTTTATTTTATTCGGCCCTTTTACTTGCCAACGTCAATAAGAGCACGTACTAAATTAATTAAACTATATATGCCAAAGCGCATAATATTTATTCTATCTCTCCTACTCTATCTCCTTTTTGCTTTTCCTACCCCAGTGTCAACATATAAAGCGATGTAACTAGCGTGAATCACGATACTGTGCAGTCGGTAGGCGTAGTGTTCTCGCGATCTTTCTAGAGTTGGGGAACTCTGGGAAGTGAGGGAGGACACTATATTGCTTGCTGGCTGCCTGTCTTACACCCCTCTTAGACACGATTTTATATTACAGTGTGAGGATGAGAGGTTTTAAACAGCAAGCCGAGTTTGCGCGCGCGTTTTTAACCAATCAGCGCGTGCAGCTGCGGGGGCATCGCGTATATAAACGCGACTGCCACTTGCTTCCTCAGCTCAGTCAGTTAGCAGATGTGGTGTGAGCCATCTCTAGCTGTACAGAGCTCTCTGCCGAGCCTTACTGATGAGTCCTAGGTAAAGGACGAAACCGGTCTAAGGCAAAGAGTAAGTCTGATGCTGTTTTATAATGTTGTGTCTTTGACGTAGTGTGAGAACGTGAGATGCTAGGCACATTGTATTTTATTTTGACACTATACCTCCATCCCTTTAACGTCTACTTTTTAACTAGCTAAAGCTAGAATATTTGATCCCTAGTCCCAATTTACTATTTAAATTAGAGAATTTTCGCGTTTTATTAATTTTCAATTCAACGTGCTCTAATCTCTACCAACTATTTTCTAAATATTTTTTTAAACTTATTAATACTAACCGCGATGGTTTTTCCTAATACGCATTTTATCGCCAAGTCGATCTTTTTGTTTTAATTTTAAGCTTTTGTATATAATATTCTTTCATTTTTATTTTATTCGGCCCTTTTACTTGCCAACGTCAATAAGAGCACGTACTAAATTAATTAAACTATATATGCCAAAGCGCATAATATTTATTCTATCTCTCCTACTCTATCTCCTTTTTGCTTTTCCTACCCCAGTGTCAACATATAAAGCGATGTAACTAGCGTGAATCACGATACTGTGCAGTCGGTAGGCGTAGTGTTCTCGCGATCTTTCTAGAGTTGGGGAACTCTGGGAAGTGAGGGAGGACACTATATTGCTTGCTGGCTGCCTGTCTTACACCCCTCTTAGACACGATTTTATATTACAGTGTGAGGATGAGAGGTTTTAAACAGCAAGCCGAGTTTGCGCGCGCGTTTTTAACCAATCAGCGCGTGCAGCTGCGGGGGCATCGCGTATATAAACGCGACTGCCACTTGCTTCCTCAGCTCAGTCAGTTAGCAGATGTGGTGTGAGCCATCTCTAGCTGTACAGAGCTCTCTGCCGAGCCTTACTGATGAGTCCTAGGTAAAGGACGAAACCGGTCTAAGGCAAAGAGTAAGTCTGATGCTGTTTTATAATGTTGTGTCTTTGACGTAGTGTGAGAACGTGAGATGCTAGGCACATTGTATTTTATTTTGACACTATACCTCCATCCCTTTAACGTCTACTTTTTAACTAGCTAAAGCTAGAATATTTGATCCCTAGTCCCAATTTACTATTTAAATTAGAGAATTTTCGCGTTTTATTAATTTTCAATTCAACGTGCTCTAATCTCTACCAACTATTTTCTAAATATTTTTTTAAACTTATTAATACTAACCGCGATGGTTTTTCCTAATACGCATATGTATTAAATAAGGAGTTAATAAATTAGGGTTCCCCAAGAATTTTCTGATTGGTTATACATATACTCATATACATATATTTCACTGCCAATAACAAGTATTGACTTCCAACACCCTAGCAGTTGTGACGTCACATGAATACTTAAAGGCGTAGAACACCTTGAACAAAAAAGTTGTGTAATATCCTAACAAACCTGAAAATCAATGTTGATTTGTCCAGAGTCATAGATTTCTAATTTATTTTCCATTCACAAAATGGCACGAGCGGTCAATGACGTCACAGCTCGCCTGGTCCACGCGCGCGTAAAACAAGTGAGCTGTGACATCAATGACCACTCGCGCCATTTTGTGAATGGAAAATATATTAGAAATCAATGACTCCGGACAAATCAACGTTGATTTTCAGGTTTATTAGGATATTACACAACTTTTTTGTTCATGGTGTTCTACGCCTTTAACAACAATGTTTATTTCTATAAGCAAAACTATAGACGAAATGTCACTTCCCATCTTTATTATTCTATCTTGGGAACTCCACATCTCTCTATTTATACATGCTTCATTCTGTAGCTTACTAAAAATCTTTGTTAGTAATTATTGCATGTATAGGACACACAAATTAAATTAGGACAGTTGCTGTACCTTTTGTTCAGCACACAAGGTTGAGATTTCCACCCAGAGAGCCTCAGGGACGACAGGCATTTATCACTGGTGAAGTGAGTCTTTCTGGAAAAAAAAAATTATTGTCATGTTTTAAAAAGCAAGTTTGCGTATACAGTATACAAATGTGTAGAGTATAAAATTGAATGAGTTGCTTGCTTGTAAACTTGTTTTTATTTTTATTATTTATTTATTATTATTATTATTTTTGCTTCAGATTTGGTTGAGTTTTGAATTTGAAAAGGTTGCGATCACAAATAATGCTATGTATTTAAATTGGATTGGATTTTTTTTTTTTTTTTTTTTTTTTTTTTTTTTTCAAGCTAGTTAACAGGTTTATAAAAAGATCTAATAAAATTTTCTATCCTCTATTTTTAATGTCATTTAGATGCATTAAAGAACTGTATGAACTTAAAAAAAAAAAAAAAGTAAGAATTTGCTAGTGTGTGATTTGATATTTTCATCACTTATATACTGTACCTATAATATCATTAAAATAAATAAATAATTTGCTTTCACATGTTAACAATTAAATTTGTCCTTCAAACATATTATCTTGAACAAAAAACGTACTTGAAAAGAAAATATATTGACATTTTACTTGACATATCCCAGCAGTATTGATTGCATCAATCAAAATCAACTGCATAAAATAGGCAAAACTTTTAAATTTGTTTCGTGAAAATAAAAAACTGTATTATATTTTTGTAAATTATTCACATTAACAAATATGATATAAAATGTTACTTAAATATGTAACTGGAGACTTTAATCACTGCAATGCTCAGTGGTAGTATGCTTATTTTAGTAAAAAAAAAAAATATATATATAATAATAATAAAAAATAAATAAATAAATAAATTTAATTTATAAAACAAAATGTTCCCAATATTTTGTTTTTGTATTTTGACTTTAGGAGCAATAAAGTATGTAGTGAAACTCTGGGTTCCAGTTCTGCTTGATCTAATTTTTAACAAAAATTAAGGGAGGATCTCATGTCCTTTCATTTGCTGGTTACATGGAGACTTTTATCAATGCACTATATTATGCTTTTTTTTTTTTTTTTTTTTATTGACCCGGGCAATATCAGCATTAACCATTACATTACAACAAACATTGATCTTGTCAAACTTAAATTAATTACTAAATGTGCTTCATTGGTATGCACTTTCTTATAGTCGTCATTGTGTTACAAAAATTGTAACTTTCTTTTTATTTCAATTCTCCACCAACCAAGATGCAATGGCTAATTACATTTGTTTTAGTTGATCATCTGTGGTTATTCTAATACAATGTGCATTTTTTGGTGCAAGAAAATAGGGTTTACGACGAACCTATATTTAAGCTTATAAAAAAAAAATTATTACACTTTTATCCATGGTATTCTGGATTTTTGCAGAACAAAATTCTTCACACTTTATTATGTGGACTGATTTTTGGTATGTACTTTGCAAAAATCAAGAGTATGAACTGTGAATGTAGCAAAAAAAAAAAAAAAAAAAAAAAAAAAAAAAAAAAATTAATATACTCACTATTATTATTTTTATATTCAGTCTGTATAGGTGATTATTGTGAGAAAAAATAAGATCAGAAATATCATGATCGATATTCTGCAGAATTGCTACGTATATGTGTCATATGTATATAATTTATCGTCCTTATGTTTAATAAAAATAATACTCTCTTTTTCAGTTTAAATTCAAATAAACCCAGTATATGCGTACACACAATTGTACACATATTATATTTATTAAATTGCATATTAAATGCTGCTCTATATTCCATACTCTGCATGATTATGTACCTGTTATGTACTCGTACCATACCAGTATGTATATTTATTTGCATTAAAAAAAATACCTTCATTCAGTATTTTACTTTTATTTGCATTATACACTTTCTTTCATTCATAACAAAAGTATTAACCTGTGTGCGGTGAGAGAGAGAAAAAAAAATCACGATAACCTGTTATGAAACTCCTCGATCATATCATAATGGATTATTAATAACAGGTGCGTTACATAAATATACACCTTTACCTATCGCGGGCTATACATACATACATACATATACGTATAGCCATATCCACCTGTAGCACCTCTTTAAGCACATGTTCTCAGGTAAGGTAAACAATAATAATATTTATTTTTATATAAAAATTGAATCAAAAACACTATTTTGACTACAAAAATCAACGTAAATATGAAATGATTCCTATAAATTTGAATTCTAAAAATTTGAGAGTGATGCTTACCTGACCTACCCCACGCCACCCACGCTATGGCCTGGCAATGGCCCCGTTATGGAAGCTCGAGAGCGAGCACGTTGCCGCTTTCACTCCAAATATATTTTCTTCTATTTTCACATATTTAATGCAAATTATTATCCATTTTTATATAAATACAATATTATAGAATAATTTACAAATATACAACACAGTTTTTAGAAAGTTATGGCTTTGGTTTTCTGTGAAGAAAACGGTAAAAATGCACCATAAAAATCTCAGCGTCCTATTGTTTACAATTTTATCACCACCTGTACCGTGCCGTGCAGAAAAATTTTTTTGCCCTGCATTAATACGCCACTGACGGGAAAAATGCACACTATTTTATTTTCCTTTGATCGCATCTCGGCAAAATTCGGTGGAATTCGGAATCGGTTGAGTTAGGAAAGGACCGCAAAATTGTTTGAAACTTTTTCGCAAATCGAGAAAGGGTGGATTCAATAATTGATTGATAATTATGGATAATTGCACACCATGTAAAATTCAAACTCAATATTTTTGGTTAAATTCTTTCATCCAACAACACACGCTCACACACATAAAAGACTTTTTGGAATAAAAACTAAAATATCAATAATAAAAATTATATCATTTTAGCATAAATATGGTCTATATGGTCTATTTCACAATTAATAATTCATTATTTTATAGCAATTAATTTTACGATATTTAATTCAAAAAGGTTAAATGTATTGCTATTTTGGTTCACGCTTTTATGCATATAGGTCAGGAAGAGAGGACATCAAAATAAGCAAGAGAGGACTTCAAATTACGCAAAATTTTGAAGGAGAATTTTTTTTTTAAAAACAATATAAAATAAACCGGGAAAATAATATTTCATTACAATTTTTATGTAATAAAATATTTACAGTATTTTGATTTATAGATATATGATATCATATGTCACACAGAAAAACTGTGTATTGTAAATTGTAAATGTATTTTACATTTCCTGTTTATTGTACGATATTAAATCAATGTCGCAAATGAAACAAGAAGGTTAAATACCTACATTATTGTAGATATTATGTAATTACAACAGAAATAAATATTGCAATGCATGATCATGATCATGAGTCATCTCCACTTTCTTGTCGTGGTGCCTCTCGGCTACGTTTTGACTTTTCAGGTTGGTTATATTATATGTTTACTTTTCTTTCTTTTTCTTATATTATTATTTAAATTCAAAGTGGCGAGAATATAAAAAGGTGAATTATAAAAAAAAAAAAAAAAAAAAAAAGTTACAGTACATCTTTGTGCCCCCCCCCCCCCCCCCCCTTCCCGATATAATGTAACTAATCGGGCAGTTTAAAGAATTTTGACAAGCAATTTAACTGTGACAATTTCTCAATCAGAAAGATTATGATAAAGGTGATAAAAAAAAATTCTTTACTGAAACTCGTAAAAGTGAGTGATATCCCTCATATTTCCGGCTATAAAGCAAAGCAGTAGGTAAAAAAAAAAAAAAAAAAAAAAAAAAAAAAACGCTTCAAAAACATGGTCCAGAATTGCGAAAGGAAAATTCAGAGACCATAAGCTCTTCTCGCGCACCTCACCGATAACCTCCATTGATTTTATGAGGTAATGTAAATGTCAGATTTCAGCTCCTAATACCTCCATGTGCCGTCCTTTGAACTTTGAACAACACAAGAGTGCAGCTGCAAAAACTGCACAGCTTGCTGCAGTGGCTGCACAAGAATAATTGCAGCAGAGTAAATGGTATGAGCTCCTGTAAATTATTCAGTGCAGTTTTAACAAGTTTTCTTTCAACGTATTAAAAAAAATAAAAAAAAAACTATTAGTTTCATAAGTTAATATTAAATTTGATATTTGTAGCGAGTGCAGTTGACATAACAGAGCTTCATCTCCAGCAGAGTACAACAAACATCGTGAATATTGCAGAACCTCAAAGCGTCACCGCCGCACCACAAAATTGCAATGGAGTTTCGTTGGCATCAACATTAGTATAAGTAACAACAAATCTACTAGCTTTTCAATATCGTCCAATATACGCAAATCACATCAAATATTGTTTAAATAATTTAAATTTAAATAAAGGAGGGGAAAGACTAAGAATTTATTTAATGCATTACAAAGTTTTGCTTCCATCAAACTCGTAATGTTTTTTTTTATTGATTGATTGATTCATTCATTTGATTCATTCATTCATTCATTCATTCATTCATTCATTCATTCATTCATTCATTCATTCATTCATTCATTCATTCATTCATTCATTCATTCATTCATTCATTCATTCATTCATTCATTCATTCATTCATTCATTCATTCATTCATTCATTCATTCATTCATTCATTCATTCATTCATTCATTCATTCATTCATTCATTTGATTGATTGATTGATTGATTCATTGATTCATTCATAATTTGAAAACTCATATACAACTATTGTTATTAAAAATGCAGCATATTTTACTATATTATATAATGCTTTATTAATTATTAATATTATTTACCAGGTAAAGGGGTATTTTATCCTCGTATGTGGCCGAAGATATTTTTACACTGAGGAAATGGTATTATTTTTATCATTACATTATTATTATTATATTATTAAAAATAATGATGCTCTAAAGCTCTTTGTATATGTATAGCTATAAGTCATAAGTGTCATACCAATTTAGCTTATATTATTTTGTCTTGTCTTTTCCAGCAGCATAATGTTTCATCAGCAGAAGAAGTTTGTTGTGCGCTCAGCATGAACCTTGCAACAATCGAAAGTGTTGATAATCTCTTTTGTCTATCCAGATATTTTTTTCGTGAGTAGCACAATCAAAATAATAGACGTGAGCTGTGAATTTTATCTCTTATGATTTTTATTAAAAAAAAAAAAAAGGTTTTTGTAAATAATTCAACACTCTCTTGTGATTTTGTTAAAAGTATATTTTTATTTAAGAAATATCATTTTTAAACAGTCAAAATAAATCACTATTATACAAATAATTCATAAAATACTTGAAAACGAGGTTTTATATAGTGGAAAAAATAAACAAACTCAGAGCCCAACAAAACTATAACAAAACGCTTTGTGTTCCTATTTTGATATAAAATGCTTTATGAGAGAATGAAGTATCAATAACTTGAATTACAATTTTCCACAACAATAATAATAAAATACTGTAGCTTTATTACGCATCAAAGCTATTGTTTTCCACAATTTGATGTCAACTGGGTGAAAAAAAAAAAGTTATGTTATAACCAAATAATTTATTCAAATCCAGAAAAAATATAAGTTTGATGCTCAATGAGAATGAGATACAATAAAAGTATCAGTATCGAGAAAAAAACCTAACTCAAGTTATGCAAGTCTGAATAGTAAAATACTCCATTAAAAAGCATGTTAAATTGATAAGACACAGGTATCTACACAAATTTGACTGCTAGTACTTTGTTAGTATCGTTGCGGGCTCTTACTCTTAGTTAATTTTCTCATTAAACAAACTTTTGCAAATCTCTATTAAAGTAAAACACGATGTGCAGAGATCGTTAAGATGAAAGATGCTACCATGTGGATATCAGGTCGGAGGTCTCCAAAGAAGGAATTTGGATTTTGGATGAATAAGGAAATGATTTTAGAGACGGTACACACTCCAACTGTATTGGGACTTACGCGCAGAACTAAACCTTCTCAGACGTGTGTGTCTGTGTTGTTGGCCACTGAGAGAATAGCGCAGAGTGGGGTGCAGTACAGCGATTGTCCAAGTCTGTACAGGATTCTTTGTCAGGTACAATTAAGTGTAGTAGTCTTAAAGCCATAGACCACATAAAACAACATGTGCTTTTTAATGAATAAACATGAAATGGGATCTTCAAAACTGATGACAAATTTTACCAGAATGTTAATGTAGCCCCATAAGAGAGCGTGAAAATATTGTAAAGTATGCAATTTGCGTAACTATTCATATTTCTGACGTCAGAAACATGCAAAAATTAGTAAAAAATGTTGTGCGGGTTGCATAAATTGAAATTTTCTGATCCCTGCTACGGAGCTACAGTTGGGTTTTGAGACAAACTATAAAGTTATTTATGTAAGTCCCATCAAGTGTTTGGTGATGTAAATGCCTATGTTTTCTTCTGGTCTATTCCTTTAAATTAAAATTAGTTTTATAAATTATAATAAAATAATTAAAAATATTCGTAAAAAAAGTGTTGAACACGATGAAGTTAGTCAACAAATTAATAAATGTTAAATTTTCTTTTCTCTTTAGATTAAATGTTAGTAAAACTCCCTTCCTTTCTACTTTTTTCCACTTGTTTTGAGACGTTTATTTATTTTCTATTAAATAAACCTTAAATTCCACGTTATGTAAATTTTACAAAAAAACAACAAAAAAACAAAAAAACAAAAAAACAAACAAAAAAACAAAAACAAAAACAATAATAATAATGTTCACATCAATGTAAAATAAAATAAAAACTTGATAGGTTTTTCTCAGAGCTAATGTGATAATTTGAACTCTTCTATATAAATTCAGCGCTTACTTATGTTTGCAGGCTGAAGACCCTCGTGCGTCAACTACTGCCTCGCCGACCACAGAGACAGCGGCTTGTGAAAATCCTTCGTGCCCAAAACTGGACTGCTCGGTAATTATATCAATTTTTTACGCCCATTAATACTACTGTAATATTGAACTTTGATTACTCTTTTGTTGTTGTGAAAATCGAATTTTATGGGTGTGATTGTTATTACATAATCATGACTTGAACATAGTTACTTTAATTTCATTGGTCTTAAAAAAAAAAAAAAAAAAAAAAAAAAACTTTAGGACCAACTTTAATAAGCTTATAAATTAAGATTAAAAAATTAGCTCACGTACGTACGTAATATAATTTAAACAATTTTACAATTTAGCTAGAGCGTGGCAAATCACAGAAATATGGTATGTTTTGCTATACATTCTATCAACTACACAATTTACGCATTGTTAAAAGTATCAATTGCTCCCATAATAACTATAAAGTAAGAGTAATAATAAATGATTAAGCGCTGATTTTTGGACTTAGAATTTCCCCTATTTTATTGGTCATAAATAAAATCTGACACAGTTTTTATATTTTTGTGGTCATTGGAAATAAAAAATTTAAGACGTAAAATTATGAAAACAGTTTTCCACAAATTTCATTGTACATACAGTATTTTACATATTGTATCACTCATCAGGGTCGGACTGGCACTGAAGGGACCACGTCCGTGAAAGGGGCGTAACACCCTCTAGGGGGGGCTACAAAAGGGGTCGTAACACCCTGGTTACGCCCTTTTTAGGGCCTTAGGGGGACCAAACAAGGGGGGCCACGTCCGCTATCGCAGACCTACTCTTATGGCCAGTCCGAGCCTTATTGTATGTATATAGATGTTAAAAAAACATTAATAAAATAACAAGAATTATTTCACTGGTTCACAGGTTTATTTAATTTTAAAGTTGTGAAATGCGATATAAAAATCTATTTGTTGAGTAAGTATAAGGTCAGTATAAAACAAAGTGCTCGCCTTCTAATATTATATTATTAGTTATCAAATAATTTATGGTTTCCAAGTAAGCACCCTCAAATAAAAAATATTTTTAAAACCATTAGATTTTTTTTAATATGATATTATTTAATGGAAGAAATTCAAGGTAAAATACTTTTAGTCCAGATTTCCCTAATTTGCAGTTCACGTTCTCCGAGGCGCAATCTGCTTGCTGCAAGCTCAATGCGAGCGCATTGTCATTAACTAGCCAGAGTGAATCCTTGTGTCTCAGGAAATTCTTGCTGGAGGACGGTAAATAAAAAACAAATAATTGAAATTATCTCATTATAAAGACATTATAAAACATATTAATTTTTAATTTATTATACACATCAATTATTTTTTATGCACTATATATATAACTCGTATGGTCTACTCTATTCCTCTGACATGCCTATATATACTTAGTATCAGCTTCAGAAAGCATTGTTTGAGTTGAAGCGTTACTTTGGTGTACAATTTATAGGGTGGTTTCATTCATATAAAAGTCAAAGCCATATGTGAGCACTAATTAACATAGACCGGTATATGGGAAATCGACATATTTTCCAGTTTAAAAATACTTAGAAATAATTTTTTGAGCATTAATACTGTTAAAAGGTTCACTTAGATTTTCAAATATGAGAGAAAAATAATAATAATAATAATTTTCCAAACAAAATAGTCAAAAACCACGTTTGTCCTATGCTGAGTAATGTTATTTATTGCTCCAGTATGGCGTTGAAGATTATTCAGTATGACGTCATGGGTATATACCCTATGTAGAAAAAGAAAAATAAAACTGTTTTTTATCTTTGGTATAGTAAATAATAATAATGTGATACAAGAGGAAGTGAAGTAAGTATTTTGCTTGATACTGTAATAGATAACATTGATCATAATATATATTTCAGCCCCTCTACGCAGTAATACAGTCCTTGCATGGACAAGTGGTACATGTCAGGATTGTAAGAAGAAATGGATGTGGTGTACCACAAGGAACTATATTTCAGCCAAATCAAATCTCTGGGCACAATTTCAACCTGACAATCGTCACGATCACGAGAGATGTATCGCACTTGGCAAGATCTTACACATGAATGGTTTGCATGACGTGGACTGTGACAATAACTTCCCAGTAATCTGTGAACCAACACTCGAATCAAGAGATCAACAAGATCTGGTTTAAGATGACTTCCATTCCATTCAATATAAATTAAACACATATAACTCTCTGGGATCAGAGATTTTGATTTCCTTTTTACTGTTTGTTACTGCAATACTTACTCTATTTTGTTTTATAAATATAATAGAATAATAATAAAAAATGTATTTATTTATTAACTTATATAATGCAAATTAATTATCAAATAATTGATTTAACTTCACAAAACAATGCAAACAGTATATAATATATCAGCATATTATAATATGTGAAAACTACACCAATAAAAAAAAAATCATTACTAATAAAAAAAAATCTTCGAAAGTTGCATAATCGCATACAGAATAACTTAGCTACCCAGGAAGTAAATTTTATGCATTGGAAGTTTTTCCTCTTCTAAAGCTAACGAAGTGTGAGAGTAAAATGCAGAGTAAATCACTCATTAAAATTCAGTTTTATATTTTATATTGATGATTTCTGTAATTATGATTATAATTTGATATTTTCTCTTATATAATATAAAGAAAGTAAACTATAGTTTGATTTTCAAATCATTTTTATTAAAACTAAATTATTATTCAACATAAACAGGAACATTTTATGGCATAAAAATATCTTACATTACAAATCACCAGCACATTAACATCACAGTTTTAATGTTCCGCAACTTGCATTCTTTTATCTTTCAAACAGTAACGGTCATTTGCAAAACCCCGAATTAAATATTTATATCATATTTTTATTTTGTTATAAATGAAATAATAAATCACTCATATACTCATATATATGTAAATGATAACTTTGGTGTATAATTGAGTAATATTTAGTTTTCATGAAACTTTAATAAACCTTAGTTTGATTATACCTGTGATGAAAAAAAAAATCAATCAGCTTATCAGTTGTTGTTTGTTCACCGTTCTCCTACTTTCAGTTGTAGGGAAGAATTTATTTTATCTTCATGAACGAGTTTTGCAGATCACCTGTTTTGTTTAACATTTATATATTTACAAACTTTCGATGTATTGTCAAATCACAAATCAATCAAATAATAACTATGAAAATAACTACATTATAGTAAGACTTCTTCAAACCTTCACCATATCGTACACGTATTATCATATATAATAAATATTATTATTGAGTTTGACTATGTGCAAGTTAAAAACAAAAATGTAAAAGAAAAAATTTGCTTATGAAACAAACAAAAATAAACATTAAAAGTATGAACATGGTAGTATGAACATGGTGGTACTGTATAGTATATAAAGTATATAATTGATCGATGTCGAGACATTCGCATAAACAATTTTTTAACTGAACACTGAAATTTAGATAAAATATGACTTGAGTATTTTGAATGTGTGCCATGCATTTGAGATGTGTATTTTGAGTCATCAGAACCGTAACCTTTATTATTTTAAATACAAATCCCATATTTAAATTGACTGTTTATATATACGTAACCTTTTTGCCGTCAAATATAATTAATATTTCACCTTGGTGACATGTTATATTGCACTCGACCTCTAGATTCCTGTGTTTTTATGAATCCAGTCCAGGTAAGATGCAACCCTGGAGTAGACAGTAGGGAAGCCAGGTCTACCACAGCCGTAACCCCAGGATACCACACCTGTTAGGGTCTTTCCCACGAACAACGGACCCCCGCTATCCCCCTGCAAACAGTATGTACAGAGTGTGACATCAAAATCTTTAAGTCTTATGGCAACATTATTGCTATTATTTAAAAAATTTATTTCACAGTTATGTACGCAAAAAGAGTTAGATTATTAAATTGCTATATAACAAGAAGTAAAGATTTGTATAACGTATTCTTTACAAAATGTTTATTAAATAAATAAAAAATGATTATTAATAACACTATTATATTGATTACTAAATTAGGTAAAATCAAATTTCAATGGTCAGACAATCTACGTATATGTTCTGTAAACAAAATAATGATTAAAATGAGTTTTTCAAGAGAATATAAGTTAAATGAGTACATACCTTGCAAGCACCTGCAATACCCAGTGTCACGTGCCCACACACCTCAGTGGGGTAAACATTGAAGCCAAGCTTGCTGTAGGTCACCAGACATTTATCTTGGTCTTGGATCTGTATGGACACCTTCTGTAGTGACTTTGATATCGGACCTCCTTCCTGCATCAGAATTACATCAATTTGTTACTTTCATGAGAGCAGTAATAGTATTTCAAGAAGACATTAATTAACTTATTATATTCTTTGGGTTACAAATCTCCAACAATGGCATTTAGGCAGGGGGGGGGGGTTAGAAAAAAAAGAGAATTATTCATATATAACATCAATATTTTTCTGCAAGGAAAGTTGAACTTTTATCCAAATCTTGAAGGACTCCTACGTCTCTGTTTTGACGATGTTATTTTGTGATGCGATATTGTTGCAAGCGTTGAACTCACCGATATTTTTCCCCACCCAACAACTGTTGCAGCGGCTCCTTTCTCTGTAGTCTGATCATGTTTAGGTAAAACTGCAGGCTTCACTATTAGACTCATCTTGAATGGTTCTTTAACCTGAATAAATTAAGCCAATAATATACACAAATAACAACTATATAACCAAAGGCAGAAAACCAACGGTTAAATTTTTTAAAGTCAATTTATATGAAAATTTTAGTCATACACCTCGTCCATTTGACTCCTCTGTTTAATGACAAATGTGCATCATAATCAACAAATTATAACAATTGAAAAAAAAAAAAAAAAAAAAAAACGAAGTGCGATTAAATTATTATGCATGACAAAACGTTACATGCAAATGTAAATGCATTTATTTTTATGTTATACTTTTCATCGCACTTCTTCAAATTGATGTTACATAAGGTTAATTGATATACCTTGATAAGTGCAATATCATGCTCAAGGTCAAGTAGGTCATACCCACTGTGGATAATAAACTTGTCTGGGTGATGTCGCGAACCACCGCTCTTTATATCCGTTGTCCCGGCAACCACATCCACGTACTTCTTGTTTAAACTGGAATACAAGATAGCCAATTTAAGTTAATTTAAGACCCAAACAGTAGTTCATAGGATAGGAACACTACATCATTGATCTTTTCAAATTATACGTCACTAAACAAAGCAATTAAAATGTTAAATAACATTGTAATTAACATTATATATTTATTTACATAATATAGCTTAATAATTATAAATCATAATTATATCAATTTTTGTGCTATTTTCAAAGTAGTATCCTGAATTGTAATAATCATTGTGGATCCACTTTTATATTTGAGTTATTTTCTGTGACATATATTAGAACTAAACACATCAACAAAAATAAAATAAACAAAAGCCAGAGTAACTGAGAGATTTTTAATATGGAGAACACTTACCCATATAAACAATGAGCTGCAGTGAGTGCCCATTTCTTACTCAAAACACTTGCAGCGCAAAAGTGAAACCCTTTTACTTGTAAAGACAGCTGGAAGTACAAACAAATGAATAATAATAAATGGCTGGAAATTGTGTGTGTTAATGTTCCGTCTATAAGTCAATAATTAGAAAAATCATTTATAACAAATTGGCCTTGTCTCTTTCGCTCGGTTGATCGTTGTCTTTTTGTAAAACATGCTCGCAAGCATAACAACAAAAATGTTTTCCTCCTTTATGTAAAAAAAAGTAGAATAATTGTCATATTATAGATATCTACAATTTTTTTTAACAAGTTCTCAGCACTAGTACAATTAATTAGATTCTTAGAAATTAAAGAGCTCTATAGTTTTTTGTACAAAATCTCAGTTTTCAAAAATGGTATTTTTCCTACAATGACTTGTTCGTCAAAATAGAGCGCCTCTGAAAATCATTGGAAAATTAATAGTAAAAACTTGCAAATAAAAGGAATTCAATTCATTTGTGTAGTATGTATAAATATCCGACACATCAATCGAAATTTCAGTGGTGTCTGTACAGTTTGCTCAAGTTTTAGAATACAGCTGCAATAATGATTGATTAATACTACAATTAAGCCAGTGTTTACCTGGCTAGGGTATTCCCCGGGCTCTGCATTGTTGCCTCCAATTACACGTCCTGCATATGAGCGTGTCTTACTCACGAGTCTACCTCGAGTTTGTTTTAATTTCGACGAGGGTCGGGAAAATCCACCTAAACACGTCAAAAACAAAATCGGCACAGTGCACTTTGACCTGAGCTTCAAAAAAAAAATAATAATAATAATAACACTGTTTAACAGACGCTATTTATGCATTTTTATAGCCCTATAAAGATTTCTTTAAAAATTATATAATAACTGTTTAAAAATAAACAAAAAACAGGAAACAAAAATCAACTGTAACTACTTAATCATAGCGTAAAGTCGTAAAGTAAGATAACTATTAGAAAAGTAAAATACACGTATACAAGATATATATATATATATATATATATATATATATATATATATATATATATATATATATATATATATATAAATAAATGTATGAATAAATAAATGAAGTGTTACTGACCTAATGCAGCAGCCAGCAGCAGGCACAACACGATTGCACGAAACATTGTCTCAAAGTGATTCCAAAATAATGCCTCGCTATCTTATATAACTTTTACCAAATATTTAAATAAAATTTGCATTTTACTTTCTCTCTACTACTCTACTGTATAGTACTTATCAATAGTTTTTATGCAAACTAAAAGAGTTTCTGCTCAGCAATTTAGCTCTTGTTATGTAATTATTAATATTTATAGCTACTTATTCTCAGTTGGAAGATACATTATTTGTATTGCAAAAAAAAAAAAAAAAAAAAAAAAGTTTTTTATAGAAGTAATTGCAAATAAAGCATTAGTTCATGATTTGATAATTAGGTAATTATCAAGAAAAATTCCAACTTTCAGTGCAATGTTCTTAATGAAGTAATTATTAATTAATAAAAATCATCTCAATAGTTTTAGTTTATTAAAATATTTAATAAAGAATATAAATTTTTTTTTATCTAATTTTAATTGAATTATACATATCTGGAGCAATGTGAATAAAATTTAACGCACATTTTCAAAACATATTTCTTTATTCAAAAATATTTTTACCTTAGTAAAATGAAAATTAATAACATACTTTTTCCAAATATCAATATAATTATAGAACAGAAAAATATTTAATTACAAAAATATACTATGCAAATATAAATTTTAACTTATTTAGTAAAAATAACTAACTATCACAATTAAATATAATCACAGTTTTTAAATTTTGAATATTGTTTATAATATTACAACGAGAGAGCATAATTATGTAAAATGGCATTTCAGATTTTGAAAATAAATGAAATAACCGCAAATATATTTTGCCATCGGATTTTTTTTTTAATTTTAGAATTTTAACATTGTAATTACGTACTGCGTAATTTTTTTTCAATATAATTTAAATTTTAAATGAAAAGAAACCGTAAAGGCAAATAATTGTGGCAATAAATAGAATAATAAATAACAACAATATACGTCAAAAACATGATCAACAAAGTACAATGAATAACGGTCAACAAAGAAGACTAAATAACATCAAATAAACGTAAATTAATTACACTATAATCTAAAAAACTATAAATTAGTATAGAGATCTATACATACTACTTATTTTGTGATTAGGAACTGTAAGCGATATAATTATATGGATATCTTGATATGCGGAAGTTAATATTATCAAAACTATAATGAAAAAAGCAGAGATAAAATTACTTTATGCTGATAATTACTGCTTAATTTGGTGTTAGTTTGTGTTCTTACTTAGGGACATAGAAAGATCATAAATATTAAAAGCAGTCAACCAAATAGAGGTTTTTAATTTATTGGGACATTTTCGTATTTTGCAACCAAATACTGTAAGTAGGAATAATATAGACGTGCTATTTTTTCGGTATGAAAGACGAATGCATGGAAATAAAAATAAATTTGGTATAATTGTAAAAATTAAAGATTCCTGCTTGGAAATTTGAAGAAGCTTTTTAGTGGTACTAAAATTGATTCGTATTACATTAGTGAGGAGTGATATTGCTGACTAAACTCCGGTCTTGGCGTGAATCCAATCTCTGTACGATGCCACCCTGGTGTAGACGGTAGGGAAGCTAGGTCTGCCGCAGCCGTACGCCCAGGACACGATGCCAACCACCTGCTTGCCCACGAACAGAGGCCCTCCACTGTCACCCTATAGACACAATATTATTAATCGTCTTTTATCATTGCTTACAAAAAAATACTGTACATGATATTGAATATGTAATAAGTCAGCATCATTAAACATCAAGTTATACTGATTTCTTGCCCATTACCATTTACTATTTCCCTAAATTGTGACGAGATTTGACATTTGACGAAAACTCTCCAGTATAAGCTTTCATTTTCAGTTACAACTGTTATTTTTAGTAAAGTTTAAGTGTTATAGGAAAATTTAGTTATTACAGTATACGGCTACATTGCAAAATGTTATTTTTTTACTTCATTCTTGTTCATAATGTTAAGTTTTACATGCTCACTCTAGCTAGGACAGTCATTTACACTAAAATTTAGTATTTTAAAATTTATTCATGAGGATTGTTTTCTTTTAACTATATTGTTTCACTTACTATATATACTTCACTCTTACCTTGCAGGAGCCATAGATGCCTAGAGATACATCAGCACAAATTTCAGTTGGATAGACGTTAAAACCAAGCTTGCTGTAAATAACAAGACATTTGTCCTGTTCTTTGATTTTTATCACGACTTTCTTTAAGTTCTTCGAGAGTGGGCCTCCCTCCTGAAATATATATAAATTAATTATTTTAGTCTTTTATAAAAACAATAATGTGATAATTTGTCTTTGTTTCTTCGAGATAACAGAGCTATAAATCAGCAGTAGAATTTAATACGAAACTGCTAAAGTTGTTTTCATTTTGGTATAACATAAAATTATCAGAGAAAAATATTAAACACTGCATTGCATTACTTTCAGTTGCTAAATAACAAATTATATTGTAATATATTAATTTAGCTTGTTTCTTTATTCTTAAATTTGTATAGTCTCGCTATATAAATAATATTATAGAATTAAATGTAGTGAATCCCTAGCATAAAAAAGGTTCGAATTTCTATAAATAATAATAATCAATAATCAAACAATACGCTTCACTTTGACTTACTGAAACTCGTCCCCATCCGATGACGACTGCTGGTGTCCCTGGCTTAGTTTCCTGATTTTGCTTGGGCAACTTGATTGACTGAATTGTGTAACTCATCTGAAACGGTTTCTTAACCTGCAAGGGGAGAAAAATAAATAATAATAATAAATTGTGAACATCAGTATAAATAAAAATGGTAAATATATTCCTGCAGTAATTTTTTTTTAATTGAACGCACAAAAACATGGTGATATAAATATATAGGAATTAAAACACAATACGCTACGTATAATTATAATAATTTGAATAACACGTAAAAGTATATATATTTTTATAAACTTTCTTTATAGATTTGATATGATTCGACTTTATATTGTACGAAAGTATTGATATTTGCAAAACAATATTTATGCTGTTTAAAGTATTATTCACATGATGTGTAACTTTGACGCAAGTCGACGCGTGTCAACGGATACACAAAGTTAAAACAATGTAAACAAATGAAGCAGTTCACATGTAAATTTGAAAAACAGTAATGCTGTTCGTAAACCCTGTTCTCTGCACCAAAAATGACGCTCGCCTATGGTTATTCAAATGGAATGCGCATTTTTTGGTGCAAGAGAACAGGGTTTACGAACAGCATTAATGTGAGTGGCTTTATTTGTTTATATTGTTCCAACTTTGTTCATACGTCAACGCGCGTCAAATTTACGCACGCGTCATATGTGAATAATACTAAACACGCAGTATTATGTCAGTATATTACATGAATTATTACGTTGCCATGAGTAAATATTATTAAGTGACCATTTTATATATTTGGTAATTCAAGAAAAAAAAAGTATAAAATTAATAACAATAATAATAAATGGTTTTTATTAGAGGCTAAAAAATGTATAAACCCACTTACTATATACATGGTCCTTACGTATTTACTTTTGTCCTCGTGAAAGAATAAAATTGTGATGAAGTACTTTGAGTCTTACCTTGATGAGAGCGATATCGTGTTCCAGGTCCAAGACATCGTACCCTGTGTGAATGATGAATTGTTCTGCTTGATGACGTGACCCTCCACGCTTGAGGTTGGTCGAACCTGCCACTACCTCAATGTGGCTCATGTTCAGACTACAGTACAACAGTATTTATCTCATTTTAATTTTACCTGAATTACAACAATGCATGTTTGCCAAGTATCAGAGAGATAAAGCAATGAAACTTGGTACTTTAAGGGTTAAGATGCGAAAATTATTTTTGTGTCCCTATATCTTCCTCCCATTTAAATACATTTAAAATCACAGATTTTTCATTTCGCGCTTACGCCGCCAAAAAATCGGTTACGCAGAATTTGACCCTGAATGCCTCCTAAAGGTTTAAAATACTACCTCTACGTACCAAGTTTCATTGATTTATCTCTCTCTAGCTATATAGTGAAGATGATAATAATAAACAGTTTATAAAATATAACTACAAAGTTTTGAAATATACAGAAATAAAGACATTTATTTCAAGAAATGCAAATTTTACGAGAAACAATTTGTTTTGTATTTCATTAACTTTAAGAGTGGAATGGGGCAGGAACTTCATAAATACTGTAATCATGTAAACAGTACATACCCATATAAACAATGAGCTGCTGTAAGTACCCATTTTCTACTTAAAACACTTCCTCCACAAAAATGAAATCCTCGTACTCGTAATGATACCTGTGAAAAACGAGTTTATGTTTAATGCAAAGACTATGGCAAGTAATTAATACGAAGATCAAGCACATTAAAAAAATTATAGGCAAATAAAATAACACATTAATTTTTTGACTTTCCAAATTAAATTTTCAGTTCTTGCAAATTAATTTTGTAAGTATAATTTTTTAATATATTATAACTATATAATTAAGCAAAGCTAAATGCAGTAAATTACACTTAAATTATTACAAAATAATTTTATAGTTAAATGTGATTACCTGACTTGGAAACTCGCCAATATCTGCGTCATCTCCTCCGATGATTCTACCGGGGTTGGAGCGCATTGCAGGATGAGGGCGACGCAGCGGTCGCAACCCTGAAAAGTTAAACCCTAATTTTAAGTCACCTCATTGTGTTATGATTTCTTACTTTCATTAACTTAAAAATTATATAAAAAAATTAATAATAAACAAACTGCAGCAGAGGCAGGAAGCGATTTACACGAAATAAAAAATGCAATAGTATTTTCTGATCCAAAATAAAAAATTGAACAGCACTGACCAGTGACCACTATTGCTATGGGCAAAGTTTTTGACCTTCTGTCCACATACATTTGTTTAATAAACATATTTGTTTTACACAATATTAATTATTGTTGTTATTTACTGCAGTACTATTTATTGAAATTACAAAACGGCGAATAAAACTTAACCCCTGTTCGTTGATTATCTTAATAATTATTAATTTTACCGATTTCTTTTAAGAACATAGATTCCTATTCCTATTTTCAGTTCTATATAACATAAGCATTACAAATGAAAGACCGTCCTGGATTTTGAAAATGTCCCGGATTATTATTTACTTTTCTGATGGAAGTCCTGTGGTTAGCACAATAATCAACCCACATAAAAATACACTTTAATAAAAAAAAATTTTAATGTAGTCATAGAGTCAGGGGTAGTGTACTTGTCCTGACAAAAGAAATTGAACTAATGTAGAGCTTATAAAACTGCCCTTCTTTTCCCCTTAATATCCGCAAACATAAAATTCTTAGCCAATGCCACCCCTGCGTGGAGTGATCTCAATAAACACACATGCACTGTGATGAAGCATCCACAAAGAGAGATAATCACAATCACTAATTAGACAAAGGACACAGGTAAATTACCTATCACTGCGGAAAGTAAGAGACAAAACACCGTAACACGATACATTCTCAACAATGACTACTAAATCTTGCATTGTCTTGCCTTATATATCACAAATTAATCAAAACAAAACTCTCTAAAATATCATTATTTATTTAGCAAACGTAATATTTTATGCAACGTAAAATCGAGAGTAATGCAAGTTGAATAATTAGTCAAGCACTAATATGCAACGTGCGTAACAAATTTTCAAGTGCGCCTCAACTTTATTTAAATTTAAAATTACAGAAAATCAAATAATATTGCTATCTCTATATAACAATATTTTTTAGTAATACTACAAATAACTTATTAAAAAATAAACGTATATTTTATTTAACATTTACTTTCTAGGGTAAAAATCATAATTACAAATTGAAAAAAGAGAATGAAATGCGCTATGAAAGTTAAATTAAATTTACCTTTTTTTACTAGTCATGAAACAAAACATGGTCACAACACAAGAAATAATAAATTGAAAATTACTAGTAATATATAAAAGAACTGAAATGTACAATAGAGGTCCTTTCTGTGGTTGTTTGTAGATTTATAACAATCTGCCAACCCATATTTAAGAGAAATTGAAGACCCTATTTTGTTTAAAAAATCATTGAAAACATTATTGTTAAACAAGCAATATTATTCTAGATGAGTGTATGAAAGACCATGTATAAACAGTACATTTATTTCAGTTTTTAAAATATACAAATGTAACTAATTTTTCTCTATGTATAAATATGTTTGTATTATATGTGTGTAACTTTTGATTATCATTTCTAATTGTATCAACTGATATAATAACCTAAGCCGATATGCTTTGTTGTATATTGTGATTGTAGGGTGAAAGAAATGAATTGAATTTGAATTTGAAATTTGAAATGAAATCATTATAAAAATTAGAATTATTTTAATCAAGACAGATCATGGTGACCATGATAAATAAAACTCTTATCGTGTAAATAACACCTGTGCTAATATATATTTGAACTAAACATTTTAATTTGAACTGCCATCGGTCAACAGTAATGAGTGTAATGACTCATTTTTATCATAAACTGCTCTGAGCTATAAGATTAAATAAATATTGTCAATTTATTATTTATAATTAAAAAATATAGTGAAAATGTAAAGGCAATGCTTGTTAATAAAAAATAAAATTAGACACTAATTTTTTACCACTCAACAAAATTTAAGAGTCTTCTTATAAGGATAAGTAATTTTGTTTTCAGCATTTAAATACTTTTTTGACTATATGCACAGATTACAAAACTCGGCAAGAAAAAAATTAATGTTTTTTATTTATTTTTTTTAGTTTGAGATTATAAATGTAATTGTTTTTTATATGATATTATAATATTAATAAAAACAAAACAAATATCGTCTAAAATTTTATTTATTGGAGAAACATGTGATATTTATTTTTATTTACTTTATTATTTTATTTACAAGTTGAACCAACACATACAAATTATTAAATATAATTGTAATAATACATAATAATAATTATCACTTGATAAAACTTAAACACTTTACATTTATGTTAATGAATAAATGAAATGATATTCTTCTCTGTTATCGTTAAACTTGAACACTAAAAACCAAACATATAGCATTATAGAGAGGAAGCTCACATCATGCTCACACATATTTCATGTATCGAAAAGAGTTCAAAGTCTATAATGTATAGGTGAGTGAGTAGTGTATGGGTGAGTGGTGTTTGGATGTCAGTGTTCAGTTTGATGTAAATAGTGAAGGAAGTATGGTTAGATTTTTTTTTTTTTAATTTTACTTATTGTACTGTGCATATTATGTGAAAAGTGAATTATTTAATAATTATATTTACCAACTTAAAAAAGATATAATATAAAATATACTGTATATTAGTGAAAATATAATCGCAATACTGTGTGTAGTGTGAGTAAATATAAATTCAGACAGTAATTTTTCACAAATGAACATAATTTAAGAATATTTTTAAAGGTAAGTGATTTATTATTGACCACTTACTTTTGTCTATGTCTATAAATATGCACATAGTTAATTAACAAAACTGCAAGAAAAATATTTTTTTTTCTTTGTTGAATTTGTCCAAAATTAGTTTTGTTAAAAGATCATTGCCCAAAACTATAAATATAAATGTTTTCGTCTTTTTTTATTTTATTTATTTATTTTTTCATTGATATTAGCTTTTGTTTTAGGCATATTAATGTTATATAATTACTCATATACTATTCATGATCCATTAGCTGAACAAATTTATTGACGTGAGAAAAACAATTAAAAAATACCACTGAAACTGACATCTATTCTCATAGAGATTATATCATAGAAAATATTTTTAAATAAACGGAAAGAGCTTGCTTTGTTTTCAAAAGGTTTCATAAAAATTGCATATCACTTCTAATTGAGTGGAGAAAATTTATGTAACAAATATAATGTAGATTACTATGGAGCGTAAAACTGTTTGTTAATGAACTAGATTTTTATTTAAATTGCAAAAAAAAATGACATTTTTCACAAACAAGATTTCTGAGCGATAATAATATTGCATAGGTAATTTGCATGCTAATAATTCTTTTGCTTCATACAAACCTTGCTCCACTGCGGAAGATAGATGGCTTAATATGCACTTGGCATCTGATAATTATTATTTACTAACATAATTAATTGCTAAAGAGGAAAAAAACTCTACTTGAGCAAACATTTATTTACATTTTACATAAAAAAGTAAAGAATAACTGAATATAATGTTTTACCTTTTTTTTTATCATTATTAATTTATTATTATTTCTTTTTGACTTCTTTAAATGTAATCTGTTGTGAAAAACTGTGAGCATCTTGGCAAAATAAATTACAGTGTTTTATATAGCCAAGTTTTTATTATTTATTGTTATTTTAGTTTTTAGTTTTTATTATTTTTTTCTATATACTATATATATTATATATATATATATATTTGTGGCTTAAAAGGTCTCAGATCAATAATAAAAACCACGATATCTTGTATTTTACATTATTTCATCAATATTCAGAGAAATGTTTTAGAAATTCATAAATTCGGGAAGGAGACGCTTTAATTGGTTATGGCTCTTATGGCCAATCCAACCCTGGTTGCTGGGCATTGAGTTTGTTTCCTCACTAAACCATTTTTATTTTTGCAAGTCTGTATTTAAATTAAATTATAATTTTCAAATTTATATTTCATTTATTTTTCTTCCCAAGCAGGTTGCTGGTTTTCTCTTCTTTTCTCCAATACTTCCAACATATATTCCAGCTTTACTCTAATTTGTATGTATTTTGTAGATTCCATTCTACACTGCGGAATCTAGTACAGAACACACAAGTCACACCATCAAAAATTATTCAAAAATCAGTATCATTTTTGCGATAAAAATAATGATGAACTAATTGTGTATTTCACTCCAAAAACTACTATAAATGTATGAAAATAAAATACGAAATATATATGAAGTCAGTTAAAGAAATTAAGAAATTTTATTGAACCAGGCAGTTTGCATAGTATAACATGAAATAGTTATTCCATACTTTGGTTAATAAGTCATCTTAATAAAATTAACGAAATCTACATTGCATAACATAATTGAAATAGTTGAAAGTCTCATCTAAATCTAACTATAAATACATCATAAAATAATATGAATTAGATCAATATATTGCTCCAAACTTGTTTGAGTGGGTAGATAGATATAAGATATCAATGTCATCGATTTTAGAGCTACGATAAAATATTGTGATGCCAAAGTTTAATATTTTTTTTATATATTAAAAAAACAAAAACATGTTGAATAGACTTTCTAACAAAGTATTATTGCTTAAATTTTTAAGTATAGACGGTATAATATTTTCATGTTATTTATATACAAAGTCAAATCTATATAGCTATACGTACATTTTTTGGGTCCGATTTCATGTTGTTTATGCTAAAACTTGAGTAATGTGAAGTAGTGAAACGTGATGCCAGATTACTACACTCGCACGGGGCACATTTGTGATCTGATTGCATCTCTTGTTTACTTGACTCTCTCTCATCCAATTTTTGTCTTAATTTAAGGTCGCTACTTGTAGTCATGAACTTAACGCCAGTTGTATCTGCAGGTGTAACCTGAACCAAGCTAAGCGATGTATCGGTGCTCTGTGGGGAACATTTTGATTAAATACGTCACACATTTTAATCTAAAACTTTTTTTTTTTTTTATTCTTGAAACACAAAATTTTCTTATTATTTATTAAATATACTTTAAAAGAATGATTTATTTTTTGTACAAACATAAGTAAGTGACCACGTAAGTGTATACCTTTTGTGGCCTCTCAATAAAAACCATATTTATTATTTTATTATTATTATTACGCGTTTGCAGCATTTACATAATAATAATGATATTAAAATCTTTTATTAAGGTGCATATTATAGGCTATTTCAGTCACATTACATGAATCTATAAAATATTATATTGTTGTTATTTATCGTTTTAACATTTTATTGAATTTGGGAGGTTTTGGTGTTTTAATGGTGACCGCAAAATAAAAATATTTCAGCGGCGCAATATAAAACTTATTATTATTGTTGAAAAATATTTAGTATTTTGTTTGTTTATTATCTTGACACAACCTAAATTCCTGTTATGCAAAACTACCCATATGTACTGTAAACAAAACAATTACACCATTAATTATATTATACAGTATTTCCACGGTTTTGATCAATATTTTCATTTTTAAATATTTACCTCGCATATAAACGGATTCGGAAATATACAAACCGAATCCATCATTCCCACAGTATTGAAAGCATTAGCATAAACATTTATCATGCCACAAGGCTCCTGCTTTCCAATATTATTTGGCTCGCGATTACTCCACACAATGGGAGGAACAGGGTTGCCAGTCACACACGAAGTAAACTTTCTCGTCAAGTTTGAATCTATTTGAGCAGTTAATAATCCATTTTTGTAAAATTGAAGTGCTATAAACACAAATACAGATTATAAATAAGTTTCAGAGCAAAGATACTGTAGAACAGAAACATTCATAACGACATTGTGTGCTGTACACGCGATTATCATCATATATTTTACCATTCAAAATCTCGCGCTAAATGTGATACGTGTTATACTTAGCACATTGTGCTTTTCAATGAATAAACACGAAATAGGATCTTCAAAAGTGGATGACAATTTTTACCAGAATGTTAATGTAACGCCACGAGAGAGCGTGAAAATATTTTTAAGTTATGCATTTTGCGTGACTATTCATGTTTCTGACGTCAGAAACTTGCAAAAACTAGTAAAAAATGTTGTGCGGGTTGCATAAATTGAAATGTTCTGATAACTGCTACGGAGCTGCGGAGCTTTGAGACAAACTAAAGTTATTTATGTAAGTCCCATCAAGTGTTTTGTAATATAAATGCTTATACAGTATTTTCTTTTGGTATATTTCTTTAAGAACCACTTTAAAAAACCGGTTCTTTAAAACCGCTCCCAAGAATCAGTTCTCAAAAATCAATTCTAAAGAACTGCCGGTTAAGTAACCGCAATTCTTAAGAACAGTAAAAAAAAAAAAAAAAAAAAAAAAGTTTCAGTCCCTGGTTAAAAGATAAAACAAACGTTCGTATATTTACATTATGTCATCCTGTATGATAAAAATAATATGCGTTAAAATATTATGTCACCTGGATATTTAAGTAGAGTATTTTTAACTGCCCTCTGAATGCACTGAAGTTGCTCTAAAGTTTCAATCGAAGCCGGTACCATACCCCAGGTACAACACTTAGACCAAATTTTGTTGATCTTATCAATCTAAATAATAATAAAATAAATATTTTTTATACACACACCATGAGTTCTTTTTATGTTAACTTACTTTTCCTACTGATAAGAAATATTGCGTGTCTTTGCAGTTTGAAACTACCAATCCTTCCGTCTTTATATCAACTGTAAAAAAATAATAAAAAAGTACGTTGCAAATAGAATATAAAAATTTGTCATACTGTATTTTTTATTTTAACGATTTTCTTGAGTTGCACCCATATTTTTTTTAACACTTAAGGTCGTTCTATAAACTACACACAAATATTGAGCCAGCTTCGAAAATGTTCCTTTGTTAAAAACAGTTGGTTATGACGCCATTACCTGTTTACCACGTTTATATATAAAGTTGATCATTTTTATTTCTTTTTTAGAACTTTGAACTTGATAAGAATGAAAGAAACTTCCCCAAAAAAGTTCCAGTCTCAATATGCGACTCACTTTTATCGCCACAAAAAAACAAGATCAACCAATGAATGTGCTTATTTTGTTGGTCAGCCAGTCACTGTTATTGAGATTCACTTTACTTTAAGGTTAAGCTGTGGTAAATAAAAGTGAATAAAAATAATATATATATACATACATACATACATACATACATATCATGACGCTATAAATCCCTTTCGGGGTAAGCCAACAACACAGATGTTTTATCCTGACCCAGTGATAGACCTCCACAACTTCCTATCCTGACATACTTCACTTGCTTCCGCCAGTCTCATACCTTGTTTCATACATTTCCTTTTGCATTTCATACTGCGTACATTCTTATTTTTCAAACATCTTCCAACCACCTCAGACCATGATGTTTTAGGCCTGCCTCTATCTCTCCTTCCACCCACTCTACTATGAAATACCTGCTTTGCTATTCTTTCATCACCCATTCTCTCAACATGACCAAACCACCGTAATACACTGTTCTCATACTTCTCAGTCACAGTTTCTTTTACTCCACATTTCTCCAACACCCAAGTATTCCTTACCCTATCTAATCTTGTTTTACCACACATACTTCTAAGAAAACTCATACCAACAGCATTCACCCTACTCATATGCCTACTCTGACATACCCATGATTCAGAACCATATAAGATAGTTGGGAGTAAGACAGAATTGTACACTGTAAGTTTTGCTTTGTTTGATAAAGCATCACTCTTGGCCAATCCTGCCATGCTGCCAACTACTTTCCTACCTGCCGCCACTCTCCTCTCAATCTCCCCATCTATACTTCCATTCTCTTGATATAATCTTCCCAAATATACAAACTCTTTCACTCTTTCCAGCTTTTCTCCATTCAGTGTGAATTCATTTCCATCATCATTTTCTCCACCAAATACCATTACTTTAGTTTTCCCAACATTTATTCTCAGATCCATTTGTTCTGTGCTTTCTTCCAACCTATCAATCATCTCTTGCAATTCTTCCTCACTCTCAGCCACCATCAACGCATCATCAGCGTACAACAACATCCACACCATTAACAAACCTACGTTTACTCCACTTCCATACTTTTCAGCCAACTTTATACATTTATCCATGAAAATATTGAATAACCACGGCGACATCACACATCCTTGCCTAACGCCTCTACCCACTTTAAACCACTCACTCAACTTTCCGTTTACTCTCACACATGCCTTACTACCTGCATACATGGCTTTCACACCCTCAAGTAACTTCCCTCTCACCCCATATTCATCTAATACACTCCACATCATACTTCTGTTCACTCGATCATATGCTTTCTCTAGATCTACAAACACAGCAAATATATATATATATATATATATATATATATATATATATATATATATATATATATATATAATTTTTATTGACCCAGGCAGTTCATAGTAACATAATTATGAATGTTCCAACAAACGTTGGTCTTCCGGACGTGAATTATTATATCATGTCTGTATATATATATATATATATATATGTACACATAACGTTGCTTTCAAAATGTCATGAAGCTACAGACACATTATTCAAGAATGTGTTGGTAGCTTTTATGATATGTTACAGTGAACAACTACTCAAAATTATAAATAAAATGGAAATTGGTGTCACCAATTGTTTTTTCTTTGCATTTCTTGAAAATACAAACACTCAATATACAAAACAGACCAAGATTTGAAATTTTACCGTTCAAAATGTACAAAATGTTTAAATTTTTTTAATTTTAATTTAAATAGTAAAGAAGCAAAAATTGTACCCATCATGCAAGAAAAAGTTATCAACAAAGGAAGTAATATGCAACATTTCAGTATATTTTTTGCAATCCATTTCACTCACTCTTTATCTGTGTTAACTTTGTGCCTATGTTGCTACATTTACGATTTTTCCATCCAATGCTTTGTAACTTATTCATGAGCGTTCGATACATCAAATCTGTGATATTTGAACTTTATTTTTAAGATAAAAAAAAACTTACCTAAAAGTTTTTTCTGTATGGTGTTTAAAGAAAAACAGATATTAAATTTTAATTGTTCACTTTTTTTTTCATAACTATGGCATTGAGTAATTAAACAATTTACTATTATTGATAGCAGATAGCAGTAATGATATACATTTGTCAATGCAAATCTTTAAGTTTAGGATTTTAATTAAATAAAGTAAGGTCTGTGAAGAATAAAATTTTTTTGATTAGAAGGTAAGCATAAGTTATTGCAACCAATCAAAACGCTTTTGTAATTAATCCCCCTCTCCCCCCCCCCCCCATCCAAAAAAATCCTTTTATTTACAATAATGATAAGAAAAAGTTCAGCCACTAGCCTATATTTATTATGAATATTTTTATCAAAGAACTATAACTATATGAATGTAAATTGATACACACTTACAAAAAGTCATTATTGATACATTATTGCAACTTACCGCAGGAGTTGAGCACAGCTCTCTTGGACATTTTAAGAGTCCTTTTTTAAATTCAGATATTACAAAGGAGTTGTATAAACGACTGCTAACTTGCTCTTTCTATAACGTTTTATTTAAACATTTAAATTAGAAATAAAACCAAATGTGTGGAGGAGAACGAAAGATATAGCATTTCTCTATGGTATAAACCGAGCCTAATCAAAATTGCGATTTCTCTCTCTCTCTCTCTCTCTCTCTCTCTCTCTCTCTCTCTCTCTCTCTCTCTCTCTCTGTCTCTCACACACACACACACACTCACACACACACTCTCTCCCTCAATAAATTCATTATTTACATAATATTAAACATGAAGCTATATAAGAAATCACGTAAATAAAAACTTCCATATTAAGATAGTAAGATGATATTATCTTGAGAAAAAGCGGAATATTTTCTATTATTTTTAGTAGCAATACAGTATTATTATTATTTTTTTTGTTCTTCATTAAAAATGAAATATTTTATAGTTTTCTAATAACCTAACCTACATAATAGCAAATTATATTTATTTAACACGAGATTCTTGACGTGGTAAGAATTTTTTGGTAAATATATTAAACAAAATAAAGAATACTTCTCATATCATCATGTCTTCTTGTTTTCATTATTAAATATTTTTTTGAAATTGAGAGGTCAGTCACACAAATTAAATTAAAAAATATTTAAAATGTAATACCTGACTTAAACCTAGATCCACTACTTGAGCGAGAATTAGATAGACGAAGTTTTTAATTTTAATATACATCATACTGAATAATTGAGTTGGCTTGTTACCAGAGCGAAAACATTTTCAATTGGTTGATTATCGGAAATACACATCAATGATTTGTCAAACAGAAAAATATTTTATGTCAAAATAAAATTCTTTTATGTTTGTTATCACCAACAAAATTTACCTTTATTTATTGAAATATTTGTTATTTATATACTTTTGTTTAGAATATACTGTATACTGTATAATAATAATAACAATAAACTCATCAAATGTCAAAATATTAATAATGATTCAAACCAGGTATGTGTAAAAGCTTATTTTTATATCTTTGGTTTAAAGTTTATACTTTGAATTAAGTAAAGCATTGACGTTCAATAAAACAAAAATTGTAGTTATAGAGCATAAATATGCATAGTAAAATATATAGCAAGTTAATTAATATAGAAGTATTAAATAATACAATTGTAGCATTTAATTGAGAAGGATCAACTAAAACTTAGCATAAAAATGTTAAAAATCCTTAACTTTCTGTAGATTTTCTATTAATTTTCTAATCATTACTTGGAATATCCAATAAAAACCATTATATTTTATATAATATAATATTTATAGAATCAATGAGAATGTTGATATAAGTGGATGTGAAGAGGTCCTAATATTAGCGCATGAAAAAAATTTATTAAAATGGAATGAAAGTAGTTCTGAGAATGAAAATCAAGGAAATGTCAGAAATAAAATAGGAAACATTTCAAAGGATTAACGATGAGACTTTGTAGCACATTTTATTGATCTCTCTGTAAGAGGCTATTATAATTATAATTTTGTCTTGTATGTTTTCTAATACCAACAACGTACTTTGCTTGGTGGAGTGGAGAATTTTAAGGAGAGGAGCGCGTTCTTCTAAAGTTAATGCATTGCCAATCTTGGGTTGTTGTGATATAGTTATGTGTGATATCAATAATAAACAAAGAAATGGAATACAAATATTATTGAATAATGCTGTTATATATATATATAAAAGAATGAGTACATAAGTTTGTATTATAGGAAATAAGAATGGTTAAAAATTGGTGAAAGACAGGATCTTCATTTGTTATGCGCTATTAAAAAATTATTAAATTTTAAAGAGATCGTCTTATGAATATCTAACTTCACTTGAAAACATGTTTTCAAAATCTCATAAAATCGACAAAATCTCATAAATTTTTTCTATTACCACCAAAATCTAGATGTTATAAATATATTTGATAATTCATTCTCAGTTAAAGTTTCTAAACTATATGAAATAATTTACCTGATAGATTAAAAAAAAAAAAAAAAAAATTAAACTATAGTGTTAAAAATCTATTTTTAAATAAAATTATTTTAAAAGAAACCTCAATAAAATGAAATGTTTAAATATTGTGAATTGTATAAGACTGATGGATGAATTTTCGATAATTAAAATGTTTTTTTTATTGCTATTTTTAACATTAAATAGCTAATAGAAGAAGCTCAAATTTTGTTAATTTTGATTGTGATAAAATAAATAGCAATTTTATATTATATGCAAAGTGAGTTTTATAGCCATTTATGCATATTTTAATAGTACTTGTAATTAAATAATGAGTAATAATGGCGTGATCTAATGTATTAATAATTTAATAATAAGAATACTGTATGTTCAATCCTTATTTTATTACAAAACTCTGACAAGATAATTATGTTCAAATATGTCAGAGGACAATGGAAGTGCGTGTATACCTTTTATGACCTCTCAATGAAAATCATTTCTTATTATTTTTATTATTATGTTTTGATGAACACTTACGTCTTCTTGGGCTGAACATCCTGGTACAGAATAGCAAACCGTACATTCCTCGACCGGATTCTGTGGTTTTGAAAACGTTTTTCGTGAACTATTTTTATCATCTGTATCGCTACTACTTTTCTGAAAATACAATGAAAAATCTATTGAATTATATATTTTTAAGCAATATTTATTTCACATTCCTAAAAAAAGAGCTCGTAGTAAGTAATGACATCATATTTTCAATCATTTATAATATTGAGCCAAAGTGTTCCACATTGTTCATGTGATCACTACTGTACCCTATTGGAAAATTCGAATTAGTTAAGCTGAATTAAAATTATATTTAAAAATACAATTTTAATTTCACAAAATAATTAAATTCACCAGTTATTATTATCATTACCACATAACAAAAAAGTCAAAATTTTGTTAATTTCTTACTCTATATGGCATAAATTTGAGGTTCTACTATAAACCAAATTAAAACTATTTAGTAAAACCTGTATTTTTAAAGACTTCTCTCTATTCAAGTCATTAAAAGTAGAAATTTCCGAGTCACTTCGACAAATTTGGCATTCTAAACGCACTTTACAAGAAAAATTTTATGAAACTTTTAGTACAAAATTTTAATTCTACACCCGAAAAAATACCCCCAAACTCCCCAAAACCACGCTTCTTAATGTCTTTAGCAGCACTATACTTCCCCCCTTTTTTACAATAATTGTAATACAAAAAACAATTGTGAAAATTGCTATTGATATTATTGCCAAATGGTTATTGTATATACATTTGTAAAAATAAGAATTGTAAATTTTCGATACGGTAACTAACTATGAAAGACTAGAGTGATACAATCCTTTTACTAAAAAAATTAATACATCACAGTATTTAAATGGAGTTTTGCGTCAATCGAAATCTCCATCTAAGCCCATACCCAAAACACTGGTAATATTATTTAAATTCATTCACCGCAACCTATCAATAGTATGATATTTAGTACTTCACCCAGTGTCTTTGTGAACCGTATAATATATTTTATGATCTGAATATAGTGTGTAAGGGGGCATCGGAATTGATTAGAATTGGAAATGGTTAGAATCGGAAATGGTTAGAAAAAATAAGAGTGGTGGGGATGAGTTCGATGAGACGACGTCAGTGGTGGGAGGTGTCTTATTTTATAATAATATGGCAACATGGCATTGCATTTTATTTATTACATAGTGGAATTGATTAGAATGGGAATTGGTTAGAATCGGCATTGGTTCGAAATATATTTTTATTTATTTTATTGAGTGGAATGATTAGAATGGGAATTGGTTAGAATCGGAACTGGTTAGAAAGAAATTTTTATTTATTTTATTGAGTGGAATTGATTAGAATGGGAATTGGTTAGAATCGGAACTGGTTAGAAAGATATTTTTATTTATTTTATTGAGTGGAATTGATTAGAATGGGAATTGATTAGAATCGGAACTGGTTAGAAAGAAATTTTTATTTATTTTATTGAGTGGAATTGATTAGAATGGGAATTGGTTAGAATCGGAACTGGTTAGAAAAATATTTTTATTTATTTTATTGAGTGGAATTGATTAGAATGGGAATTGGTTAGAATCGGTATTGGTTAGAAATATATTTTCATTTTTTTTATTGAGTGGAATTGATTAGAATGGGAATTGATTAGAATCGGAACTGGTTAGAAAGAAATTTTTATTTATTTTATTGAGTGGAATTGATTAGAATGGGAATTGGTTAGAATCGGAACTGGTTAGAAAAATATTTTTATTTATTTTATTGAGTGGAATTGATTAGAATGGGAATTGGTTAGAATCGGAATTGGTTAGAAATATATTTTCATTTTTTTTATTGAGTGGAATTGATTAGAATGGGAATTGGTTAGAATGGGAATTGGTCAGAAATATATTTTTGTTTATTTTATTGAGTGGAATTGGTTAGAAGGATATGTTATTTACGCGCGTCTTATTTAAAACTTTATTTAATCGTTATCTACTATATTATTTGCTATTTAAAAGCATCAAACTATTATTCAGAATATAACTACAGAATTTAAGCATACATATATTAAAGCCAACGCCATGTTGGATCAATCAATATCATACGCCGCATAGGAAAATGACTCGTTTTGCCAGTTCAAAAATAGTAAACAATATTTTTGAGAGCATTATTGCTGTTAATAGGATAAATTAGAATCTCAGATATGCGAGAAAAATAATAATAACAGAATATTGACCGTTTTTACAAATAAAAGTGCAAAAACTGAAGTTTGTTCTATGCTGAGCAGTGTTGTTCATTGATCCGGTATGGCGTCGAAGCGCAATCAGTATGACGTCATGCGAAAACTTACTCTGTAATCTGTATTCTATTTTTATCGCTTAATTTTATTGTTGAGGGCTGAGGCTGTGCTGTAGAAATTTAGACTTTAAGTAAATTTAGGGCACATAGTATTGTGTGTTTTCTGTAAAATATATTCTTTCATGCAAACGCCACATCATACATTTTTTTCTTCACTTTATGCTTTATAAATTAATTATACAGTGGGTAATAAATTGGTTATATTTTGTAATGTGTTTTCAAATGAATTTCAAAGGTTTGTACCGTCAACCTAAATTAGTATAAATGTTATTTCTTTAGTGGGAAACAGTTCAGTTAGCTCTCCATATCATAAATAACATTGTATTGTATACATATATATAACAAATTTATTCTTAAAAACATCTTATAAGTAATTTTTAGCTACTTTTCTACGTGTAGACTTACGATAAAAAAATAATAAATTTTACTTGTTACAAAAATAAGAGTGAAATAAATAGGTTCAGAAGCGTAGCCAGGATTTACACTGTTACGGTGGGGGGTTGGTCGGGTACAGCAAACGCTGAAAGAGCCACATAAGTTTATGATGTGCATAAGATACACTCCCCCTTTTGGGAGCGTGGGGTATATTTCTGTCTCTTTTTTTGGCTGCAAGAATAGAAAATTGAGGGTTTTCAGCAAATTTGTTCTCTTTTATTTTATTTATTATAGGCCAAATTATTATTATACATAAGTTTAGTCAAATTCTTTAAAGATAACAAATTATTATGAAAATATTTATTTCAATTATATTAAAAAGAGTTTGTTATGAGCAGATAACTTTTTTTCTGTGTTCTCTACATGGTCAACATAAATTACGTAATTTAAGATGCACTTATTTTAAATTCATAAATATGTTGTTACTTTAGAACTGTGGAAAAAAAGCTATGAAACAAAAAAGAACCAACTTGCATATTATTCAATGCAATAAATTACGATATAATTGCTAAAATGGGCCAGCATAATATTTTATTTTTTTACCAAGTATATTTTTTTATTATTTTTTTTCTACTTTAATATACTATTTAATAATTAAAAGCAACATATTACCCACTGATTCTGATTAATTACTGTTATTAAAAATGCATCTAAAAAAAAGAGCAAAATATATATTTATAATATTATAATGATAACAATTATTATTGCATTATTTGTCATTTGCATGGAAGATTATATTTTACAAAACACACACACAATTATTTGTCACCTATAGGGCACAAAAAATTGTTTGTAACTAAGTGTTGCTTTCAGCTTTTGCTGTAACCGACCAACCTCCCACCGTCCCAGTGTAAATCCAGGCTGCGCTCCTGAACCTTACACCTTTATTTTTGTAACAAGTAAAATTTATTATTTTTTTATCGTAAGTCTACACGTAGAAAAGTAGCTAAAAATTACTTATTAGACGTTTTTAAGAATAAACTTGTTATATGTATACAATGCTATGTTATTTATGATATGGAGAGCTAACTGAACTGTTTCCCACTGAAGAAATAACATTTATACTAACAAGTTACGTTGACGGTTCAAACCTTTGAAATTCAGTTGTTAGTTTGTACTGAAAAGTTACATCTATGTAACTGAAAAATTTGTAGAATTTTTGTTTCCCGTGAAGGAAAAAAAAAAATATATTACAAAATATAACCAATTTATTACCCACTGTATAATTAATATATAAAGCATAAAGTGAAGAAAAAAATGTATGATGCGGCGTTTGCATGAAAGAATATATTTTACAGAAAACAAACAATACTATGTGCCCCAAATTTACTTAAAGTCTAAATTTCTACAGCACAGCCTCAGCCCTCAGCAATAAAATTAGGCGATAAAAATAAAAATAGATTACAGAGTAAGTTTTCGCATGACGTCATACTGATTGCGCTTCGACGCCATACTGGATCAATGAACAACATTGCTCAGCATAGGACAAACTTCAGTTTTTGCACTTTTATTTGTAAAAACGGTCAATATTCTGTTATTATTATTTTTCTCACATATCTGAGATTCTAATTTATCCTATTAACAGCAATAATGCTCTCAAAAATATTGTTTACTATTTTTGAACTGGCAAAACGAGTCATTTTCCTATGCGGCGTACAATATTGATTGATCCAACATGGCGTTGGCTTTAATATATGTATGCTTAAATTCTGTAGTTATATTCTGAATAACAGTTTGACGCTTTTAAATAGCAAACAATACAGTAGATAACGATTAAATAAAGTTTTAAATAAGACGCGCGTAAATAACATATCCTTCTAACCAATTCCACTCAATAAAATAAACAAAAATATATTTCTAACCAATTCCCATTCTAATCAATTCCACTCAATAAAAAAAATGAAAATATATTTCTAACCAATTCCGATTCTAACCAATTCCCATTCTAATCAATTCCACTCAATAAAATAAATAAAAATATTTTTCTAACCAGTTCCGATTCTAACCAATTCCGATTCTAATCAATTCCACTCAATAAAATAAATAAAAATTTCTTTCTAACCAGTTCCGATTCTAACCAATTCCCATTCTAATCAATTCCACTCAATAAAATAAATGAAAATTTCTTTCTAACCAGTTCCGATTCTAACCAATTCCCATTCTAATCAATTCCACTATGTAATAAATAAAATGCAATGCCATGTTGCCATATTATTATAAAATAAGACACCCCCCACCACTGACGTCGTCTCATCGAACTCATCCCCACCACTCTTATTTTTTCTAACCATTTCCGATTCTAACCATTTCCAATTCTAAACAATTCCTGTGACCCGATATACACACACCTATGTTTGTGTGTGGGTAGTACAAATCCCAATCTATGTTGAAAATTAGTTTTGAATCCTAGCGCGATGTTTTTGTATTTTTCATAAGCCATATAATTATGTATTTAAGATAATATTAAGTAAAAATATTATGTTTAAAGAATAGGTAAAAATAGGAATCGCATAATACACACATCTATGTTTGTGAGCAAGCAGTGAGGGTCCCCACCGATTTTGAAATCTCGTTTTTTTTTCATGGCACAATGTTTTTGTATTTTACATAATGCATTCATATGTTTTTAAGATAGTAAAAAGTGAAAATGTTGTGATTAAAGGATCGGTAAAAACAAGCTTCACATAATACACACACACGTATGTTTGTAAGAAAGCTGTAGGCGTCCGAACCTATTAGGAAATCTCGTTTAATTCCCTGTCTTGATGTTAACGTATTTTACATAAGCCTTTTATGTGTTTGTTTGACCGTATTTTAGAGAAAATATTATGTTAAAGGAATCTGTAAAATATAACACAAGATATACACACACCTATGTTTGTGTGTGGGTAGTACAAATTCCAATCAATGTTGAAAATTAGTTTTGAATCCTAGCGCGATGTTTTTGTATTTTTCATAAGCCATAATTATGTATTTAAGATAATATTAAGTAAAAATATTATGTTTAAAGAATAGGTAAAAATAGGCATCGCATAATACACACATCTATGTTTGTGAGCAAGCAGTGAGGGTCCCCACTGAACTTGAAATCTCGTTTTTTTTCATGGCACAATGTTTTTGTATTTTACATAATGCATTCATATGTTTTTAAGATAGTAAAAAGTGAAAATGATGTGATTAAAGGATCGTTAAAAAAAGCTTAACATAATACACACACGTATGTTTGTAAGAAAGCCGTAGGCGTCCGAACCTATTAGGAAATCTCGTTTAATTCCCTGTCTTGATGTTAACGTATTTTACATAAGCCTTTTATGTGTTTGATTGACCGTATTTTAGAGAAAATATTAAGTTAAAGGAATCTGTAAAATATAACACAAGATATACACACACCTATGTTTGTGTGTGGGTAGTACAAATCCCAATCTATGTTGAAAATTAGTTTTGAATCCTAGCGCGATGTTTTTGTATTTTTCATAAGCCATAAATAATTATGTATTTAAGATACTATTAAGTAAATATTATTTTTAAAGAAAAATTTAAAATAGGCATCGCATAATACACACATTTATGTTTGTAAGCAAGCAGTGAGGGTCCCCACCGATCTTGAAATCTTGTTCTATTTCATGGCGCAATGTTTTTGTATTTTACATAATGCATTCAATTTTTTTTAGATAGTAAAAAGTGAAAATGTTGTGATTAAATGATCGGTAAAAAAAAGCTTCACATAATACACACACGTATGTTTGTAAGAAAGCTGTAGGCGTCCGAACCTATTAGGAAATCTCGTTTAATTCCCTGTCTTGATGTTTATGTATTTTACATAAGCAATTTATGTGTTTTTTTGACCGTAATTTAGAGAAAATATTATGTTAAAGGAATCTGTAAAATATAACACAAGATATACACACACCTATGTTTGTGTGTGGGTAGTACAAATCCCAATCTATGTTGAAAATTAGTTTTGAATCCTAGCGCGATGTTTTTGTATTTTTCATAAGCCATAAATAATTATGTATTTAAGATACTATTAAGTAAATATTATTTTTAAAAAAAAATTTAAAATAGGCATCGCATAATACACACATTTATGTTTGTGAGCAGGCAGTGAGGGTCCCCACCGATCTTGAAATTTTGTTCTATTTCATGGCGCAATGTTTTTGTATTTTACATAATGCATTCAATTTTTTTTAGATAGTAAAAAGTAAAAATGTTGTGATTAAAGGATCAATAAAAACAAGCTTCACATAATAAACACACGTTTGTTTTTAACAAAGTTGAAGGCGTCCGAACCTATTAGGAAATCTCGTTTAATTCCCTGTCTTGATGTTTATGTATTTTACATAAGCCTTTTATGTGTTTGTTTGACCGTATTTTAGAGAAATTATTTTGTTAAAGGAATCTGTAAAATATAACACAAGATAAACACACACCTATGTTTGTGTGTGGGTAGTACAAATCCCAATCTATGTTGCAAATTAATTTTGAATCCTAGCGCTATGTTTTTGTATATTTCATAAGCCATAATTATGTATTTAAGATAATATAAAGAAAAAGTATTATGTTTAAAGAATAGGTAAAAATAGGCATCGCATAATACACACATCTATGTTTGTGAGCAAGTAGTGAGGGTCCCCACTGATTTTGAAATCTTGTTCTATTTCATGGCGCCATGTTTTTGTATTTTACATAATGCATTCATATGTTTTTTAGATAGTAAAAAGTGAAAATGTTGTGATTAAAGGATCGGTAAAAACAAGCTTCACATAATACACACACACGTATGTTTGTAAGAAAGGTGTAGGCGTCCGAACCTATTAGGAAATCTCGTTTAATTCCCTGTCTTGATGTTTATGTATTTTACATAAGCCTTTTATGTGTTTGTTTGACCGTATTTTAGAGAAAATATTATGTTAAAGGAATCTGTAAAATATAACACAAGATATACACACACCTATGTTTGTGTGTGGGTAGTACAAATCCCAATCTATGTTGAAAATTAGTTTTGAATCCTAGCGCGATGTTTTTGTAATTTTTATAAGCCATAAATAATTATGTATTTAAGCTAATATTAAGTAAAAATATTATGTTTAATAATATTTATAATAGGCATCGCATAATACACACATCTATGTTTGTGAGCAAGCAGTGAGGGTCCCCACCGATCTTGAAATCTTGTTTTATTTCATGGCACAATGTTTTTGTATTTTACATAATGCATTCATATGTTTTTAAGATAGTAAAAAGTGAAAATTTTGGGATTAAACTATTGAAAAAAAAAGCTTCACTTAATACACACACGTATGTTTGTAAGAAAGCTGTAGGCGTCCGAACCTATTAGGAAATATTGTTTAATTCCCTGTCTTGATGTTTATGTATTTTACATAAGCCTTTTATGTGTTTGTTTGACTGTATTTTAGAGAAAATATTATGTTAAAGGAATCTGTAAAATATAACACAAGATATACACACACCTATGTTTGTGTGTGGGTAGTACAAATCCCAATCTATGTTAAAAATTAGTTTTGAATCCTAGCGCGATGTTTTTGTATTTTTCATAAGCCATAATTATGTATTTAAGATAATATTAAGTAAAAATATTATGTTTAAAGAATAGGTAAAAAAAGGCATCGCATAATACACACATCTATGTTTGTGAGCAAGCAGTGAGGGTCCCCACCGATCTTGAAATCTCGTTTTTTTTCAAGGCACAATGTTTTTGTATTTTACATAATGCTTTCATATGTTTTTAATATAGTAAAAAGTGAAAATTTTAAGATAAAACGATCGGTAAAAAAAAGCTTCACATAATACACACACGTTTGTTTGTAACAAAGCCGTAGGCGTCCGAACCTATTAGGAAATCTCGTTTAATTCCCTGTCTTGATGTTAACGTATTTTACATAAGCCTTTTATGTGTTTGTTTGACCGTATTTTAGAGAAAATATTATGTTAAAGGAATCTGTAAAATATAACACAAGATATACACACACCTATGTTTGTGTGTGGGTAGTACAAATCCCAATCTATGTTGAAAATTAGTTTTGAATCCTAGCGCGATGTTTTTGTATTTTTCATAAGCCATACTTATGTATTTAAGATAATATTAAGTAAAAATATTATGTTTAAAGAATATTTAAAATAGGCATTGCATAATACACACATCTATGTTTGTGAGCAAACAGTGAGGGTCCTTACCGATCTTGAAATCTCGTTTTTTTTCATGGCACAATGTTTTTGTATTTTACATAATGCTTTCATATGTTTTTAATATAGTAAAAAGTGAAAATTTTGAGATTAAACGATCGGTAAAAAAAAGCTTCACTTAATACACACACGTATGTTTGTAAGAAAGCCGTAGGCGTCCGAACCTATTAGGAAATCTCGTTTAATTCCCTGTCTTGATGTTAACGTATTTTACATAAGCCTTTTATGTGTTTGATTGACCGTATTTTAGAGAAAATATTATGTTAAAGGAATCTGTAAAATATAACACAAGATATACACACACCTATGTTTGTGTGTGGGTAGTACAAATCCCAATCTATGTTGAAAATTAGTTTTGAATCCTAGCGCGATGTTTTTGTATTTTTCATAAGCCATAAATAATTATGTATTTAAGATACTATTAAGTAAATATTATTTTTAAAGAAAAATTTAAAATAGGCATCGCATAATACACACATTTATGTTTGTAAGCAAGCAGTGAGGGTCCCCACCGATTTTGAAATCTTGTTCTATTTCATGGCGCAATGTTTTTGTATTTTACATAATGCATTCAATTTTTTTTAGATAGTAAAAAGTGAAAATGTTGTGATTAAATGATCGGTAAAAAAAAGCTTCACATAATACACACACGTATGTTTGTAACAAAGCTGTAGGCGTCCGAACCTATTAGGAAATCTCGTTTAATTCCCTGTCTTGATGTTTATGTATTTTACATAAGCCTTGTATGTGTTTGTTTGACCGTATTTTAGAGAAAATATTATGTTAAAGGAATCTGTAAAATATAACACAAGATAAACACACACCTATGTTTGTGTGTGGGTAGTACAAATCCCAATCTATGTTGAAAATTAGTTTTGAATCCTAGCGCGATGTTTTTGTATTTTTCATAAGCCATAAATAATTATGTATTTAAGATACTATTAAGTAAATATTATTTTTAAAGAAAAATTTAAAATAGGCATCGCATAATACACACATTTATGTTTGTAAGCAAGCAGTGAGGGTCCCCACCGATCTTGAAATCTTGTTCTATTTCATGGCGCAATGTTTTTGTATTTTACATAATGCATTCAATTTTTTTTAGATAGTAAAAAGTGAAAATGTTGTGATTAAATGATCGGTAAAAAAAAGCTTCACATAATACACACACGTATGTTTGTAAGAAAGCTGTAGGCGTCCGAACCTATTAGGAAATCTCGTTTAATTCCCTGTCTTGATGTTTATGTATTTTACATAAGCCTTGTATGTGTTTGTTTGACCGTATTTTAGAGAAAATATTATGTTAAAGGAATCTGTAAAATATAACACAAGATATACACACACCTATGTTTGTGTGTGGGTAGTACAAATCCCAATCTATGTTGCAAATTAGTTTTGAATCCTAGCGCTATGTTTTTGTATATTTCATTAGCTATAATTATGTATTTAAGATAATATTAAGTAAAAATATTATGTTTAAAGAATATTTATAATAGGCATTGCATAATACACACATGTATGTTTGTGAGCAAGCAGTGAGGGTCCCTACCGATCTTGAAATCTTGTTTTATTTCATGGCACAATGTTTTTGTATTTTACGTAATGCATTCATATGTTTTTTAGATAGCAAAAAGTGAAAATGTTGTGATTAAACGATCGGTAAAAACAAGCTTCACATAATACACACACGTTTGTTTGTAACAAAGCTGAAGGCGTCCGAACCTATTAGGAAATCTCGTTTAATTCCCTGTCTTGATGTTTATGTATATTACATAAGCCTTGTATGTGTTTGTTTGACCGTATTTTAGAGAAAATATTATGTTAAAGGAATCTGTAAAATATAACACAAGATATACACACACCTATGTTTGTGTGTGGGTAGTACAAATCCCAATCTATGTTGAAAATTAGTTTTGAATCCTAGCGCGATGTTTTTGTATTTTTTATAAGCCATAATTATGTATTTAAGCTAATATTAAGTAAAAATATTATGTTTAAAGAATATTCAAAATAGGCATTGCATAATACACACATCTATGTTTGTGAGCAAGCAGTGAGGGTCCCCACCGATCTTGAAATCTTGTTTTATTTCATGGCGCAATGTTTTCGTATTTTACTTAATGCATTCATATGTTTTTTAGATAGTAAAAAGTGAAAATGTTGTGATTAAACGATCGGTAAAAAAAAGCTTTACATAATACACACACGTATGTTTGTAACAAAGCTTTAGGCGTCCGAACCTATTAGGAAATCTCGTTTAATTCCCTGTCTTGATGTTTATGTATTTTACATAAGCCTTGTATGTGTTTGTTTGACCGTATTTTAGAGAAAATATTATGTTAAAGGAATCTGTAAAATATAACACAAGATATACACACACCTATGTTTGTGTGTGGGTAGTACAAATCCTAATCTATGTTGAAAATTAGTTTTGAATCCTAGCGCGATGTTTTTGTATTTTTCATAAGCCATAATTATGTATTTAAGATAATATTAAGTAAAAATATTATGTTTAAAGAATAGGTAAAAATAGGCATCGCATAATACACACATCTATGTTTGTGAGCAAGCAGTGAGGGTCCCCACCGATCTTTAAATCTCGTTTTTTTTCATGGCACAATGTTCTTGTATTTTACATAATGCTTTCATATGTTTTTAATATAGTAAAAAGTGAAAATGTTGTGATTAAACGATCGGTAAAAAAAAGCTTCACATAATACACACTCGTATGTTTGAAAGAAAGCTGTAGGTGTCCGAACCTATTAGGAAATATTGTTTAATTCCCTGTCTTGATGTTTATGTATTTTTTATAAGCAATTTATGTGTTTTTTTGACCGTAATTTAGAGAAAATATTATGTTAAAGGAATCTGTAAAATATAACACAAGATATACACACACCTATGTTTGTGTGTGGGTAGTACAAATCCCAATCTATGTTGAAAATTAGTTTTGAATCCTAGCGCGATGTTTTTGTATTTTTCATAAGCCATAATTATGTATTTAAGATAATATTAAGTAAAAATATTATGTTTAAAGAATATTTAAAATAGGCATTGCATAATACACACATCTATGTTTGTGAGCAAACAGTGAGGGTCCTTACCGATCTTGAAATCTTGTTTTATTTCATGGCGCAATGTTTTTGTATTTTACTTAATGCATTCATATGTTTTTTAGATCGTAAAAAGTAAAAATTTTGGGATTAAACGATCGGTAAAAACAAGCTTCACATAATACACACACGTTTGTTTGTAACAAAGCCGTAGGCGTCCGAACCTATTAGGAAATCTCGTTTAATTCCCTGTCTTGATGTTAACGTATTTTACATAAGCCTTTTATGTGTTTGTTTGACCGTATTTTAGAGAAAATATTATGTTAAAGGAATCTGTAAAATATAACACAAGATATACACACACCTATGTTTGTGTGTGGGTAGTACAAATCCCAATCTATGTTGAAAATTAGTTTTGAATCCTAGCGCGATGTTTTTGTATTTTTCATAAGCCATAAATAATTATGTATTTAAGATACTATTAAGTAAATATTATTTTTAAAGAAAAATTTAAAATAGGCATCGCATAATACACACATTTATGTTTGTAAGCAAGCAGTGAGGGTCCCCACCGATCTTGAAATCTTGTTCTATTTCATGGCGCAATGTTTTTGTATTTTACATAATGCATTCAATTTTTTTTAGATAGTAAAAAGTGAAAATGTTGTGATTAAATGATCGGTAAAAAAAAGCTTCACATAAAACACACACGTATGTTTGTAACAAAGCTGTAGGCGTCCGAACCTATTAGGAAATCTCGTTTAATTCCCTGTCTTGATGTTTATGTATTTTACATAAGCCTTGTATGTGTTTGTTTGACCGTATTTTAGAGAAAATATTATGTTAAAGGAATCTGTAAAATATAACACAAGATAAACACACACCTATGTTTGTGTGTGGGTAGTACAAGTCCCAATCTATGTTGAAAATTAGTTTTGAATCCTAGCGCGATGTTTTTGTATTTTTCATAAGCCATAAATAATTATGTATTTAAGATACTATTAAGTAAATATTATTTTTAAAGAAAAATTTAAAATAGGCATCGCATAATACACACATTTATGTTTGTAAGCAAGCAGTGAGGGTCCCCACCGATCTTGAAATCTTGTTCTATTTCATGGCGCAATGTTTTTGTATTTTACATAATGCATTCAATTTTTTTTAGATAGTAAAAAGTGAAAATGTTGTGATTAAATGATCGGTAAAAAAAAGCTTCACATAATACACACACGTATGTTTGTAAGAAAGCTGTAGGCGTCCGAACCTATTAGGAAATCTCGTTTAATTCCCTGTCTTGATGTTTATGTATTTTACATAAGCCTTGTATGTGTTTGTTTGACCGTATTTTAGAGAAAATATTATGTTAAAGGAATCTGTAAAATATAACACAAGATATACACACACCTATGTTTGTGTGTGGGTAGTACAAATCCCAATCTATGTTGCAAATTAGTTTTGAATCCTAGCGCAATGTTTTTGTATATTTCATTAGCTATAATTATGTATTTAAGATAATATTAAGTAAAAATATTATGTTTAAAGAATATTTATAATAGGCATTGCATAATACACACATGTATGTTTGTGAGCAAGCAGTGAGGGTCCCTACCGATCTTGAAATCTTGTTTTATTTCATGGCGCAATGTTTTTGTATTTTACGTAATGCATTCATATGTTTTTTAGATAGCAAAAAGTGAAAATGTTGTGATTAAACGATCGGTAAAAACAAGCTTCACATAATACACACACGTTTGTTTGTAACAAAGCTGAAGGCGTCCGAACCTATTAGGAAATCTCGTTTAATTCCCTGTCTTGATGTTTATGTATATTACATAAGCCTTGTATGTGTTTGTTTGACCGTATTTTAGAGAAAATATTATGTTAAAGGAATCTGTAAAATATAACACAAGATATACACACACCTATGTTTGTGTGTGGGTAGTACAAATCCCAATCTATGTTGAAAATTAGTTTTGAATCCTAGCGCGATGTTTTTGTATTTTTTATAAGCCATAATTATGTATTTAAGCTAATATTAAGTAAAAATATTATGTTTAAAGAATATTCAAAATAGGCATTGCATAATACACACATCTATGTTTGTGAGCAAGCAGTGAGGGTCCCCACCGATCTTGAAATCTTGTTTTATTTCATGGCGCAATGTTTTCGTATTTTACTTAATGCATTCATATGTTTTTTAGATAGTAAAAAGTGAAAATGTTGTGATTAAACGATCGGTAAAAAAAAGCTTTACATAATACACACACGTATGTTTGTAACAAAGCTTTAGGCGTCCGAACCTATTAGGAAATCTCGTTTAATTCCCTGTCTTGATGTTTATGTATTTTACATAAGCCTTGTATGTGTTTGTTTGACCGTATTTTAGAGAAAATATTATGTTAAAGGAATCTGTAAAATATAACACAAGATATACACACACCTATGTTTGTGTGTGGGTAGTACAAATCCTAATCTATGTTGAAAATTAGTTTTGAATCCTAGCGCGATGTTTTTGTATTTTTCATAAGCCATAATTATGTATTTAAGATAATATTAAGTAAAAATATTATGTTTAAAGAATAGGTTAAAATAGGCATCGCATAATACACACATCTATGTTTGTGAGCAAGCAGTGAGGGTCCCCACCGATCTTTAAATCTCGTTTTTTTTCATGGCACAATGTTCTTGTATTTTACATAATGCTTTCATATGTTTTTAATATAGTAAAAAGTGAAAATGTTGTGATTAAACGATCGGTAAAAAAAAGCTTCACATAATACACACTCGTATGTTTGAAAGAAAGCTGTAGGTGTCCGAACCTATTAGGAAATCTCGTTTAATTCCCTGTCTTGATGTTTATGTATTTTTTATAAGCAATTTATGTTTTTTTTGACCGTAATTTAGAGAAAATATTATGTTAAAGGAATCTGTAAAATATAACACAAGATATACACACACCTATGTTTGTGTGTGGGTAGTACAAATCCCAATCTATGTTGAAAATTAGTTTTGAATCCTAGCGCGATGTTTTTGTATTTTTCATAAGCCATAATTATGTATTTAAGATAATATTAAGTAAAAATATTATGTTTAAAGAATATTTAAAATAGGCATTGCATAATACACACATCTATGTTTGTGAGCAAACAGTGAGGGTCCTTACCGATCTTGAAATCTTGTTTTATTTCATGGCGCAATGTTTTTGTATTTTACTTAATGCATTCATATGTTTTTTAGATCGTAAAAAGTAAAAATTTTGGGATTAAACGATCGGTAAAAACAAGCTTCACATAATACACACACGTTTGTTTGTAACAAAGCCGTAGGCGTCCGAACCTATTAGGAAATCTCGTTTAATTCCCTGTCTTGATGTTAACGTATTTTACATAAGCCTTTTATGTGTTTGTTTGACCGTATTTTAGAGAAAATATTATGTTAAAGGAATCTGTAAAATATAACACAAGATATACACACACCTATGTTTGTGTGTGGGTAGTACAAATCCCAATCTATGTTGAAAATTAGTTTTGAATCCTAGCGCGATGTTTTTGTATTTTTCATAAGCCATAATTATGTATTTAAGATAATATTAAGTAAAAATATTATGTTTAAAGAATATTTAAAATAGGAATTGCATAATACACACATCTATGTTTGTGAGCAAGCAGTGAGGGTCCCCACCGATCTTGAAATCTTGTTTTATTTCATGGCGCAATGTTTTTGTATTTTACTTAATCCATTCATATGTTTTTTAGATCGTAAAAAGTGAAAATTTTGTGATTAAACGATCGGTAAAAACAAGCTTCACTTAATACACACACGTATGTTTGTAAGAAAGCTGTAGGCGTCCGAACCTATTAGGAAATCTCGTTTAATTCCCTGTCTTGATGTTTATGTATTTTACATAAGCCTTGTATGTGTTTGTTTGACCGTATTTTAGAGAAAATATTATGTTAAAGGAATCTGTAAAATATAACACAAGATATACACACACCTATGTTTGTGTGTGGGTAGTACAAATCCTAATCTATGTTGAAAATTAGTTTTGAATCCTAGCGCGATGTTTTTGTATTTTTTCATAAGCCATAATTATGTATTTAAGATAATATTAAGTAAAAATATTATGTTTAAAGAATAGGTAAAAATAGGCATCGCATAATACACACATCTATGTTTGTGAGCAAGCAGTGAGGGTCCCCACCGATCTTGAAATCTCGTTTTTTTTCATGGCACAATGTTTTTGTATTTTACATAATGCTTTCATATGTTTTTAATATAGTAAAAAGTGAAAATTTTGAGATTAAACGATCGGTAAAAAAAAGCTTCACATAATACTACACGTTTGTTTGTAACAAAGCTGTAGGCATCCGAACCTATTAGGAAATCTCGTTTAATTCCCTGTCTTGATGTTAACGTATTTTACATAAGCCTTTTATGTGTTTGTTTGACCGTATTTTAGAGAAAATATTATGTTAAAGGAATCTGTAAAATATAACACAAGATATACACACACCTATGTTTGTGTGTGGGTAGTACAAATCCCAATCTATGTTGAAAATTAGTTTTGAATCCTAGCGCGATGTTTTTGTATTTTTCATAAGCCATAAATAATTATGTATTTAAGATACTATTATGTAAATATTATTTTTAAAGAAAAATTTAAAATAGGCATCGCATAATACACACATTTATGTTTGTGAGCAAGCAGTGAGAGTCCCCACCCATCTTGAAATCTTGTTTTATTTCATGGTGCCATGTTTTTGTATTTTACATAATGCATTCATATGTATTTTAGATAGTAAAAAGTGAAAATGTTGTGATTAAAGGATCGGTAAAAACAAGCTTCACATAATACACACACGTATGTTTGTAAAAAAGCTGTAGGCGTCCGAACCTATTAGGAAATCTCGTTTAATTCCCTGTCTTGATGTTTATGTATTTTACATAAGCCTTTTATGTGTTTTTTTGACCGTAATTTAGAGAAAATATTATGTTAAAGGAATCTGTAAAATATAACACAAGATATACACACACCTATGTTTGTGTGTGGGTAGTACAAATCCCAATCTATGTTGAAAATTAGTTTTGAATCCTAGCGCGATGTTTTTGTATTTTTTATAAGCCATAATTATGTATTTAAGCTAATATTAAGTAAAAATATTATGTTTAATAATATTTATAATAGGCATCGCATAATACACACATCTATGTTTGTGAGCAAGCAGTGAGGGTCCCCACCCATCTTGAAATCTTGTTTTATTTCATGGTGCCATGTTTTTGTATTTTACATAATGCATTCATATGTATTTTAGATAGTAAAAAGTGAAAATGTTGTGATTAAAGGATCGGTAAAAACAAGCTTCACATAATACACACACGTATGTTTGTAAAAAAGCTGTAGGCGTCCGAACCTATTAGAAAATCTCGTTTAATTCCCTGTCTTGATGTTTATGTATTTTACATAAGCCTTGTATGTGTTTGTTTGACCGTATTTTAGAGAAAATATTATGTTAAAGGAATCTGTAAAATATAACACAAGATATATATACACACCTATGTTTGTGTGTGGGTAGTACAAATCCCAATCTATGTTGAAAATTAGTTTTGAATCCTAGCGCGATGTTTTTGTATTTTTCATAAGCCATAAATAATTATGTATTTAAGATACTATTAAGTAAATATTATTTTTAAAGAAAAATTTAAAATAGGCATCGCATAATACACACATTTATGTTTGTAAGCAAGCAGTGAGGGTCCCCACCGATCTTGAAATCTTGTTCTATTTCATGGCGCAATGTTTTTGTATTTTACATAATGCATTCAATTTTTTTTAGATAGTAAAAAGTAAAAATGTTGTGATTAAACAATCGGTAAAAAAAAGCTTCACATAATACACACACGTTTGTTTGTAAAAAACCTGTAGGCGTCCGAACCTATTAGGAAATCTCGTTTAATTCCCTGTCTTGATGTTTATGTATTTTACATAAGCCTTGTATGTGTTTGTTTGACCGTATTTTAGAGAAAATATTATGTTAAAGGAATCTGTAAAATATAACACAAGATATACACACACCTATGTTTGTGTGTGGGTAGTACAAATCCCAATCTATGTTGAAAATTAGTTTTGAATCCTAGCGCGAAGTTTTTGTATTTTTTATAAGCCATAATTATGTATTTAAGCTAATATTAAGTAAAAATATTATGTTTAAAGAATATTCAAAATAGGCATTGCATAATACACACATCTATGTTTGTGAGCAAGCAGTGAGGGTCCCCACCGATCTTGAAATCTTGTTTTATTTCATGGCGCAATGTTTTCGTATTTTACTTAATGCATTCATATGTTTTTTAGATAGTAAAAAGTGAAAATGTTGTGATTAAACGATCGGTAAAAAAAAGCTTTACATAATACACACACGTATGTTTGTAACAAAGCTTTAGGCGTCCGAACCTATTAGGAAATCTCGTTTAATTCCCTGTCTTGATGTTTATGTATTTTACATAAGCCTTGTATGTGTTTGTTTGACCGTATTTTAGAGAAAATATTATGTTAAAGGAATCTGTAAAATATAACACAAGATATACTCACACCTATGTTTGTGTGTGGGTAGTACAAATCCCAATCTATGTTGAAAATTAGTTTTGAATCCTAGCGCGATGTTTTTGTATTTTTCATAAGCCATAAATAATTATGTATTTAAGATACTATTAAGTAAATATTATTTTTAAAGAAAAATTTAAAATAGGCATCGCATAATACACACATTTATGTTTGTAAGCAAGCAGTGAGGGTCCCCACCGATTTTGAAATCTTGTTCTATTTCATGGCGCAATGTTTTTGTATTTTACATAATGCATTCAATTTTTTTTAGATAGTAAAAAGTGAAAATGTTGTGATTAAATGATCGGTAAAAAAAAGCTTCACATAATACACACACGTATGTTTGTAACAAAGCTGTAGGCGTCCGAACCTATTAGGAAATCTCGTTTAATTCCCTGTCTTGATGTTTATGTATTTTACATAAGCCTTGTATGTGTTTGTTTGACCGTATTTTAGAGAAAATATTATGTTAAAGGAATCTGTAAAATATAACACAAGATAAACACACACCTATGTTTGTGTGTGGGTAGTACAAATCCCAATCTATGTTGAAAATTAGTTTTGAATCCTAGCGCGATGTTTTTGTATTTTTCATAAGCCATAAATAATTATGTATTTAAGATACTATTAAGTAAATATTATTTTTAAAGAAAAATTTAAAATAGGCATCGCATAATACACACATTTATGTTTGTAAGCAAGCAGTGAGGGTCCCCACCGATCTTGAAATCTTGTTCTATTTCATGGCGCAATGTTTTTGTATTTTACATAATGCATTCAATTTTTTTTAGATAGTAAAAAGTGAAAATGTTGTGATTAAATGATCGGTAAAAAAAAGCTTCTCATAATACACACACGTATGTTTGTAAGAAAGCTGTAGGCGTCCGAACCTATTAGGAAATCTCGTTTAATTCCCTGTCTTGATGTTTATGTATTTTACATAAGCCTTGTATGTGTTTGTTTGACCGTATTTTAGAGAAAATATTATGTTAAAGGAATCTGTAAAATATAACACAAGATATACACACACCTATGTTTGTGTGTGGGTAGTACAAATCCCAATCTATGTTGCAAATTAGTTTTGAATCCTAGCGCTATGTTTTTGTATATTTCATTAGCTATAATTATGTATTTAAGATAATATTAAGTAAAAATATTATGTTTAAAGAATATTTATAATAGGCATTGCATAATACACACATGTATGTTTGTGAGCAAGCAGTGAGGGTCCCTACCGATCTTGAAATCTTGTTTTATTTCATGGCACAATGTTTTTGTATTTTACGTAATGCATTCATATGTTTTTTAGATAGCAAAAAGTAAAAATGTTGTGATTAAACGATCGGTAAAAACAAGCTTCACATAATACACACACGTTTGTTTGTAACAAAGCTGAAGGCGTCCGAACCTATTAGGAAATCTCGTTTAATTCCCTGTCTTGATGTTTATGTATATTACATAAGCCTTGTATGTGTTTGTTTGACCGTATTTTAGAGAAAATATTATGTTAAAGGAATCTGTAAAATATAACACAAGATATACACACACCTATGTTTGTGTGTGGGTAGTACAAATCCCAATCTATGTTGAAAATTAGTTTTGAATCCTAGCGCGATGTTTTTGTATTTTTTATAAGCCATAATTATGTATTTAAGCTAATATTAAGTAAAAATATTATGTTTAAAGAATATTCAAAATAGGCATTGCATAATACACACATCTATGTTTGTGAGCAAGCAGTGAGGGTCCCCACCGATCTTGAAATCTTGTTTTATTTCATGGCGCAATGTTTTCGTATTTTACTTAATGCATTCATATGTTTTTTAGATAGTAAAAAGTGAAAATGTTGTGATTAAACGATCGGTAAAAAAAAGCTTTACATAATACACACACGTATGTTTGTAACAAAGCTTTAGGCGTCCGAACCTATTAGGAAATCTCGTTTAATTCCCTGTCTTGATGTTTATGTATTTTACATAAGCCTTGTATGTGTTTGTTTGACCGTATTTTAGAGAAAATATTATGTTAAAGGAATCTGTAAAATATAACACAAGATATACACACACCTATGTTTGTGTGTGGGTAGTACAAATCCTAATCTATGTTGAAAATTAGTTTTGAATCCTAGCGCGATGTTTTTGTATTTTTCATAAGCCATAATTATGTATTTAAGATAATATTAAGTAAAAATATTATGTTTAAAGAATAGGTAAAAATAGGCATCGCATAATACACACATCTATGTTTGTGAGCAAGCAGTGAGGGTCCCCACCGATCTTTAAATCTCGTTTTTTTTCATGGCACAATGTTCTTGTATTTTACATAATGCTTTCATATGTTTTTAATATAGTAAAAAGTGAAAATGTTGTGATTAAACGATCGGTAAAAAAAAGCTTCACATAATACACACTCGTATGTTTGAAAGAAAGCTGTAGGTGTCCGAACCTATTAGGAAATCTCGTTTAATTCCCTGTCTTGATGTTTATGTATTTTTTATAAGCAATTTATGTGTTTTTTTGACCGTAATTTAGAGAAAATATTATGTTAAAGGAATCTGTAAAATATAACACAAGATATACACACACCTATGTTTGTGTGTGGGTAGTACAAATCCCAATCTATGTTGAAAATTAGTTTTGAATCCTAGCGCGATGTTTTTGTATTTTTCATAAGCCATAATTATGTATTTAAGATAATATTAAGTAAAAATATTATGTTTAAAGAATATTTAAAATAGGCATTGCATAATACACACATCTATGTTTGTGAGCAAACAGTGAGGGTCCTTACCGATCTTGAAATCTTGTTCTATTTCATGGCGCAATGTTTTTGTATTTTACATAATGCATTTAATTTTTTTTAGATAGTAAAAAGTGAAAATGTTGTGATTAAATGATCGGTAAAAAAAAGCTTCACATAATACACACACGTATGTTTGTAACAAAGCTGTAGGCGTCCGAACCTATTAGGAAATCTCGTTTAATTCCCTGTCTTGATGTTTATGTATTTTACATAAGCCTTGTATGTGTTTGTTTGACCGTATTTTAGAGAAAATATTATGTTAAAGGAATCTGTAAAATATAACACAAGATATACACACACCTATGTTTGTGTGTGGGTAGTACAAATCCCAATCTATGTTGAAAATTAGTTTTGAATCCTAGCGCGATGTTTTTGTATTTTTCATAAGCCATAAATAATTATGTATTTAAGATACTATTAAGTAAATATTATTTTTAAAGAAAAATTTAAAATAGGCATCGCATAATACACACATTTATGTTTGTAAGCAAGCAGTGAGGGTCCCCACCGATCTTGAAATCTTGTTCTATTTCATGGCGCAATGTTTTTGTATTTTACATAATGCATTTAATTTTTTTTAGATAGTAAAAAGTGAAAATGTTGTGATTAAATGATCGGTAAAAAAAAGCTTCACATAATACACACACGTATGTTTGTAACAAAGCTGTAGGCGTCCGAACCTATTAGGAAATCTCGTTTAATTCCCTGTCTTGATGTTTATGTATTTTACATAAGCCTTGTATGTGTTTGTTTGACCGTATTTTAGAGAAAATATTATGTTAAAGGAATCTGTAAAATATAACACAAGATAAACACACACCTATGTTTGTGTGTGGGTAGTACAAATCCCAATCTATGTTGAAAATTAGTTTTGAATCCTAGCGCGATGTTTTTGTATTTTTCATAAGCCATAAATAATTATGTATTTAAGATACTATTAAGTAAATATTATTTTTAAAGAAAAATTTAAAATAGGCATCGCATAATACACACATTTATGTTTGTAAGCAAGCAGTGAGGGTCCCCACCGATCTTGAAATCTTGTTCTATTTCATGGCGCAATGTTTTTGTATTTTACATAATGCATTCAATTTTTTTTAGATAGTAAAAAGTGAAAATGTTGTGATTAAATGATCGGTAAAAAAAAGCTTCACATAATACACACACGTATGTTTGTAAGAAAGCTGTAGGCGTCCGAACCTATTAGGAAATCTCGTTTAATTCCCTGTCTTGATGTTTATGTATTTTACATAAGCCTTGTATGTGTTTGTTTGACCGTATTTTAGAGAAAATATTATGTTAAAGGAATCTGTAAAATATAACACAAGATATACACACACCTATGTTTGTGTGTGGGTAGTACAAATCCCAATCTATGTTGCAAATTAGTTTTGAATCCTAGCGCAATGTTTTTGTATATTTCATTAGCTATAATTATGTATTTAAGATAATATTAAGTAAAAATATTATGTTTAAAGAATATTTAAAATAGGCATTGCATAATACACACATCTATGTTTGTGAGCAAGCAGTGAGGGTCCCTACCGATCTTGAAATCTTGTTTTATTTCATGGCGCAATGTTTTTGTATTTTACGTAATGCATTCATATGTTTTTTAGATAGCAAAAAGTGAAAATGTTGTGATTAAACGATCGGTAAAAACAAGCTTCACATAATACACACACGTTTGTTTGTAACAAAGCTGAAGGCGTCCGAACCTATTAGGAAATCTCGTTTAATTCCCTGTCTTGATGTTTATGTATATTACATAAGCCTTGTATGTGTTTGTTTGACCGTATTTTAGAGAAAATATTATGTTAAAGGAATCTGTAAAATATAACACAAGATATACACACACCTATGTTTGTGTGTGGGTAGTACAAATCCCAATCTATGTTGAAAATTAGTTTTGAATCCTAGCGCGATGTTTTTGTATTTTTTATAAGCCATAATTATGTATTTAAGCTAATATTAAGTAAAAATATTATGTTTAAAGAATATTCAAAATAGGCATTGCATAATACACACATCTATGTTTGTGAGCAAGCAGTGAGGGTCCCCACCGATCTTGAAATCTTGTTTTATTTCATGGCGCAATGTTTTCGTATTTTACTTAATGCATTCATATGTTTTTTAGATAGTAAAAAGTGAAAATGTTGTGATTAAACGATCGGTAAAAAAAAGCTTTACATAATACACACACGTATGTTTGTAACAAAGCTTTAGGCGTCCGAACCTATTAGGAAATCTCGTTTAATTCCCTGTCTTGATGTTTATGTATTTTACATAAGCCTTGTATGTGTTTGTTTGACCGTATTTTAGAGAAAATATTATGTTAAAGGAATCTGTAAAATATAACACAAGATATACACACACCTATGTTTGTGTGTGGGTAGTACAAATCCTAATCTATGTTGAAAATTAGTTTTGAATCCTAGCGCGATGTTTTTGTATTTTTCATAAGCCATAATTATGTATTTAAGATAATATTAAGTAAAAATATTATGTTTAAAGAATAGGTTAAAATAAGCATCGCATAATACACACATCTATGTTTGTGAGCAAGCAGTGAGGGTCCCCACCGATCTTTAAATCTCGTTTTTTTTCATGGCACAATGTTCTTGTATTTTACATAATGCTTTCATATGTTTTTAATATAGTAAAAAGTGAAAATGTTGTGATTAAACGATCGGTAAAAAAAAGCTTCACATAATACACACTCGTATGTTTGAAAGAAAGCTGTAGGTGTCCGAACCTATTAGGAAATCTCGTTTAATTCCCTGTCTTGATGTTTATGTATTTTTTATAAGCAATTTATGTTTTTTTTGACCGTAATTTAGAGAAAATATTATGTTAAAGGAATCTGTAAAATATAACACAAGATATACACACACCTATGTTTGTGTGTGGGTAGTACAAATCCCAATCTATGTTGAAAATTAGTTTTGAATCCTAGCGCGATGTTTTTGTATTTTTCATAAGCCATAATTATGTATTTAAGATAATATTAAGTAAAAATATTATGTTTAAAGAATATTTAAAATAGGCATTGCATAATACACACATCTATGTTTGTGAGCAAACAGTGAGGGTCCTTACCGATCTTGAAATCTTGTTTTATTTCATGGCGCAATGTTTTTGTATTTTACTTAATGCATTCATATGTTTTTTAGATCGTAAAAAGTAAAAATTTTGGGATTAAACGATCGGTAAAAACAAGCTTCACATAATACACACACGTTTGTTTGTAACAAAGCCGTAGGCGTCCGAACCTATTAGGAAATCTCGTTTAATTCCCTGTCTTGATGTTAACGTATTTTACATAAGCCTTTTATGTGTTTGTTTGACCGTATTTTAGAGAAAATATTATGTTAAAGGAATCTGTAAAATATAACACAAGATATACACACACCTATGTTTGTGTGTGGGTAGTACAAATCCCAATCTATGTTGAAAATTAGTTTTGAATCCTAGCGCGATGTTTTTGTATTTTTCATAAGCCATAAATAATTATGTATTTAAGATACTATTAAGTAAATATTATTTTTAAAGAAAAATTTAAAATAGGCATCGCATAATACACACATTTATGTTTGTAAGCAAGCAGTGAGGGTCCCCACCGATCTTGAAATCTTGTTCTATTTCATGGCGCAATGTTTTTGTATTTTACATAATGCATTCAATTTTTTTTAGATAGTAAAAAGTAAAAATGTTGTGATTAAACGATCGGTAAAAAAAAGCTTCACATAATACACACACGTTTGTTTGTAAAAAACCTGTAGGCGTCCGAACCTATTAGGAAATCTCGTTTAATTCCCTGTCTTGATGTTTATGTATTTTACATAAGCCTTGTATGTGTTTGTTTGACCGTATTTTAGAGAAAATATTATGTTAAAGGAATCTGTAAAATATAACACAAGATATACACACACCTATGTTTGTGTGTGGGTAGTACAAATCCCAATCTATGTTGAAAATTAGTTTTGAATCCTAGCGCGATGTTTTTGTATTTTTCATAAGCCATAATTATGTATTTAAGATAATATTAAGTAAAAATATTATGTTTAAAGAATATTTAAAATAGGAATTGCATAATACACACATCTATGTTTGTGAGCAAGCAGTGAGGGTCCCCACCGATCTTGAAATCTTGTTTTATTTCATGGCGCAATGTTTTTGTATTTTACTTAATCCATTCATATGTTTTTTAGATCGTAAAAAGTGAAAATTTTGTGATTAAACGATCGGTAAAAACAAGCTTCACATAATACACACACGTATGTTTGTAAGAAAGCTGTAGGCGTCCGAACCTATTAGGAAATCTCGTTTAATTCCCTGTCTTGATGTTTATGTATTTTACATAAGCCTTGTATGTGTTTGTTTGACCGTATTTTAGAGAAAATATTATGTTAAAGGAATCTGTAAAATATAACACAAGATATACACACACCTATGTTTGTGTGTGGGTAGTACAAATCCTAATCTATGTTGAAAATTAGTTTTGAATCCTAGCGCGATGTTTTTGTATTTTTCATAAGCCATAATTATGTATTTAAGATAATATTAAGTAAAAATATTATGTTTAAAGAATAGGTAAAAATAGGCATCGCATAATACACACATCTATGTTTGTGAGCAAGCAGTGAGGGTCCCCACCGATCTTGAAATCTCGTTTTTTTTCATGGCACAATGTTTTTGTATTTTACATAATGCTTTCATATGTTTTTAATATAGTAAAAAGTGAAAATTTTGAGATTAAACGATCGGTAAAAAAAAGCTTCACATAATACTACACGTTTGTTTGTAACAAAGCTGTAGGCATCCGAACCTATTAGGAAATCTCGTTTAATTCCCTGTCTTGATGTTAACGTATTTTACATAAGCCTTTTATGTGTTTGTTTGACCGTATTTTAGAGAAAATATTATGTTAAAGGAATCTGTAAAATATAACACAAGATATACACACACCTATGTTTGTGTGTGGGTAGTACAAATCCCAATCTATGTTGAAAATTAGTTTTGAATCCTAGCGCGATGTTTTTGTATTTTTCATAAGCCATAAATAATTATGTATTTAAGATACTATTATGTAAATATTATTTTTAAAGAAAAATTTAAAATAGGCATCGCATAATACACACATTTATGTTTGTGAGCAAGCAGTGAGAGTCCCCACCCATCTTGAAATCTTGTTTTATTTCATGGTGCCATGTTTTTGTATTTTACATAATGCATTCAATTTTTTTTAGATAGTAAAAAGTGAAAATGTTGTGATTAAATGATCGGTAAAAAAAAGCTTCACATAATACACACACGTATGTTTGTAAGAAAGCTGTAGGCGTCCGAACCTATTAGGAAATCTCGTTTAATTCCCTGTCTTGATGTTTATGTATTTTACATAAGCCTTGTATGTGTTTGTTTGACCGTATTTTAGAGAAAATATTATGTTAAAGGAATCTGTAAAATATAACACAAGATATACACACACCTATGTTTGTGTGTGGGTAGTACAAATCCCAATCTATGTTGCAAATTAGTTTTGAATCCTAGCGCAATGTTTTTGTATATTTCATTAGCTATAATTATGTATTTAAGATAATATTAAGTAAAAATATTATGTTTAAAGAATATTTATAATAGGCATTGCATAATACACACATGTATGTTTGTGAGCAAGCAGTGAGGGTCCCTACCGATCTTGAAATCTTGTTTTATTTCATGGCGCAATGTTTTTGTATTTTACGTAATGCATTCATATGTTTTTTAGATAGCAAAAAGTGAAAATGTTGTGATTAAACGATCGGTAAAAACAAGCTTCACATAATACACACACGTTTGTTTGTAACAAAGCTGAAGGCGTCCGAACCTATTAGGAAATCTCGTTTAATTCCCTGTCTTGATGTTTATGTATATTACATAAGCCTTGTATGTGTTTGTTTGACCGTATTTTAGAGAAAATATTATGTTAAAGGAATCTGTAAAATATAACACAAGATATACACACACCTATGTTTGTGTGTGGGTAGTACAAATCCCAATCTATGTTGAAAATTAGTTTTGAATCCTAGCGCGATGTTTTTGTATTTTTTATAAGCCATAATTATGTATTTAAGCTAATATTAAGTAAAAATATTATGTTTAAAGAATATTCAAAATAGGCATTGCATAATACACACATCTATGTTTGTGAGCAAGCAGTGAGGGTCCCCACCGATCTTGAAATCTTGTTTTATTTCATGGCGCAATGTTTTCGTATTTTACTTAATGCATTCATATGTTTTTTAGATAGTAAAAAGTGAAAATGTTGTGATTAAACGATCGGTAAAAAAAAGCTTTACATAATACACACACGTATGTTTGTAACAAAGCTTTAGGCGTCCGAACCTATTAGGAAATCTCGTTTAATTCCCTGTCTTGATGTTTATGTATTTTACATAAGCCTTGTATGTGTTTGTTTGACCGTATTTTAGAGAAAATATTATGTTAAAGGAATCTGTAAAATATAACACAAGATATACACACACCTATGTTTGTGTGTGGGTAGTACAAATCCTAATCTATGTTGAAAATTAGTTTTGAATCCTAGCGCGATGTTTTTGTATTTTTCATAAGCCATAATTATGTATTTAAGATAATATTAAGTAAAAATATTATGTTTAAAGAATAGGTTAAAATAGGCATCGCATAATACACACATCTATGTTTGTGAGCAAGCAGTGAGGGTCCCCACCGATCTTTAAATCTCGTTTTTTTTCATGGCACAATGTTCTTGTATTTTACATAATGCTTTCATATGTTTTTAATATAGTAAAAAGTGAAAATGTTGTGATTAAACGATCGGTAAAAAAAAGCTTCACATAATACACACTCGTATGTTTGAAAGAAAGCTGTAGGTGTCCGAACCTATTAGGAAATCTCGTTTAATTCCCTGTCTTGATGTTTATGTATTTTTTATAAGCAATTTATGTTTTTTTTGACCGTAATTTAGAGAAAATATTATGTTAAAGGAATCTGTAAAATATAACACAAGATATACACACACCTATGTTTGTGTGTGGGTAGTACAAATCCCAATCTATGTTGAAAATTAGTTTTGAATCCTAGCGCGATGTTTTTGTATTTTTCATAAGCCATAATTATGTATTTAAGATAATATTAAGTAAAAATATTATGTTTAAAGAATATTTAAAATAGGCATTGCATAATACACACATCTATGTTTGTGAGCAAACAGTGAGGGTCCTTACCGATCTTGAAATCTTGTTTTATTTCATGGCGCAATGTTTTTGTATTTTACTTAATGCATTCATATGTTTTTTAGATCGTAAAAAGTAAAAATTTTGGGATTAAACGATCGGTAAAAACAAGCTTCACATAATACACACACGTTTGTTTGTAACAAAGCCGTAGGCGTCCGAACCTATTAGGAAATCTCGTTTAATTCCCTGTCTTGATGTTAACGTATTTTACATAAGCCTTTTATGTGTTTGTTTGACCGTATTTTAGAGAAAATATTATGTTAAAGGAATCTGTAAAATATAACACAAGATATACACACACCTATGTTTGTGTGTGGGTAGTACAAATCCCAATCTATGTTGAAAATTAGTTTTGAATCCTAGCGCGATGTTTTTGTATTTTTCATAAGCCATAATTATGTATTTAAGATAATATTAAGTAAAAATATTATGTTTAAAGAATATTTAAAATAGGAATTGCATAATACACACATCTATGTTTGTGAGCAAGCAGTGAGGGTCCCCACCGATCTTGAAATCTTGTTTTATTTCATGGCGCAATGTTTTTGTATTTTACTTAATCCATTCATATGTTTTTTAGATCGTAAAAAGTGAAAATTTTGTGATTAAACGATCGGTAAAAACAAGCTTCACATAATACACACACGTATGTTTGTAAGAAAGCTGTAGGCGTCCGAACCTATTAGGAAATCTCGTTTAATTCCCTGTCTTGATGTTTATGTATTTTACATAAGCCTTGTATGTGTTTGTTTGACCGTATTTTAGAGAAAATATTATGTTAAAGGAATCTGTAAAATATAACACAAGATATACACACACCTATGTTTGTGTGTGGGTAGTACAAATCCTAATCTATGTTGAAAATTAGTTTTGAATCCTAGCGCGATGTTTTTGTATTTTTTCATAAGCCATAATTATGTATTTAAGATAATATTAAGTAAAAATATTATGTTTAAAGAATAGGTAAAAATAGGCATCGCATAATACACACATCTATGTTTGTGAGCAAGCAGTGAGGGTCCCCACCGATCTTGAAATCTCGTTTTTTTTCATGGCACAATGTTTTTGTATTTTACATAATGCTTTCATATGTTTTTAATATAGTAAAAAGTGAAAATTTTGAGATTAAACGATCGGTAAAAAAAAGCTTCACATAATACTACACGTTTGTTTGTAACAAAGCTGTAGGCATCCGAACCTATTAGGAAATCTCGTTTAATTCCCTGTCTTGATGTTAACGTATTTTACATAAGCCTTTTATGTGTTTGTTTGACCGTATTTTAGAGAAAATATTATGTTAAAGGAATCTGTAAAATATAACACAAGATATACACACACCTATGTTTGTGTGTGGGTAGTACAAATCCCAATCTATGTTGAAAATTAGTTTTGAATCCTAGCGCGATGTTTTTGTATTTTTCATAAGCCATAAATAATTATGTATTTAAGATACTATTATGTAAATATTATTTTTAAAGAAAAATTTAAAATAGGCATCGCATAATACACACATTTATGTTTGTGAGCAAGCAGTGAGAGTCCCCACCCATCTTGAAATCTTGTTTTATTTCATGGTGCCATGTTTTTGTATTTTACATAATGCATTCATATGTATTTTAGATAGTAAAAAGTGAAAATGTTGTGATTAAAGGATCGGTAAAAACAAGCTTCACATAATACACACACGTATGTTTGTAAAAAAGCTGTAGGCGTCCGAACCTATTAGGAAATCTCGTTTAATTCCCTGTCTTGATGTTTATGTATTTTACATAAGCCTTTTATGTGTTTTTTTGACCGTAATTTAGAGAAAATATTATGTTAAAGGAATCTGTAAAATATAACACAAGATATACACACACCTATGTTTGTGTGTGGGTAGTACAAATCCCAATCTATGTTGAAAATTAGTTTTGAATCCTAGCGCGATGTTTTTGTATTTTTTATAAGCCATAATTATGTATTTAAGCTAATATTAAGTAAAAATATTATGTTTAATAATATTTATAATAGGCATCGCATAATACACACATCTATGTTTGTGAGCAAGCAGTGAGGGTCCCCACCCATCTTGAAATCTTGTTTTATTTCATGGTGCCATGTTTTTGTATTTTACATAATGCATTCATATGTATTTTAGATAGTAAAAAGTGAAAATGTTGTGATTAAAGGATCGGTAAAAACAAGCTTCACATAATACACACACGTATGTTTGTAAAAAAGCTGTAGGCGTCCGAACCTATTAGAAAATCTCGTTTAATTCCCTGTCTTGATGTTTATGTATTTTACATAAGCCTTGTATGTGTTTGTTTGACCGTATTTTAGAGAAAATATTATGTTAAAGGAATCTGTAAAATATAACACAAGATATATATACACACCTATGTTTGTGTGTGGGTAGTACAAATCCCAATCTATGTTGAAAATTAGTTTTGAATCCTAGCGCGATGTTTTTGTATTTTTCATAAGCCATAAATAATTATGTATTTAAGATACTATTAAGTAAATATTATTTTTAAAGAAAAATTTAAAATAGGCATCGCATAATACACACATTTATGTTTGTAAGCAAGCAGTGAGGGTCCCCACCGATCTTGAAATCTTGTTCTATTTCATGGCGCAATGTTTTTGTATTTTACATAATGCATTCAATTTTTTTTAGATAGTAAAAAGTAAAAATGTTGTGATTAAACAATCGGTAAAAAAAAGCTTCACATAATACACACACGTTTGTTTGTAAAAAACCTGTAGGCGTCCGAACCTATTAGGAAATCTCGTTTAATTCCCTGTCTTGATGTTTATGTATTTTACATAAGCCTTGTATGTGTTTGTTTGACCGTATTTTAGAGAAAATATTATGTTAAAGGAATCTGTAAAATATAACACAAGATATACACACACCTATGTTTGTGTGTGGGTAGTACAAATCCCAATCTATGTTGAAAATTAGTTTTGAATCCTAGCGCGAAGTTTTTGTATTTTTTATAAGCCATAATTATGTATTTAAGCTAATATTAAGTAAAAATATTATGTTTAAAGAATATTCAAAATAGGCATTGCATAATACACACATCTATGTTTGTGAGCAAGCAGTGAGGGTCCCCACCGATCTTGAAATCTTGTTTTATTTCATGGCGCAATGTTTTCGTATTTTACTTAATGCATTCATATGTTTTTTAGATAGTAAAAAGTGAAAATGTTGTGATTAAACGATCGGTAAAAAAAAGCTTTACATAATACACACACGTATGTTTGTAACAAAGCTTTAGGCGTCCGAACCTATTAGGAAATCTCGTTTAATTCCCTGTCTTGATGTTTATGTATTTTACATAAGCCTTGTATGTGTTTGTTTGACCGTATTTTAGAGAAAATATTATGTTAAAGGAATCTGTAAAATATAACACAAGATATACTCACACCTATGTTTGTGTGTGGGTAGTACAAATCCCAATCTATGTTGAAAATTAGTTTTGAATCCTAGCGCGATGTTTTTGTATTTTTCATAAGCCATAAATAATTATGTATTTAAGATACTATTAAGTAAATATTATTTTTAAAGAAAAATTTAAAATAGGCATCGCATAATACACACATTTATGTTTGTAAGCAAGCAGTGAGGGTCCCCACCGATTTTGAAATCTTGTTCTATTTCATGGCGCAATGTTTTTGTATTTTACATAATGCATTCAATTTTTTTTAGATAGTAAAAAGTGAAAATGTTGTGATTAAATGATCGGTAAAAAAAAGCTTCACATAATACACACACGTATGTTTGTAACAAAGCTGTAGGCGTCCGAACCTATTAGGAAATCTCGTTTAATTCCCTGTCTTGATGTTTATGTATTTTACATAAGCCTTGTATGTGTTTGTTTGACCGTATTTTAGAGAAAATATTATGTTAAAGGAATCTGTAAAATATAACACAAGATAAACACACACCTATGTTTGTGTGTGGGTAGTACAAATCCCAATCTATGTTGAAAATTAGTTTTGAATCCTAGCGCGATGTTTTTGTATTTTTCATAAGCCATAAATAATTATGTATTTAAGATACTATTAAGTAAATATTATTTTTAAAGAAAAATTTAAAATAGGCATCGCATAATACACACATTTATGTTTGTAAGCAAGCAGTGAGGGTCCCCACCGATCTTGAAATCTTGTTCTATTTCATGGCGCAATGTTTTTGTATTTTACATAATGCATTCAATTTTTTTTAGATAGTAAAAAGTGAAAATGTTGTGATTAAATGATCGGTAAAAAAAAGCTTCTCATAATACACACACGTATGTTTGTAAGAAAGCTGTAGGCGTCCGAACCTATTAGGAAATCTCGTTTAATTCCCTGTCTTGATGTTTATGTATTTTACATAAGCCTTGTATGTGTTTGTTTGACCGTATTTTAGAGAAAATATTATGTTAAAGGAATCTGTAAAATATAACACAAGATATACACACACCTATGTTTGTGTGTGGGTAGTACAAATCCCAATCTATGTTGCAAATTAGTTTTGAATCCTAGCGCTATGTTTTTGTATATTTCATTAGCTATAATTATGTATTTAAGATAATATTAAGTAAAAATATTATGTTTAAAGAATATTTATAATAGGCATTGCATAATACACACATGTATGTTTGTGAGCAAGCAGTGAGGGTCCCTACCGATCTTGAAATCTTGTTTTATTTCATGGCACAATGTTTTTGTATTTTACGTAATGCATTCATATGTTTTTTAGATAGCAAAAAGTAAAAATGTTGTGATTAAACGATCGGTAAAAACAAGCTTCACATAATACACACACGTTTGTTTGTAACAAAGCTGAAGGCGTCCGAACCTATTAGGAAATCTCGTTTAATTCCCTGTCTTGATGTTTATGTATATTACATAAGCCTTGTATGTGTTTGTTTGACCGTATTTTAGAGAAAATATTATGTTAAAGGAATCTGTAAAATATAACACAAGATATACACACACCTATGTTTGTGTGTGGGTAGTACAAATCCCAATCTATGTTGAAAATTAGTTTTGAATCCTAGCGCGATGTTTTTGTATTTTTTATAAGCCATAATTATGTATTTAAGCTAATATTAAGTAAAAATATTATGTTTAAAGAATATTCAAAATAGGCATTGCATAATACACACATCTATGTTTGTGAGCAAGCAGTGAGGGTCCCCACCGATCTTGAAATCTTGTTTTATTTCATGGCGCAATGTTTTCGTATTTTACTTAATGCATTCATATGTTTTTTAGATAGTAAAAAGTGAAAATGTTGTGATTAAACGATCGGTAAAAAAAAGCTTTACATAATACACACACGTATGTTTGTAACAAAGCTTTAGGCGTCCGAACCTATTAGGAAATCTCGTTTAATTCCCTGTCTTGATGTTTATGTATTTTACATAAGCCTTGTATGTGTTTGTTTGACCGTATTTTAGAGAAAATATTATGTTAAAGGAATCTGTAAAATATAACACAAGATATACACACACCTATGTTTGTGTGTGGGTAGTACAAATCCTAATCTATGTTGAAAATTAGTTTTGAATCCTAGCGCGATGTTTTTGTATTTTTCATAAGCCATAATTATGTATTTAAGATAATATTAAGTAAAAATATTATGTTTAAAGAATAGGTAAAAATAGGCATCGCATAATACACACATCTATGTTTGTGAGCAAGCAGTGAGGGTCCCCACCGATCTTTAAATCTCGTTTTTTTTCATGGCACAATGTTCTTGTATTTTACATAATGCTTTCATATGTTTTTAATATAGTAAAAAGTGAAAATGTTGTGATTAAACGATCGGTAAAAAAAAGCTTCACATAATACACACTCGTATGTTTGAAAGAAAGCTGTAGGTGTCCGAACCTATTAGGAAATCTCGTTTAATTCCCTGTCTTGATGTTTATGTATTTTTTATAAGCAATTTATGTGTTTTTTTGACCGTAATTTAGAGAAAATATTATGTTAAAGGAATCTGTAAAATATAACACAAGATATACACACACCTATGTTTGTGTGTGGGTAGTACAAATCCCAATCTATGTTGAAAATTAGTTTTGAATCCTAGCGCGATGTTTTTGTATTTTTCATAAGCCATAATTATGTATTTAAGATAATATTAAGTAAAAATATTATGTTTAAAGAATATTTAAAATAGGCATTGCATAATACACACATCTATGTTTGTGAGCAAACAGTGAGGGTCCTTACCGATCTTGAAATCTTGTTCTATTTCATGGCGCAATGTTTTTGTATTTTACATAATGCATTTAATTTTTTTTAGATAGTAAAAAGTGAAAATGTTGTGATTAAATGATCGGTAAAAAAAAGCTTCACATAATACACACACGTATGTTTGTAACAAAGCTGTAGGCGTCCGAACCTATTAGGAAATCTCGTTTAATTCCCTGTCTTGATGTTTATGTATTTTACATAAGCCTTGTATGTGTTTGTTTGACCGTATTTTAGAGAAAATATTATGTTAAAGGAATCTGTAAAATATAACACAAGATATACACACACCTATGTTTGTGTGTGGGTAGTACAAATCCCAATCTATGTTGAAAATTAGTTTTGAATCCTAGCGCGATGTTTTTGTATTTTTCATAAGCCATAAATAATTATGTATTTAAGATACTATTAAGTAAATATTATTTTTAAAGAAAAATTTAAAATAGGCATCGCATAATACACACATTTATGTTTGTAAGCAAGCAGTGAGGGTCCCCACCGATCTTGAAATCTTGTTCTATTTCATGGCGCAATGTTTTTGTATTTTACATAATGCATTTAATTTTTTTTAGATAGTAAAAAGTGAAAATGTTGTGATTAAATGATCGGTAAAAAAAAGCTTCACATAATACACACACGTATGTTTGTAACAAAGCTGTAGGCGTCCGAACCTATTAGGAAATCTCGTTTAATTCCCTGTCTTGATGTTTATGTATTTTACATAAGCCTTGTATGTGTTTGTTTGACCGTATTTTAGAGAAAATATTATGTTAAAGGAATCTGTAAAATATAACACAAGATATACACACACCTATGTTTGTGTGTGGGTAGTACAAATCCCAATCTATGTTGAAAATTAGTTTTGAATCCTAGCGCGATGTTTTTGTATTTTTCATAAGCCATAAATAATTATGTATTTAAGATACTATTAAGTAAATATTATTTTTAAAGAAAAATTTAAAATAGGCATCGCATAATACACACATTTATGTTTGTAAGCAAGCAGTGAGGGTCCCCACCGATCTTGAAATCTTGTTCTATTTCATGGCGCAATGTTTTTGTATTTTACATAATGCATTCAATTTTTTTTAGATAGTAAAAAGTGAAAATGTTGTGATTAAATGATCGGTAAAAAAAAGCTTCACATAATACACACACGTATGTTTGTAAGAAAGCTGTAGGCGTCCGAACCTATTAGGAAATCTCGTTTAATTCCCTGTCTTGATGTTTATGTATTTTACATAAGCCTTGTATGTGTTTGTTTGACCGTATTTTAGAGAAAATATTATGTTAAAGGAATCTGTAAAATATAACACAAGATATACACACACCTATGTTTGTGTGTGGGTAGTACAAATCCCAATCTATGTTGCAAATTAGTTTTGAATCCTAGCGCAATGTTTTTGTATATTTCATTAGCTATAATTATGTATTTAAGATAATATTAAGTAAAAATATTATGTTTAAAGAATATTTAAAATAGGCATTGCATAATACACACATCTATGTTTGTGAGCAAGCAGTGAGGGTCCCTACCGATCTTGAAATCTTGTTTTATTTCATGGCGCAATGTTTTTGTATTTTACGTAATGCATTCATATGTTTTTTAGATAGCAAAAAGTGAAAATGTTGTGATTAAACGATCGGTAAAAACAAGCTTCACATAATACACACACGTTTGTTTGTAACAAAGCTGAAGGCGTCCGAACCTATTAGGAAATCTCGTTTAATTCCCTGTCTTGATGTTTATGTATATTACATAAGCCTTGTATGTGTTTGTTTGACCGTATTTTAGAGAAAATATTATGTTAAAGGAATCTGTAAAATATAACACAAGATATACACACACCTATGTTTGTGTGTGGGTAGTACAAATCCCAATCTATGTTGAAAATTAGTTTTGAATCCTAGCGCGATGTTTTTGTATTTTTTATAAGCCATAATTATGTATTTAAGCTAATATTAAGTAAAAATATTATGTTTAAAGAATATTCAAAATAGGCATTGCATAATACACACATCTATGTTTGTGAGCAAGCAGTGAGGGTCCCCACCGATCTTGAAATCTTGTTTTATTTCATGGCGCAATGTTTTCGTATTTTACTTAATGCATTCATATGTTTTTTAGATAGTAAAAAGTGAAAATGTTGTGATTAAACGATCGGTAAAAAAAAGCTTTACATAATACACACACGTATGTTTGTAACAAAGCTTTAGGCGTCCGAACCTATTAGGAAATCTCGTTTAATTCCCTGTCTTGATGTTTATGTATTTTACATAAGCCTTGTATGTGTTTGTTTGACCGTATTTTAGAGAAAATATTATGTTAAAGGAATCTGTAAAATATAACACAAGATATACACACACCTATGTTTGTGTGTGGGTAGTACAAATCCTAATCTATGTTGAAAATTAGTTTTGAATCCTAGCGCGATGTTTTTGTATTTTTCATAAGCCATAATTATGTATTTAAGATAATATTAAGTAAAAATATTATGTTTAAAGAATAGGTTAAAATAAGCATCGCATAATACACACATCTATGTTTGTGAGCAAGCAGTGAGGGTCCCCACCGATCTTTAAATCTCGTTTTTTTTCATGGCACAATGTTCTTGTATTTTACATAATGCTTTCATATGTTTTTAATATAGTAAAAAGTGAAAATGTTGTGATTAAACGATCGGTAAAAAAAAGCTTCACATAATACACACTCGTATGTTTGAAAGAAAGCTGTAGGTGTCCGAACCTATTAGGAAATCTCGTTTAATTCCCTGTCTTGATGTTTATGTATTTTTTATAAGCAATTTATGTTTTTTTTGACCGTAATTTAGAGAAAATATTATGTTAAAGGAATCTGTAAAATATAACACAAGATATACACACACCTATGTTTGTGTGTGGGTAGTACAAATCCCAATCTATGTTGAAAATTAGTTTTGAATCCTAGCGCGATGTTTTTGTATTTTTCATAAGCCATAATTATGTATTTAAGATAATATTAAGTAAAAATATTATGTTTAAAGAATATTTAAAATAGGCATTGCATAATACACACATCTATGTTTGTGAGCAAACAGTGAGGGTCCTTACCGATCTTGAAATCTTGTTTTATTTCATGGCGCAATGTTTTTGTATTTTACTTAATGCATTCATATGTTTTTTAGATCGTAAAAAGTAAAAATTTTGGGATTAAACGATCGGTAAAAACAAGCTTCACATAATACACACACGTTTGTTTGTAACAAAGCCGTAGGCGTCCGAACCTATTAGGAAATCTCGTTTAATTCCCTGTCTTGATGTTAACGTATTTTACATAAGCCTTTTATGTGTTTGTTTGACCGTATTTTAGAGAAAATATTATGTTAAAGGAATCTGTAAAATATAACACAAGATATACACACACCTATGTTTGTGTGTGGGTAGTACAAATCCCAATCTATGTTGAAAATTAGTTTTGAATCCTAGCGCGATGTTTTTGTATTTTTCATAAGCCATAAATAATTATGTATTTAAGATACTATTAAGTAAATATTATTTTTAAAGAAAAATTTAAAATAGGCATCGCATAATACACACATTTATGTTTGTAAGCAAGCAGTGAGGGTCCCCACCGATCTTGAAATCTTGTTCTATTTCATGGCGCAATGTTTTTGTATTTTACATAATGCATTCAATTTTTTTTAGATAGTAAAAAGTAAAAATGTTGTGATTAAACGATCGGTAAAAAAAAGCTTCACATAATACACACACGTTTGTTTGTAAAAAACCTGTAGGCGTCCGAACCTATTAGGAAATCTCGTTTAATTCCCTGTCTTGATGTTTATGTATTTTACATAAGCCTTGTATGTGTTTGTTTGACCGTATTTTAGAGAAAATATTATGTTAAAGGAATCTGTAAAATATAACACAAGATATACACACACCTATGTTTGTGTGTGGGTAGTACAAATCCCAATCTATGTTGAAAATTAGTTTTGAATCCTAGCGCGATGTTTTTGTATTTTTCATAAGCCATAATTATGTATTTAAGATAATATTAAGTAAAAATATTATGTTTAAAGAATATTTAAAATAGGAATTGCATAATACACACATCTATGTTTGTGAGCAAGCAGTGAGGGTCCCCACCGATCTTGAAATCTTGTTTTATTTCATGGCGCAATGTTTTTGTATTTTACTTAATCCATTCATATGTTTTTTAGATCGTAAAAAGTGAAAATTTTGTGATTAAACGATCGGTAAAAACAAGCTTCACATAATACACACACGTATGTTTGTAAGAAAGCTGTAGGCGTCCGAACCTATTAGGAAATCTCGTTTAATTCCCTGTCTTGATGTTTATGTATTTTACATAAGCCTTGTATGTGTTTGTTTGACCGTATTTTAGAGAAAATATTATGTTAAAGGAATCTGTAAAATATAACACAAGATATACACACACCTATGTTTGTGTGTGGGTAGTACAAATCCTAATCTATGTTGAAAATTAGTTTTGAATCCTAGCGCGATGTTTTTGTATTTTTCATAAGCCATAATTATGTATTTAAGATAATATTAAGTAAAAATATTATGTTTAAAGAATAGGTAAAAATAGGCATCGCATAATACACACATCTATGTTTGTGAGCAAGCAGTGAGGGTCCCCACCGATCTTGAAATCTCGTTTTTTTTCATGGCACAATGTTTTTGTATTTTACATAATGCTTTCATATGTTTTTAATATAGTAAAAAGTGAAAATTTTGAGATTAAACGATCGGTAAAAAAAAGCTTCACATAATACTACACGTTTGTTTGTAACAAAGCTGTAGGCATCCGAACCTATTAGGAAATCTCGTTTAATTCCCTGTCTTGATGTTAACGTATTTTACATAAGCCTTTTATGTGTTTGTTTGACCGTATTTTAGAGAAAATATTATGTTAAAGGAATCTGTAAAATATAACACAAGATATACACACACCTATGTTTGTGTGTGGGTAGTACAAATCCCAATCTATGTTGAAAATTAGTTTTGAATCCTAGCGCGATGTTTTTGTATTTTTCATAAGCCATAAATAATTATGTATTTAAGATACTATTATGTAAATATTATTTTTAAAGAAAAATTTAAAATAGGCATCGCATAATACACACATTTATGTTTGTGAGCAAGCAGTGAGAGTCCCCACCCATCTTGAAATCTTGTTTTATTTCATGGTGCCATGTTTTTGTATTTTACATAATGCATTCATATGTATTTTAGATAGTAAAAAGTGAAAATGTTGTGATTAAAGGATCGGTAAAAACAAGCTTCACATAATACACACACGTATGTTTGTAAAAAAGCTGTAGGCGTCCGAACCTATTAGGAAATCTCGTTTAATTCCCTGTCTTGATGTTTATGTATTTTACATAAGCCTTTTATGTGTTTTTTTGACCGTAATTTAGAGAAAATATTATGTTAAAGGAATCTGTAAAATATAACACAAGATATACACACACCTATGTTTGTGTGTGGGTAGTACAAATCCCAATCTATGTTGAAAATTAGTTTTGAATCCTAGCGCGATGTTTTTGTATTTTTTATAAGCCATAATTATGTATTTAAGCTAATATTAAGTAAAAATATTATGTTTAATAATATTTATAATAGGCATCGCATAATACACACATCTATGTTTGTGAGCAAGCAGTGAGGGTCCCCACCCATCTTGAAATCTTGTTTTATTTCATGGTGCCATGTTTTTGTATTTTACATAATGCATTCATATGTATTTTAGATAGTAAAAAGTGAAAATGTTGTGATTAAAGGATCGGTAAAAACAAGCTTCACATAATACACACACGTATGTTTGTAAAAAAGCTGTAGGCGTCCGAACCTATTAGGAAATCTCGTTTAATTCCCTGTCTTGATGTTTATGTATTTTACATAAGCCTTGTATGTGTTTGTTTGACCGTATTTTAGAGAAAATATTATGTTAAAGGAATCTGTAAAATATAACACAAGATATATACACACCTATGTTTGTGTGTGGGTAGTACAAATCCCAATCTATGTTGAAAATTAGTTTTGAATCCTAGCGCGATGTTTTTGTATTTTTCATAAGCCATAAATAATTATGTATTTAAGATACTATTAAGTAAATATTATTTTTAAAGAAAAATTTAAAATAGGCATCGCATAATACACACATTTATGTTTGTAAGCAAGCAGTGAGGGTCCCCACCGATCTTGAAATCTTGTTCTATTTCATGGCGCAATGTTTTTGTATTTTACATAATGCATTCAATTTTTTTTAGATAGTAAAAATAAAAATGTTGTGATTAAACGATCGGTAAAAAAAAGCTTCACATAATACACACACGTTTGTTTGTAAAAAACCTGTAGGCGTCCGAACCTATTAGGAAATCTCGTTTAATTCCCTGTCTTGATGTTTATGTATTTTACATAAGCCTTGTATGTGTTTGTTTGACCGTATTTTAGAGAAAATATTATGTTAAAGGAATCTGTAAAATATAACACAAGATATACACACACCTATGTTTGTGTGTGGGTAGTACAAATCCCAATCTATGTTGAAAATTAGTTTTGAATCCTAGCGCGAAGTTTTTGTATTTTTTATAAGCCATAATTATGTATTTAAGCTAATATTAAATAAAAATATTATGTTTAAAGAATATTCAAAATAGGCATTGCATAATACACACATCTATGTTTGTGAGCAAGCAGTGAGGGTCCCCACCGATCTTGAAATCTTGTTTTATTTCATGGCGCAATGTTTTCGTATTTTACTTAATGCATTCATATGTTTTTTAGATAGTAAAAAGTGAAAATGTTGTGATTAAACGATCGGTAAAAAAAAGCTTTACATAATACACACACGTATGTTTGTAACAAAGCTTTAGGCGTCCGAACCTATTAGGAAATCTCGTTTAATTCCCTGTCTTGATGTTTATGTATTTTACATAAGCCTTGTATGTGTTTGTTTGACCGTATTTTAGAGAAAATATTATGTTAAAGGAATCTGTAAAATATAACACAAGATATACACACACCTATGTTTGTGTGTGGGTAGTACAAATCCTAATCTATGTTGAAAATTAGTTTTGAATCCTAGCGCGATGTTTTTGTATTTTTCATAAGCCATAATTATGTATTTAAGATAATATTAAGTAAAAATATTATGTTTAAAGAATAGGTAAAAATAGGCATTGCATAATACACACATCTATGTTTGTGAGCAAGCAGTGAGGGTCCCCACCGATCTTTAAATCTCGTTTTTTTTCATGGCACAATGTTCTTGTATTTTACATAATGCTTTCATATGTTTTTAATATAGTAAAAAGTGAAAATGTTGTGATTAAACGATCGGTAAAAAAAAGCTTCACATAATACACACTCGTATGTTTGAAAGAAAGCTGTAGGTGTCCGAACCTATTAGGAAATCTCGTTTAATTCCCTGTCTTGATGTTTATGTATTTTTTATAAGCAATTTATGTGTTTTTTTGACCGTAATTTAGAGAAAATATTATGTTAAAGGAATCTGTAAAATATAACACAAGATATACACACACCTATGTTTGTGTGTGGGTAGTACAAATCCCAATCTATGTTGAAAATTAGTTTTGAATCCTAGCGCGATGTTTTTGTATTTTTCATAAGCCATAATTATGTATTTAAGATAATATTAAGTAAAAATATTATGTTTAAAGAATATTTAAAATAGGCATTGCATAATACACACATCTATGTTTGTGAGCAAACAGTGAGGGTCCTTACCGATCTTGAAATCTTGTTTTATTTCATGGCGCAATGTTTTTGTATTTTACTTAATGCATTCATATGTTTTTTAGATCGTAAAAAGTAAAAATTTTGTGATTAAACGATCGGTAAAAACAAGCTTCACATAATACACACACGTTTGTTTGTAACAAAGCCGTAGGCGTCCGAACCTATTAGGAAATCTCGTTTAATTCCCTGTCTTGATGTTAACGTATTTTACATAAGCCTTTTATGTGTTTGTTTGACCGTATTTTAGAGAAAATATTATGTTAAAGGAATCTGTAAAATATAACACAAGATATACACACACCTATGTTTGTGTGTGGGTAGTACAAATCCCAATCTATGTTGAAAATTAGTTTTGAATCCTAGCGCGATGTTTTTGTATTTTTCATAAGCCATAAATAATTATGTATTTAAGATACTATTAAGTAAATATTATTTTTAAAGAAAAATTTAAAATAGGCATCGCATAATACACACATTTATGTTTGTAAGCAAGCAGTGAGGGTCCCCACCGATCTTGAAATCTTGTTTTATTTCATGGCGCAATGTTTTTGTATTTTACATAATGCATTCAATTTTTTTTAGATAGTAAAAAGTAAAAATGTTGTGATTAAACGATCGGTAAAAAAAAGCTTCACATAATACACACACGTTTGTTTGTAAAAAACCTGTAGGCGTCCGAACCTATTAGGAAATCTCGTTTAATTCCCTGTCTTGATGTTTATGTATTTTACATAAGCCTTGTATGTGTTTGTTTGACCGTATTTTAGAGAAAATATTATGTTAAAGGAATCTGTAAAATATAACACAAGATATACACACACCTATGTTTGTGTGTGGGTAGTACAAATCCCAATCTATGTTGAAAATTAGTTTTGAATCCTAGCGCGATGTTTTTGTATTTTTCATAAGCCATAATTATGTATTTAAGATAATATTAAGTAAAAATATTATGTTTAAAGAATATTTAAAATAGGAATTGCATAATACACACATCTATGTTTGTGAGCAAGCAGTGAGGGTCCCCACCGATCTTGAAATCTTGTTTTATTTCATGGCGCAATGTTTTTGTATTTTACTTAATCCATTCATATATTTTTTAGATCGTAAAAAGTGAAAATTTTGTGATTAAACGATCGGTAAAAACAAGCTTCACATAATACACACACGTATGTTTGTAAGAAAGCTGTAGGCGTCCGAACCTATTAGGAAATCTCGTTTAATTCCCTGTCTTGATGTTTATGTATTTTACATAAGCCTTGTATGTGTTTGTTTGACCGTATTTTAGAGAAAATATTATGTTAAAGGAATCTGTAAAATATAACACAAGATATACACACACCTATGTTTGTGTGTGGGTAGTACAAATCCTAATCTATGTTGAAAATTAGTTTTGAATCCTAGCGCGATGTTTTTGTATTTTTCATAAGCCATAATTATGTATTTAAGATAATATTAAGTAAAAATATTATGTTTAAAGAATAGGTAAAAATAGGCATCGCATAATACACACATCTATGTTTGTGAGCAAGCAGTGAGGGTCCCCACCGATCTTGAAATCTCGTTTTTTTTCATGGCACAATGTTTTTGTATTTTACATAATGCTTTCATATGTTTTTAATATAGTAAAAAGTGAAAATTTTGAGATTAAACGATCGGTAAAAAAAAGCTTCACATAATACTACACGTTTGTTTGTAACAAAGCTGTAGGCATCCGAACCTATTAGGAAATCTCGTTTAATTCCCTGTCTTGATGTTAACGTATTTTACATAAGCCTTTTATGTGTTTGTTTGACCGTATTTTAGAGAAAATATTATGTTAAAGGAATCTGTAAAATATAACACAAGATATACACACACCTATGTTTGTGTGTGGGTAGTACAAATCCCAATCTATGTTGAAAATTAGTTTTGAATCCTAGCGCGATGTTTTTGTATTTTTCATAAGCCATAAATAATTATGTATTTAAGATACTATTATGTAAATATTATTTTTAAATAAAAATTTAAAATAGGCATCGCATAATACACACATTTATGTTTGTGAGCAAGCAGTGAGGGTCCCCACCCATCTTGAAATCTTGTTTTATTTCATGGTGCCATGTTTTTGTATTTTACATAATGCATTCATATGTATTTTAGATAGTAAAAAGTGAAAATGTTGTGATTAAAGGATCGGTAAAAACAAGCTTCACATAATACACACACGTATGTTTGTAAAAAAGCTGTAGGCGTCCGAACCTATTAGGAAATCTCGTTTAATTCCCTGTCTTGATGTTTATGTATTTTACATAAGCCTTGTATGTGTTTGTTTGACCGTATTTTAGAGAAAATATTATGTTAAAGGAATCTGTAAAATATAACACAAGATATATACACACCTATGTTTGTGTGTGGGTAGTACAATTCCCAATCTATGTTGAAAATTAGTTTTGAATCCTAGCGCGATGTTTTTGTATTTTTTATAAGCCATAATTATGTATTTAAGCTAATATTAAGTAAAAATATTATGTTTAATAATATTTATAATAGGCATCGCATAATACACACATCTATGTTTGTGAGCAAGCAGTGAGGGTCCCCACCGATCTTGAAATCTTGTTTTATTTCATGGCACAATGTTTTTGTATTTTACATAATGCATTCATATGTTTTTTAGATAGTAAAAAGTGAAAATTTTGGGATTAAACTATTGAAAAAAAAAAGCTTCACTTAATACACACACGTATGTTTGTAAGAAAGCTGTAGGCGTCCGAACCTATTAGGAAATCTCGTTTAATTCCCTGTTTTGATGTTTATGTATTTTACATAAGCCTTTTATGTGTTTGTTTGACCGTATTTTAGAGAAAATATTATGTTAAAGGAATCTGTAAAATATAACACAAGATATACACACACCTATGTTTGTGTGTGGGTAGTACAAATCCCAATCTATGTTGAAAATTAGTTTTGAATCCTAGCGCGATGTTTTTGTATTTTTCATAAGCCATAATTATGTATTTAAGATAATATTAAGTAAAAATATTATGTTTAAAGAATATTTAAAATAGGCATTGCATAATACACACATCTATGTTTGTGAGCAAACAGTGAGGGTCCTTACCGATCTTGAAATCTTGTTTTATTTCATGGCGCAATGTTTTTGTATTTTACTTAATGCATTCATATGTTTTTTAGATCGTAAAAAGTGAAAATTTTGTGATTAAACGATCGGTAAAAACAAGCTTCACATAATACACACACGTATGTTTGTAAGAAAGCTGTAGGCGTCCGAACCTATTAGGAAATCTCGTTTAATTCCCTGTCTTGATGTTTATGTATTTTACATAAGCAATTTATGTGTTTTTTTGACCGTAATTTAGAGAAAATATTATGTTAAAGGAATCTGTAAAATATAACACAAGATATACACACACCTATGTTTGTGTGTGGGTAGTACAAATCCCAATCTATGTTGAAAATTAGTTTTGAATCCTAGCGCGATGTTTTTGTATTTTTCATAAGCCATTTATAATTATGAATTTAAGATACTATTAAGTAAATATTATTTTTAAAGAAAAATTTAAAATAGGCATCGCATAATACACACATTTATGTTTGTAAGCAAGCAGTGAGGGTCCCCACCGATCTTGAAATCTTGTCCTATTTCATGGCGCAATGTTTTTTTATTTTACATAATGCATTCAATTTTTTTTAGATAGTAAAAAGTGAAAATGTTGTGATTAAACGATCGGTAAAAAAAAGCTTCACATAATACACACACGTATGTTTGTAAGAAAGCTGTAGGCGTCCGAACCTATTAGGAAATCTCGTTTAATTCCCTGTCTTGATGTTTATGTATTTTACATAAGCCTTGTATGTGTTTGTTTGACCGTATTTTAGAGAAAATATTATGTTAAAGGAATCTGTAAAATATAACACAAGATATACACACACCTATGTTTGTGTGTGGGTAGTACAAATCCCAATCTATGTTGAAAATTAGTTTTGAATCCTAGCGCGATGTTTTTGTATTTTTTATAAGCCATAATTATGTATTTAAGCTAATATTAAGTAATAATATTATGTTTAATATTATTTATAATAGGCATCGCATAATACACACATCTATGTTTGTGAGCAAGCAGTGAGGGTCCCCACCGATCTTGAAATCTTGTTTTATTTCATGGCACAATGTTTTTGTATTTAAAATAATGCATTCATATGTTTTTTAGATAGTAAAAAGTGAAAATGTTGTGATTAAACGATCGGTAAAAAAAAGCTTCACATAATACACACTCGTATGTTTGAAAGAAAGCTGTAGGCGTCCGAACCTATTAGGAAATCTCGTTTAATTCCCTGTCTTGATGTTTATGTATTTTTTATAAGCAATTTATGTGTTTTTTTGACCGTAATTTAGAGAATATATTATGTTAAAGGAATCTGTAAAATATAACACAAGATATACACACACCTATGTTTGTGTGTGGGTAGTACAAATCCCAATCTATGTTGAAAATTAGTTTTGAATCCTAGCGCGATGTTTTTGTATTTTTTATAAGCCATAATTATGTATTTAAGCTAATATTAAGTAAAAATATTATGTTTATTAATATTTATAATAGGCATCGCATAATACACACATCTATGTTTGTGAGCAAGCAGTGAGGGTCCCCACCGATCTTAAAATCTTGTTTTATTTCATGGCACTATGTTTTTGTATTTTACATAATGCATTCATATGTTTTTTAGATAGTAAAAAGTGAAAATTTTGGGATTAAACTATTGAAAGAAAAAAGCTTCACTTAATACACAGACGTATGTTTGTAAGAAAGCTGTAGGCGTCCAAACCTATTAGGAAATCTCGTTTAATTCCCTTTCTTGATGTTTATGTATTTTACATAAGCCTTTTATGTGTTTGTTTGACCGTATTTTAGAGAAAATATTATGTTAAAGAAATCTGTAAAATATAACACAAGATATACACACACCTATGTTTGTGTGTGGGTAGTACAAATCCCAATCTATGTTGAAAATTAGTTTTGAATCCTAGCGCGATGTTTTTGTATTTTTTATAAGCCATAATTATGTATTTAAGCTAATATTAAGTAAAAATATTATGTTTATTAATATTTATAATAGGCATCGCATAATACACACATCTATGTTTGTGAGCAAGCAGTGAGGGTCCCCACCGATCTTAAAATCTTGTTTTATTTCATGGCACTATGTTTTTGTATTTTACATAATGCATTCATATGTTTTTTAGATAGTAAAAAATGAAAATGTTGTGATTAAACGATCGGTAAAAAAAAGCTTCACATAATACACATTCGTATGTTTGAAAGAAAGCTGTAGGCGTCCGAACCTATTAGGAAATCTTGTTTAATTCCCTGTCTTGATGTTTATGTATTTTTTATAAGCCTTTTATGTGTTTGTTTGACCGTATTTTAGAGAAAATATTATTTTAAAGGAATCTGTAAAATATAACACAAGATATACACACACCTATGTATGTGTGTGGGTAGTACAAATCCCAATCTATGTTGAAAATTAGTTTTGAATCCTAGCGCGATGTTTTTGTATTTTTCATAAGCCATAAATAATTATGTATTTAAGATACTATTCAGTAAATATTATTTTTAAAGAAAAATTTAAAATAGGCATCGCATAATACACACATTTATGTTTGTGAGCAGGCAGTGAGGGTCCCCACCGATCTTGAAATCTTGTTCTATTTCATGGCGCAAAGTTTTTGTATTTTACATAATGCATTCAATTTTTTTTAGATAGTAAAAAGTGAAAATGTTGTGATTAAAGGATCAATAAAAAAAAGATTCACATAATAAACACACGTTTGTTTTTAACAAAGTTGAAGGCGTCTGAACCTATTAGTAAATCTCGTTTAATTCCCTGTCTTGATGTTTATGTATTTTACATAAGCCTTTTATGTGTTTGTTTGACCGTATTTTAGAGAAAATATTATGTTAAAGGAATCTGTAAAATATAACACAAGATATACACACACCTTTGTTTGTGTGTAGGTAGTACAAATCCCAGTCTATGTTGAAAATTAGTTTTGAATCCTAGCGCGATGTTTTTGTATTTTTCATAAGCCATAATTATGTATTTAAGATAATATTAAGTAAAAATATTATGTTTAAAGAATAGGTAAAAATAGGCAACGCATAATACACACATCTATGTTTGTGAGCAAGCAGTGAGAGTCCCCACCGATTTTGAAATCTCGTTTTTTTTTCATGGCACAATGTTTTTGTATTTAACATAATGCATTCATATGTTTTTAATATAGTAAAAAGTGAAAATTTTGAGATTAAACGATCGGTAAAAACAAGCTTCACATAATACACACACGTTTGTTTGTAACAAAGTTGTAGGCGTCCGAATCATTAGGAAATCTCGTTTAATTCCCTGTCTTGATGTTAACGTATTTTACATAAGCCTTTTATGTGTTTGTTTGACCGTATTTTAGAGAAAATATTATGTTAAAGGAATCTGTAAAATATAACACAAGATATACACACACCTATGTTTGTGTGTGGGTAGTACAAATCCCAATCTATGTTGAAAATTAGTTTTGAATCCTAGCGCGATGTTTTTGTATTTTTACTAAGCCATAATTTTGTATTTAAGATAATATTAAGTAAAAATATTATGTTTAAAGAATATTTAAAATAGGCATTGCATAATACACACATCTATGTTTGTGAGCAAACAGTGAGGGTCCTTACCGATCTTGAAATCTTGTTTTATTTCATGGCGCAATGTTTTTATATTTTACTTAATGCATTCATATGTTTTTTAGATCGTAAAAAGTGAAAATTTTGTGATTAAACGATCGGTAAAAACAAGCTTCACATAATACACACACGTATGTTTGTAAGAAAGCTGTAGGCGTCCGAACCTATTAGGAAATCTCGTTTAATTCCCTGTCTTGATGTTTATGTATTTTTTATAAGCAATTTATGTGTTTTTTTGACCGTAATTTAGAGAAAATATTATGTTAAAGGAATCTGTAAAATATAACACAAGATATACACACACCTATGTTTGTGTGTGGGTAGTACAAATCCCAATCTATGTTGAAAATTAGTTTTGAATCCTAGCGCGATGTTTTTGTTTTTTTTATAAGCCATAATTATGTATTTAAGCTAATATTAAGTAAAAATATTATGTTTAATAATATTTATAATAGGCATCGCATAATACACACATCTATGTTTGTGAGCAAGCAGTGAGGGTCCCCACCGATCTTGAAATCTTGTTTTATTTCATGGCACAATGTTTTTGTATTTTACATAATGCATTCATATGTTTTTAAGATAGTAAAAAGTGAAAATTTTGGGATTAAACTATTGAAAAAAAAAAGCTTCACTTAATACACACACGTATGTTTGTAAGAAAGCTGTAGGCGTCCGAACCTATTAGGAAATCTCGTTTAATTCCCTGTCTTGATGTTTATGTATTTTACATAAGCCTTTTATGTGTTTGTTTGACCGTATTTTAGAGAAAATATTATGTTAAAGGAATCTGTAAAATATAACACAAGATATACACACACCTATGTTTGTGTGTGGGTAGTACAAATCCCAATCTATGTTGAAAATTAGTTTTGAATCCTAGCGCGATGTTTTTCTATTTTTCATAAGCCATAATTATGTATTTAAGATAATATTAAGTAAAAATATTATGTTTAAAGAATAGGTAAAAATAGGCATCGCATAATACACACATCTATGTTTGTGAGCAAGCAGTGAGGGTCCCCACCGATCTTGAAATCTCGTTTTTTTTCATGGCACAATGTTTTTGTATTTTACATAATGCTTTCATATGTTTTTAATATAGTAAAAAGTGAAAATTTTGAGATTAAACAATCGGTAAAAAAAAGCTTCACATAATACACACACGTTTGTTTGTAACAAAGCTGTAGGCGTCCGAACCTATTAAGAAATCTCGTTTAATTCCCTGTCTTGATGTTAACGTATTTTACATAAGCCTTTTATGTGTTTGTTTGACCGTATTTTAGAGAAAATATTATGTTAAAGGAATCTGTAAAATATAACACAAGATATACACACACCTATGTTTGTGTGTGGGTAGTACAAATCCCAATCTATGTTGAAAATTAGTTTTGAATCCTAGCGCGATGGTTTTTGTATTTTCATAAGCCATAATTATGTATTTAAGATACTATTAAGTAAATATTATTTTTAAAGAAAAATTTAAAATAGGCATCGCATAATACACACATTTATGTTTGTAAGCAAGCAGTGAGGGTCCCCACCGATCTTGAAATCTTGTTCTATTTCATGGCGCAATGTTTTTGTATTTTACATAATGCATTCAATTTTTTTTGGTAATAGTAAAAAGTGAAAATGTTGTGATTAAACGATCGGTAAAAAAAAGCTTCACATAATACACACACGTATGTATGTAACAAAGCTGTAGGCGTCCGATCCCTATTAGGAAATCTCGTTTAATTCCCTGTCTTGATGTTTATGTATTTTACAAAAGCCTTGTATGTGTTTGTTTGACCGTATTTTAGAGAAAATATTATGTTAAAGGAATCTGTAAAATATAACACAAGATATACACACACCTATGTTTGTAAGTGGGTAGTACCAATCCCAATCTATGTTGCAAATTAGTTTTGAATCCTAGCGCTATGTTTTTTGTATATTTCATTAGCTAAAATTATGTATTTAAGATAATATTAAGTAAAAATATTATGTTTAAAGAATATTTATAATAGGCATTGCATAATACACACATCTATGTTTGTGAGCAAGCAGTGAGGGTCCCCACCGATCTTGAAATCTTGTTTTATTTAATGGCACAATGTTTTTGTATTTTACATAATGCATTCATATGTTTTTAAGATAGTAAAAAGTGAAAATTTTGGGATTAAACTATTGAAAAAAAAAAGCTTCACTTAATACACACACGTATGTTTGTAAGAAAGCTGTAGGCGTCCGAACCTATTAGGAAATCTCGTTTATTTCCCTGTCTTGATGTTTATGTATTTTACATAAGCCTTTTATGTGTTTGTTTGACCGTATTTTAGAGAAAATATTATGTTAAAGGAATCTGTAAAAAATAACACAAGATATACACACACCTATGTTTGTGTGTGGGTAGTACAAATCCCAATCTATGTTGAAAATTAGTTTTGAATCCTAGCGCGATGTTTTTGTATTTTTCATAAGCCATAATTATGTATTTAAGATAATATTAAGTAAAAATATTATGTTTAAAGAATAGGTAAAAATAGGCATCGCATAATACACACATCTATGTTTGTGAGCAAGCAGTGAGGGTCCCCACCGATCTTGAAATCTCGTTTTTTTTCATGGCACAATGTTTTTGTATTTTACATAATGCTTTCATATGTTTTTAATATAGTAAAAAGTGAAAATTTTGAGATTAAACGAGCGGTAAAAAAAAGCTTCACATAATACACACACGTTTGTTTGTAACAAAGCTGTAGGCGTCCGAACCTATTAGGAAATCTCGTTTAATTCCCTGTCTTGATGTTAACGTATTTTACATAAGCCTTTTATGTGTTTGTTTGACCGTATTTTAGAGAAAATATTATGGTAAAGGAATCTGTAAAATATAACACAAGATATACACACACCTATGTTTGTGTGTGGGTAGTACAAATCCCAATCTATGTTGAAAATTAGTTTTGAATCCTAGCACGATGTTTTTGTATTTTTCATAAGCCATAATTATGTATTTAAGCTAATATTAAGTAAAAATATTATGTTTAATAATATTTATAATAGGCATCGCATAATACACACATCTATGTTTGTGAGCAAGTAGTGAGGGTCCCAACCGATCTTGAAATCTTGTTTTATTTCATGGCACAATGTTTTTGTATTTTACATAATGCATTCATATGTTTTTAAGATAGTAAAAAGTGACAATTTTGGGATTAAACTATTGAAAAAAAAAAGCTTCACTTAATACACACACGTATGTTTGTAAGAAAGCTGTAGGCGTCCGAACCTATTAGGAAATCTCGTTTAATTCCCTGTCTTGATGTTTATGTATTTTACATAAGCCTTTTATGTAATTGTTTGACCGTATTTTAGAGAAAATATTATGTTAAAGGAATCTGTAAAATATAACACAAGATATACACACACCTATGTTTGTGTGTGGGTAGTACAAATCCTAATCTATGTTGAAAATTAGTTTTGAATCCTAGTGCGATGTTTTTGTATTTTTCATAAGCCATAATTATGTATTTAAGATAATATTAAGTAAAAATATTATGTTTAAAGAATAGGTAAAAATAGGCATCACATAATACACACATCTATGTTTGTGAGCAAGCAGTGAGGGTCCCCACCGATCTTGAAATCTTGTTTTATTTCATGGCACAATGTTTTTGTATTTTACATAATGCTTTCATATGTTTTTAATATAGTAAAAAGTGAAAATTTTGAGATTAAACGATCGGTAAAAAAAGGCTTCACATAATACACACACGTTTGTTTGTAACAAAGCTGTAGGCGTCCGAACCTATTAGGAAATCTCGTTTAATTCCCTGTCTTGATGTTTATGTATTTTACATAAGCCTTGTATGTGTTTGTTTGACCGTATTTTAGAGAAAATATTATGTTAAAGGAATCTGTAAAATATAACACAAGATATACACACACCTATGTTTGTGTTTGGGTAGTACAAATCCCAATCTATGTTGAAAATTAGTTTTGAATCCTAGCGCGATGTTTTTGTATTTTTTATAAGCCATAATTATGTATTTAAGCTAATATTAAGTAAAAATATTATGTTTAATAATAATTATAATAGGCATCGCATAATACACACATCTATGTTTGTGAGCAAGCAGTGAGGGTCCCCACCGATCTTGAAATCTTGTTTTATTTCATGGCACAATGTTTTTGTATTTTACATAATGCATTCATATTTTTTTAAGATAGTAAAAAATGAAAATTTTGGGATTAAACTATTGAAAAAAAAAAGCTTCACTTAATACACACACGTATGTTTGTAAGAAAGCTGTAGGCGTCCGAACCTATTAGGAAATCTCGTTAATTCCCTGTCTTGATGTTTATGTATTTTACATAAGCCTTGTATGTGTTTGTTTGACCGTATTTTAGAGAAAATATTATGTTAAAGGAATCTGTAAAATATAACACAAGATATACACACACCTATGTTTGTGTGTGGGTAGTACAAATCCTAATCTATGTTGAAAATTAGTTTTGAATCCTAGCGCGATGTTTTTGTATTTTTCATAAGCCATAATTATGTATTTAAGATAATATTAAGTAAAAATATTATGTTTAAAGAATAGGTAAAAATAGGCATCGCATAATACACACATCTATGTTTGTGAGCAAGCAGTGAGGGTCCCCACCGATCTTGAAATCTCGTTTTTTTTCATGGCACAATGTTTTTGTATTTTCCATAATGCTTTCATATGTTTTTAATATAGTAAAAAGTGAAAATTTTGAGATTAAACGATCGGTAAAAAAAAGCTTCACATAATACACACACGTTTGTTTGTAACAAAGCTGTAGGCGTCAGAACCTATTAGGAAATCTCGTTTAATTCCCTGTCTTGATGTTAACGTATTTTACATAAGCCTTTTATGTGTTTGTTTGACCGTATTTTAGAGAAAATATTATGTTAAAGGAATCTGTAAAATATAACACAAGATATACACACACCTATGTTTGTGTGTGGGTAGTACAAATCCTAATCTATGTTGAAAATTAGTTTTGAATCCTAGCGCGATGTTTTTGTATTTTTCATAAGCCATAATTATGTATTTAAGATAATATTAAGTAAAAATATTATGTTTAAAGAATAGGTAAAAATAGGCATCGCATAATACACACATCTATGTTTGTGAGCAAGCAGTGAGGGTCCCCACCGATCTTGAAATCTCGTTTTTTTTCATGGCACAATGTTTTTGTATTTTACATAATGCTTTCATATGTTTTTAATATAGTAAAAAGTGAAAGTTTTGAGATTAAACGATCGGTAAAAAAAAGCTTCACATAATACACACACGTTTGTTTGTAACAAAGCTGTAGGCGTCCGAACCTATTAGGAAATCTCGTTTAATTCCCTGTCTTGATGTTAACGTATTTTACATAAGCCTTTTATGTGTTTTTTTGACCGTATTTTAGAGAAAATATTATGTTAAAGGAATCTGTAAAATATAACACAAGATATACACACACCTATGTTTGTGTGTGGGTAGTACAAATCCTAATCTATGTTGAAAATTAGTTTTGAATCCTAGCGCGATGTTTTTGTATTTTTCATAAGCCATAATTATGTATTTAAGCTAATATTAAGTAAAAATATTATGTTTAAAGAATATTTAAAATAGGAATTGCATAATACACACATCTATGTTTGTGAGCAAGCAGTGAGGGTCCCCACCGATCTTGAAATCTTGTTTTATTTCATGGCGCAATGTTTTTGTATTTTACTTAATCCATTCATATGTTTTTTAGATCGTAAAAAGTGAAAATTTTGTGATTAAACGATCGGTAAAAAAAAGCTTCACATAATACACACACGTATGTTTGTAAGAAAGCTGTAGGCGTCTGAACCTATTAGGAAATCTCGTTTAATTCCCTGTCTTGATGTTTATGTATTTTACATAAGCCTTGTATGTGTTTGTTTGACCGTATTTTAGAGAAAATATTATGTTAAAGGAATCTGTAAAATATAACACAAGTTATACACACACCTATGTTTGTGTGTGGGTAGTACAAATCCCAATCTATGTTGAAAATTAGTTTTGAATCCTAGCGCGATGTTTTTGTATTTTTTATAAGCCATAATTATGTATTTAAGCTAATATTAAGTAAAAATATTATGTTTAATAATATTTATAATAGGCATCGCATAATACACACATCTATGTTTGTGAGCAAGCAGTGAGGGTCCCCACCGATCTTGAAATCTTGTTTTATTTCATGGCACAATGTTTTTGTATTTTACATAATGCATTCATATGTTTTTAAGATAATAAAAAGTGAAAATTTTGGGATTAAACTATTGAAAAAAAAAAGCTTCACTTAATACACACATGTATGTTTGTAAAAAAGCTGTAGGCGTCCGAACCTATTAGGAAATCTCGTTTAATTCCCTGTCTTGATGTTTATGTATTTTACATAAGCCTTTTATGTGTTTGTTTGACCGTATTTTAGAGAAAATATTATGTTAAAGGAATCTGTAAAATATAACACAAGATATACACACACCTATGTTTGTGTGTGGGTAGTACAAATCCTAATCTATGTTGAAAATTAGTTTTGAATCCTAGCGCGATGTTTTTGTATTTTTCATAAGCCATAATTATGTATTTAAGATAATATTAAGTAAAAATATTATGTTTAAAGAATAGGTAAAAATAGGCATCGCATAATACACACATCTATGTTTGTGAGCAAGCAGTGAGGGTCCCCACCGATCTTGAAATCTCGTTTTTTTTCATGGCACAATGTTTTTGTATTTTACATAATGCTTTCATATGTTTTTAATATAGTAAAAAGTGAAAATTTTGAGATTAAACGATCGGTAAAAAAAAGCTTCACATAATACACACACGTTTGTTTGTAACAAAGCTGTAGGCGTCCGAACCTATTAGGAAATCTCGTTTAATTCCCTGTCTTGATGTTAACGTATTTTACATAAGCCTTTTATGTGTTTGTTTGACCGTAATTTAGAGAAAATATTATGTTAAAGGAATCTGTAAAATATAACACAAGATATACACACACCTATGTTTGTGTGTGGGTAGTACAAATCCCAATCTATGTTGAAAATTAGTTTTGAATCCTAGCGCGATGTTTTTGTATTTTTCATAAGCCATAATTATGTATTTAAGATACTATTAAGTAAATATTATTTTTAAAGAAAAATTTAAAATAGGCATCGCATAATACACACATTTATGTTTGTAAGCAAGCAGTGAGGGTCCACACTGATCTTGAAATCTTGTTCTATTTCATGGCGCAATGTTTTTGTATTTTACATAATGCATTCAATTTTTTTAGATAGTAAAAAGTGAAAATGTTGTGATTAAACGATCGGTAAAAAAAAGCTTCACATAATACACACACGTATGTTTGTAACAAAGCTGTAGGCGTCCGAACCTATTAGGAAATCTCGTTTAATTCCCTGTCTTGATGTTTATGTATTTTACATAAGCCTTGTATGTGTTTGTTTGACCGTATTTTAGAGAAAATATTATGTTAAAGGAATCTGTAAAATATAACACAAGATATACACACACCTATGTTTGTGTGTGGGTAGTACCAATCCCAATCTATGTTGCAAATTAGTTTTGAATCCTAGCGCTATGTTTTTTGTATATTTCATTAGCTATAATTATGTATTTAAGATAATATTAAGTAAAAATATTATGTTTAAAGAATATTTATAATAGGCATTGCATAATACACACATGTATGTTTGTAAGAAAGCAGTGAGGGTCCCCACCGATCTTATAATCTTGTTTTATTTCATGGCGCAATGTTTTTGTATTTTACGTAATGCATTCAAATGTTTTTTAGATAATAAAAAGTGAAAATTTTTTGATTAAAGGATCGGTAAAAACAAGCTTCACATAATACACACACGTTTTTTGTAACAAACCTGTAGGCATCCGAACCTATTAGGAAATCTCGTTTAATTCCCTGTCTTGATGTTTATGTATTTTACATATGCAATTTATGTGTTTTTTTGACCGTAATTTAGAGAAAATATTATGTTAAAGGAATCTGTAAAATATAACACAAGATATACACACACCTATGTTTGTGTGTGGGTAGTACAAATCCTAATCTATGTTGAAAATTAGTTTTGAATCCTAGCGCGATGTTTTTGTATTTTTCATAAGCCATAATTATGTATTTAAGATAATATTAAGTAAAAATATTATGTTTAAAGAATATTTAAAATAGGAATTGCATAATACACACATCTATGTTTGTGAGCAAGCAGTGAGGGTCCCCACCGATCTTGAAATCTTGTTCTATTTCATGGCGCAATGTTTTTGTATTTTACTTAATCCATTCATATGTTTTTTAGATCGTAAAAAGTGAAAATTTTGTGATTAAACGATCGGTAAAAAAAAGCTTCACATAATACACACACGTATGTTTGTAAGAAAGCTGTAGGCGTCCGAACCTATTAGGAAATTTCGTTTAATTCCCTGTCTTGATGTTTATGTATTTTACATAAGCCTTGTATGTGTTTGTTTGACCGTATTTTAGAGAAAATATTATGTTAAAGGAATCTGTAAAATATAACACAAGATATACACACACCTATGTTTGTGTGTGGGTAGTACAAATCCCAATCTATGTTGAAAATTAGTTTTGAATCCTAGCGCGATGTTTTTGTATTTTTTATAAGCCATAATTATGTATTTAAGCTAATATTAGGTAAAAATATTATGTTTAATAATATTTATAATAGGCATCGCATAATACACACATCTATGTTTGTGAGCAAGCAGTGAGGGTCCCCACCGATCTTGAAATCTTGTTTTATTTCATGGCACAATGTTTTTGTATTTTACATAATGCATTCATATGTTTTTAAGATAGTAAAAAGTGAAAATTTTGGGATTAAACTATTGAAAAAAAAAAGCTTCACTTAATACACACACGTATGTTTGTAAGAAAGCTGTAGGCGTCCGAACCTATTAGGAAATCTCGTTTAATTCCCTGTCTTGATGTTTATGTATTTTACATAAGCCTTTTATGAGTTTGTTTGACCGTATTTTAGAGAAAATATTATGTTAAAGGAATCTGTAAAATATAACACAAGATATACACACACCTATGTTTGTGTGTGCGTAGTACAAATCCTAATCTATGTTGAAAATTAGTTTTGAATCCTAGCGCGATGTTTTTGTATTTTTCATAAGCCATAATTATGTATTTAATATAATATTAAGTAAAAATATTATGTTTAAAGAATAGGTAAAAATAGGCATCGCATAATACACACATCTATGTTTGTGAGCAAGCAGTGAGGGTCTCCACCGATCTTGAAATCTCGTTTTTTTTCATAACACAATGTTTTTGTATTTTACATAATGCTTTCATATGTTTTTAATATAGTAAAAAGTGAAAATTTTGAGATTAAACGATCGGTAAAAAAAAGCTTCACATAATACACACACGTTTGTTTGTAACAAAGCTGTAGGCGTCCGAACCTATTAGGAAATCTCGTTTAATTCCCTGTCTTGATGTTAACGTATCTTACATAAGCCTTTTATGTGTTTGTTTGACCGTATTTTAGAGAAAATATTATGTTAAAGGAATCTGTAAAATATAACACAAGATATACACACACCTATGTTTGTGTGTGGGTAGTACAAATCCCAATCTATGTTGAACATTAGTTTTGAATCCTAGCGCGATGTTTTTGTATTTTTCAAAAGCCATAATTATGTATTTAAGCTAATATTAAGTAAAAATATTATGTTTAATAATATTTATAATAGGCATCGCATAATACACACATCTATGTTTGTGAGCAAGCAGTGAGGGTCCCCACCGATCTTGAAATCTTGTTTTATTTCATGGCACAATGTTTTTGTATTTTACATAATGCATTCATATGTTTTTTAGATAGTAAAAAGTGAAAATGTTGTGATTAAACGATCGGTAAAAAAAAGCTTCACATAATACACACTCGTATGTTTGTAAGAAAGCTGTAGGTGTCCGAACCTATTAGGAAATCTCGTTTAATTCCCTGTCTTGATGTTTATGTATTTTTTATAAGCAATTTATGTGTTTTTTTGACCGTAATTTAGAGAAAATATTATGTTAAAGGAATCTGTAAAATATAACACAAGATATACACACACCTATGTTTGTGTGTGGGTAGTACAAATCCTAATCTATGTTGAAAATTAGTTTTGAATCCTAGCGCGATGTTTTTGTATTTTTCATAAGCCATAATTATGTATTTAAGCTAATATTAAGTAAAAATATTATGTTTAAAGAATATTTAAAATAGGCATTGCATAATACACACATCTATGTTTGTGAGCAAGCAGTGAGGGTCCCCACCGATCTTGAAATCTTGTTTTATTTCATGGCGCAATGTTTTTGTATTTTACTTAATCCATTCATATGTTTTTTAGATCGTAAAAAGTGAAAATTTTGTGATTAAACGATCGGTAAAAAAAAGCTTCACATAATACACACACGTATGTTTGTAAGAAAGCTGTAGGCGTCCGAACCTATTAGGAAATTTCGTTTAATTCCCTGTCTTGATGTTTATGTATTTTACATAAGCCTTGTATGTGTTTGTTTGACCGTATTTTAGAGAAAATATTATGTTAAAGGAATCTGTAAAATATAACACAAGATATACACACACCTATGTTTGTGTGTGGGTAGTACAAATCCCAATCTATGTTGAAAATTAGTTTTGAATCCTAGCGCGATGTTTTTGTATTTTTTATAAGCCATAATTATGTATTTAAGCTAATATTAAGTAAAAATATTATGTTTAATAATATTTATAATAGGCATCGCAAAATACACACATCTATGTTTGTGAGCAAGCAGTGAGGGTCCCCACCGATCTTGAAATCTTGTTTTATTTCATGGCACAATGTTTTTGTATTTTACATAATGCATTCATATGTTTTTAAGATAGTAAAAAGTGAAAATTTTGGGATTAAACTATTGAAAAAAAAAAGCTTCACTTAATACACACACGTATGTTTGTAAGAAAGCTGTAGGCGTCCGAACCTATTAGGATATCTCGTTTAATTCCCTGTCTTGATGTTTATGTATTTTACATAAGCCTTTTATTAGTTCGTTTGACCGTATTTTAGAGAAAATATTATGTTAAAGGAATCTGTAAAATATAACACAAGATATACACACACCTATGTTTGTGTGTGGGTAGTACAAATCCTAATCTATGTTGAAAATTAGTTTTGAATCCTAGCGCGATGTTTTTGTATTTTTCATAAGCCATAATTATGTATTTAAGATAATATTAAGTAAAAATATTATGTTTAAAGAATAGGTAAAAATAGGCATCGCATAATACACACATCTATGTTTGTGAGCAAGCAGTGAGGGTCCCCACCGATCTTGAAATCTCGTTTTTTTTCATAACACAATGTTTTTGTATTTTACATAATGCTTTCATATGTTTTTAATATAGTAAAAAGTGAAAATTTTGAGATTAAACCATCGGTAAAAAAAAGCTTCACATAATACACACACGTTTGTTTGTAACAAAGCTGTAGGCGTCCGAACCTATTAGGAAATCTCGTTTAATTCCCTGTCTTGATGTTAACGTATTTTACATAAGCCTTTTATGTGTTTGTTTGACCGTATTTTAGAGAAAATATTATGTTAAAGGAATCTGTAAAATATAACACAAGATATACACACACCTATGTTTGTGTGTGGGTAGTACAAATCCTAATCTATGTTGAAAATTAGTTTTGAATCCTAGCGCGATGTTTTTGTATTTTTCATAAGCCATAATTATGTATTTAAGATAATACTAAGTAAAAATATTATGTTTAAAGAATAGGTAAAAATAGGCATCGCATAATACACACATCTATGTTTGTGAGCAAGCAGTGAGGGTTCCCACCGATCTTGAAATCTTGTTTTATTTCATCGCACAATGTTTTTGTATTTTACATAATGCATTCATATGTTTTTAAGATACTAAAAAGTGAAAATTTTGGGATTAAACTATTGAAAAAAAAAGCTTCACTTAATACACACACGTATGTTTGTAAGAAAGCTGTAGGCGTCCGAACCTATTAGGAAATCTCGTTTAATTCCCTGTCTTGATGTTTATGTATTTTACATAAGCCTTTTATGTGTTTGTTTGACCGTATTTTAGAGAAAATATTATGTTAAAGGAATCTGTAAAATATAACACAAGATATACACACACCTATGTTTGTGTGTGGGTAGTACAAATCCCAATCTATGTTGAAAATTAGTTTTGAATCCTAGCGCGATGTTTTTGTATTTTTTATAAGCCATAATTATGTATTTAAGCTAATATTAAGTAAAAATATTATGTTTAATAATATTTATAATAGGCATCGCATAATACACACATCTATGTTTGTGAGCAAGCAGTGAGGGTCCCCACCGATCTTGAAATCTTGTTTTATTTCATGGCACAATGTTTTTGTATTTTACATAATGCATTCATATGTTTTTAAGATAATAAAAAGTGAAAATTTTGGGATTAAACTATTGAAAAAAAAAAAGCTTCACTTAATACACACACGTATGTTTGTAAGAAAGCTGTAGGCGTCCGAACCTATTAGGAAATCTCGTTTAATTCCCTGTCTTGATGTTTATGTATTTTACATAAGCCTTTTATGTGTTTGTTTGACCGTATTTTAGAGAAAATATTATGTTAAAGGAATCTGTAAAATATAACACAAGATATACACACACCTATGTTTGTGTGTAGGTAGTACAAATCCCAATCTATGTTGAAAATTAGTTTTGAATCCTAGCGCGATGTTTTTGTATTTTTCATAAGCCATAATAATGTATTTAAGATAATATTAAGTAAAAATATTATGTTTAAAGAATAGGTAAAAATAGGCATCGCATAATACACACATCTATGTTTGTGAGCAAGCAGTGAGTGTCCCCACCGATCTTGAAATCTTGTTTTATTTCATGGCACAATGTTTTTGTATTTTACATAATGCATTCATATGTTTTTTAGATAGTAAAAAGTGAAAATTTTGGGATTAAACGATCGGTAAAAAAAAGCTTCACATAATACACACACGTATGTTTGTAAGAAAGCTGTAGGCGTCCGAACCTATTAGGAAATCTCGTTTAATTCCCTGTCTTGATGTTTATGTATTTTACATCAGCCTTTTATGTGTTTGTTTGACCGTATTTTAGAGAAAATATTATGTTAAAGGAATCTGTAAAATATAACACAAGATATACACACACCTATGTTTGTGTGTGGGTAGTACAAATCCCAATCTATGTTGAAAATTAGTTTTGAATCCTAGCGCGATGTTTTTGTATTTTTCATAAGCCATAATTATGTATTTAAGCTAATATTAAGTAAAAATATTATGTTTAAAGAATATTTAAAATAGGCATTGCATAATACACACATCTATGTTTGTGAGCAAACAGTGAGGGTCCTTACCGATCTTGAAATCTTGTTTTATTTCATGGCGCAATGTTTTTGTATTTTACTTAATGCATTCATATGTTTTTTAGATAGTAAAAAGTGAAAATTTTGTGATTAAACGATCGGTAAAAACAAGCTTCACATAATACACACACGTTTGTTTGTAACAAAGCTGTAGGCGTCCGAACCTATTAGGAAATCCCGTTTAATTCCCTGTCTTGAGGTTAACGTATTTTACATAAGTTTTTATGTGTTTGTTTGACCGTATTTTAGAGAAAATATTATGTTAAAGGAATCTGTAAAATATAACACAAGATATACACACACCTATGTTTGTGTGTGGGTAGTACAAATCCCAATCTATGTTGAAAATTAGTTTTGAATCCTAGCGCGATGTTTTTGTATTTTTCATAAGCCATAAATAATTATGTATTTAAGATATACTATTAAGTAAATATTATTTTTAAAGAAAAATTTAAAATAGGCATCGCATAATACACACATTTATGTTTGTAAGCAAGCAGTGAGGGTCCCCACCGATCTTGAAATCTTGTTCTATTTCATGGCGCAATGTTTTTGTATTTTACATAATGCATTCAATTTTTTTTAGATAGTAAAAAGTAAAAATGTTGTGATTAAACGATCGGTAAAAAAAAGCTTCACATAATACACACACGTTTGTTTGTAAAAAACCTGTAGGCGTCCGAACCTATTAGGAAATCTCGTTTAATTCCCTGTCTTGATGTTTATGTATTTTACATAAGCCTTTTATGTGTTTGTTTGACCGTATTTTAGAGAAAATATTATGTTAAAGGAATCTGTAAAATATAACACAAGATATACACACACCTATGTTTGTGTGTGGGTAGTACAAAGCCCAATCTATGTTGCAAATTAGTTTTGAATCCTAGCGCTATGTTTTTGTATATTTCATTAGCTATAAATATGTATTTAAGATAATATTAAGTAAAAATATTATGTTTAAAGAATATTTATAATAGGCATTGCATAATACACACATGTATGTTTGTGAGCAAGCAGTGAGGGTCCCTACCGATCTTGAAATCTTGTTTTATTTCATGGCGCAATGTTTTTGTATTTTACGTAATGCATTCATATGTTTTTTAGATAGCAAAAAGTGAAAATGTTGTGATTAAACGATCGGTAAAAACAAGCATCACATAATACACACACGTTTGTTTGTAACAAAGCTGAAGGCGTCCGAACCTATTAGGAAATCTCGTTTAATTCCCTGTCTTGATGTTTATGTATTTTACATAAGCCTTGTATGTGTTTGTTTGACCGTATTTTAGAGAAAATATTATGTTAAAGGAATCTGTAAAATATAACACAAGATATACACACACCTATGTTTGTGTGTGGGTAGTACAAATCCCAATCTATGTTGAAAATTAGTTTTGAATCGTAGCGCGATGTTTTTGTATTTTTTATAAGCCATAATTATGTATTTAAGCTAATATTAAGTAAAAATATTATGTTTAAAGAATAGGTAAAAATAGGCATCGCATAATACACACATCTATGTTTGTGAGCAAGCAGTGAGGGTCCCCACCGATCTTGAAATCTTGTTTTATTTCATGGCGCAATGTTTTCGTATTTTACTTAATGCATTCATATGTTTTTTAGATAGTAAAAAGTGAAAATGTTGTGATTAAACGATCGGTAAAAAAAAGCTTCACATAATACACACACGTATGTTTGTAACAAAGCTTTAGGCGTCCGAACCTATTAGGAAATCTCGTTTAATTCCCTGTCTTGATGTTTATGTATTTTACATAAGCCTTGTATGTGTTTGTTTGACCGTATTTTAGAGAAAATATTATGTTAAAGGAATCTGTAAAATATAACACAAGATATACACACACCTATGTTTGTGTGTGGGTAGTACAAATCCTAATCTATGTTGAAAATTAGTTTTGAATCCTAGCGCGATGTTTTTGTATTTTTCATAAGCCATAATTATGTATTTAAGATAATATTAAGTAAAAATATTATGTTTAAAGAATAGGTAAAAATAGGCATCGCATAATACACACATCTATGTTTGTGAGCAAGCAGTGAGGGTCCCCACCGATCTTTAAATCTCGTTTTTTTTCATGGCACAATGTTTTTGTATTTTACATAATGCTTTCATATGTTTTTAATATAGTAAAAAGTGAAAATGTTGTGATTAAACGATCGGTAAAAAAAAGCTTCACATAATACACACTCGTACCCTAGTGAAAATTTCTGACATGAAATTTCTTAATAGAAATTTTTTCGGTTTCTTAATAGAAATTGGGCAATTTTCTTAAAAGAAATAAAAATTCTTAATTGAAAAGTTCTAGTAAGAAAGTCTTAAAAGAAACAGTCTGGCATGAAAAGTTCTGACATGAAAAGTTCTGACATGAAAAGTTCCGCAAGCAAAATACTACCCATTAGTCACCCAGAGCAATATTCTGAAACATAGAAAAAATGTATTAATTATTTTAATTTTTACTGAAGTGGCAACATTTTTTCTTCGTTACTTCGTAAAACCACCCCTTAGTCACCGAGGACAATATCCTGAAACATGACGAGAACTTTTTATTAATTTTTTTTCTTTTTTTTTTGCCGTGGCACTATTTTGTCTTTGTTACCTCCTCAAACCACCCCTTAGTCACCGAGGGCAATATCCTGAAACATATATAGAAAAAATTGTAGTATTTTTATTTTTACTGAGTTGGCTTCATTAACTCGTAAAACCACCCCTCAGTCACCCTCACCCAGGACAATATCCTAAGACATAGAGAACATTTATTGATTATTATTATTATTTTTACTATCGTGGCCCCTTTTTGTCTTCAATAACATAGTACTGCACTCTCACACAATAATACACTATGCTAACTAAAGTCAAAAATATTGCATGCAGCAGATATTTCTACATTAGTACAGCACTATTGTAACGTTGCGATAGTACTGTACTATATAGTACAGTACTATCGTAATGCTAATATACTATATATATGCTAATTAACTAAAGTAAAAAATATTGTATGTAGCAGATATTACAAAAAAAGTACAGTACTATTGTAATATGTTAAAAACGATAGCACTGTACTCTCACACAAGTTATATAATACACTGATAATACACTGCCTAACCGCAAAGTAAAAAATATTGCATGTAGCAGATATTACAAAAAGTGTACATAGTACTACTTGTAATATGTTACGATAGTACTGTACTCTACACAAATTAATATACTATGCTATATAACAAGTCAAAAATATTGCATGCAGCATATATTACAAGAAGTGTACAGTAATTTATTGTAACGTTACAATAGTACTGCGTACTCTCACACAAATACACTATGCCTAACTATATATAAAGACAAAAATATTGCATGCAGCAGATATTACAACTATTAATGATTGGGCTCACCAAAAACATCCTTATTTACTTGTGAATACCGGTATATTATTGGTAATTGTTTAAAGAATTTATGTACATTTTTAGTCAAAAAAAAAAAAAAAATACATACCATTGAGTAGAAAACTAACAAGTCTGCTTTATTTTAAATGATGCGAAGCTTGAAAGCCATTAAGTAGGTTGATTTCATCGCAAAGTGGTGCAGAATGGTAAATGAACGCTGCTACAATGCTGAACTGAAAAACGCAAATAAAACACAAAGTACACACATTCTCGCTATAAATATACATTTGAATAAATAAATATTACTTCCCGTCTTTGGTTTTTCATTAGATGATCCAAGTTGAACTCTATTAATATGCATAAACTTGAAAAACTTCACAATAATTCATTCACACTCTACGCCAGATGTTCAGAAATAAATTCGTTAAAAATACCGCGAAAATATTTGAAATATTGGTGGCGCGAATGAGTGACGATAAGTGAGATAGACTTGAACTCGACCAACGCTGAGTAAACGCGCACTGATAAAAAAGACTATTAAATTATAACTTTAAATTGATTTAAAGTATGTAATGCAGACACTAAATTGTATTGCATACATAGGAAAAAATTTTAAATTCAGAAAATATAATATAATTTTTTATTTTTGCTTTCAAAAATTATTGGGAACCTTTTTTTATTCCTTCTTTGGGCAATATATGTTATTAATTATTATATAAAATAATAATATGAGATATTTTTGTTATTATTTAAACATATATGAACAAAATACTGTAATTATATCAAAATCTCAGCAAAATTTTTAGCATAAAGTGTATTTGATCAATTAAAATATAAGACTCCGTGAGATATGTACACCTTGTATAATATTTATTTAATATATATATAAATATATATCAATTTTGTTCACTTTTTATAAATTTAAATAAAAAAATTATATTAAAGGCGTAGAACACCTTGAACAAAAAAAGTTGCGTAATATCCTAACAAACCTGAAAATCAACGTTGATTTTGCCAAAGTCATTGATTTCTAATTCATTATAATTTTCCATTCACAAAATGCCGCTGGCGGTAAATGACGTCACAGCTCACCCGGTTTACGCGCGCATGGACCAGGCGAGATGTGACGTCAGTTACCGCCCGTGTCTTTTTGTGAATGGAAAATAAATTAGAAATCAATGATTTTGGCCAAATCAACGTTGATTTTCAGGTTTGCAATGTTAGCATGTTACCCAACTTTTTTGTTCAAGGTGTTCTACGTCTTTAATGTATAAGTACAAACAATTCTAAATAAATAAAAAAAAATTGACGCATTATTTAATTTATTGATTACTCAGAGGTTGATCTAGGATGTCGAACTATGTTTGGGGAGGGGGGGTTGCTTGGTGGTCTGCAAGGAAAATATCTACGAAGGACTGGGAGGAGGAGACGGGGTATAGCGCGCAGTGTTTTCGTGTAAGAAAAAGTATATTCGTGTAACTAATAAACATAGCTTCTTCAAGGAAAAAAAATTTTCCTTCATGAAAAAATTATTTCTTACAGGAAAAATAGCATTTCTTAAACGAAAGAACGATTTCCTGATAGAAACTTTTGTTTCGTAAAAGAAACAAGTCATTTCCTTTAAGAAATTCAGCTTTCTTAATAGAATTTCATGTCAGACATATCAGAAATTTTCAATAGGGTATGTTTGAAAGAAAGCTGTAGGTGTCCGAACCTATTAGGAAATCTCGTTTAATTCCCTGTCTTGATGTTTATGTATTTTTTATAAGCAATTTATGTGTTTTTTTGACCGTAATTTAGAGAAAATATTATGTTAAAGGAATCTGTAAAATATAACACAAGATATACACACACCTATGTTTGTGTGTGGGTAGTACAAATCCCAATCTATGTTGAAAATTAGTTTTGAATCCTAGCGCGATGTTTTTGTATTTTTCATAAGCCATAATTATGTATTTAAGATAATATTAAGTAAAAATATTATGTTTAAAGAATAGGTAAAAATAGGCATCTCATAATACACACATCTATGTTTGTGAGCAAGCAGTGAGGGTCCCCACCGATCTTGAAATCTCTTTTTTTTTTCATAACACAATGTTTTTGTATTTTACATAATGCTTTCATATGTTTTTAATATAGTAAAAAGTGAAAATTTTGAGATTAAACGATCGGTAAAAAAAAGCTTCACATAATACACACACGTTTGTTTGTAACAAAGCTGTAGGCGTCCGAACCTATTAGGAAATCTCGTTTAATTCCCTGTCTTGATGTTAACGTATCTTACATAAGCCTTTTATGTGTTTGTTTGACCGTATTTTAGAGAAAATATTATGTTAAAGGAATCTGTAAAATATAACACAAGATATACACACACCTATGTTTGTGTGTGGGTAGTACAAAGCCCAATCTATGTTGAAAATTAGTTTTGAATCCTAGCGCGATGTTTTTGTGTTTTTTATAAGCCATAATTATGTATTTAAGATACTATTAAGTAAATATTATTTTTAAAGAAAAATTTAAAATAGGCATCGCATATAATACACACATTTATGTTTGTAAGCAAGCAGTGAGGGTCCCCACCGATCTTGAAATCTTGTTCTATTTCATGGCGCAATGTTTTTGTATTTTACATAATGCATTCATATGTTTTTAAGATAGTAAAAAGTGAAAATTTTGGGATTAAACTATTGCAAAAAAAAGCTTCACATAATACACACACGTATGTTTGTAAGAAAGCTGTAGGCGTCCGAACCTATTAGGAAATCTCGTTTAATTCCCTGTCTTGATGTTTATGTATTTTACATAAGCCTTGTATGTGTTTGTTTGACCGTATTTTAGAGAAAATATTATGTTAAAGGAATCTGTAAAATATAACACAAGATATACACACACCTATGTTTGTGTGTGGGTAGTACAAATCCCAATATATGTTGAAAATTAGTTTTGAATCCTAGCGCGATGTTTTTGTATTTTTTATAAGCCATAATTATGTATTTAAGCTAATATTAAGTAAAAATATTATGTTTAATAATATTTATAATAGGCATCGCATAATACACACATCTATGTTTGTGAGCAAGCAGTGAGGGTCCCCACCGATCTTGAAATCTTGTTTTATTTCATGGCGCAATGTTTTTGTATTTTACTTAATGCATTCATATGTTTTTTAGATCGTAAAAAGTGAGAATTTTGTGATTAAACGATCGGTAAAAACAAGCTTCACATAATACACACACGTATGTTTGTAAGAAAGCTGTAGGCGTCCGAACCTATTAGGAAATCTCGTTTAATTCCCTGTCTTGATGTTTATGTATTTTACATAAGCAATTTATGTGTTTTTTTGACCGTAATTTAGAGAAAATATTATGTTAAAGGAATCTGTAAAATATAACACAAGATATACACACACCTATGTTTGTGTGTGGGTAGTACAAATCCCAATATATGTTGAAAATTAGTTTTGAATCCTAGCGCGATGTTTTTGTATTTTTCATAAGCCATAATTATGTATTTAAGCTAATAATAAGTAAAAATATTATGTTTAAAGAATATTTAAAATAGGAATTGCATAATACACACATCTATGTTTGTGAGCAAGCAGTGAGGGTCCCCACCGATCTTGAAATCTTGTTTTATTTCATGGCACAATGTTTTTGTATTTTACATAATGCATTCATATGTTTTTAAGATAATAAAAAGTGAAAATTTTGGGATTAAACTATTGAAAAAAAAAGCTTCACTTAATACACACACGTATGTTTGTAAGAAAGCTGTAGGCGTCCGAACCTATTAGGAAATCTCGTTTAATTCCCTGTCTTGATGTTTATGTATTTTACATAAGCCTTTTATGTGTTTGTTTGACCGTATTTTAGAGAAAATATTATGTTAAAGGAATCTGTAAAATATAACACAAGATATACACACACCTATGTTTGTGTGTGGGTAGTACAAATCCTAATCTATGTTGAAAATTAGTTTTGAATCCTAGCGCGATGTTTTTGTATTTTTCATAAGCCATAATTATGTATTTAAGATAATATTAAGTAAAAATATTATGTTTAAAGAATAGGTAAAAATAGGCATCGCATAATACACACATCTATGTTTGTGAGCAAGCAGTGAGGGTCCCCACCGATCTTGAAATCTCGTTTTTTTTCATGGCACAATGTTTTTGTATTTTACATAATGCTTTCATATGTTTTTAATATAGTAAAAAGTGAAAATTTTGAGATTAAACGATCGGTAAAAAAAAGCTTCACATAATACACACACGTTTGTTTGTAACAAAGCTGTAGGCGTCCGAACCTATTAGGAAATCTCGTTTAATTCCCTGTCTTGATGTTAACGTATTTTACATAAGCCTTTTATGTGTTTGTTTGACCGTAATTTAGAGAAAATATTATGTTAAAGGAATCTCTAAAATATAACACAAGATATACACACACCTATGTTTGTGTGTGGGTAGTACAAATCCCAATCTATGTTGAAAATTAGTTTTGAATCCTAGCGCGATGTTTTTGTATTTTTCATAAGCCATAATTATGTATTTAAGATACTATTAAGTAAATATTATTTTTAAAGAAAAATTTAAAATAGGCATCGCATAATACACACATTTATGTTTGTAAGCAAGCAGTGAGGGTCCACACTGATCTTGAAATCTTGTTCTATTTCATGGCGCAATGTTTTTGTATTTTACATAATGCATTCAATTTTTTTAGATAGTAAAAAGTGAAAATGTTGTGATTAAACGATCGGTAAAAAAAAGCTTCACATAATACACACACGTATGTTTGTAACAAAGCTGTAGGCGTCCGAACCTATTAGGAAATCTCGTTTAATTCCCTGTCTTGATGTTTATGTATTTTACATAAGCCTTGTTTGTGTTTGTTTGACCGTATTTTAGAGAAAATATTATGTTAAAGGAATCTGTAAAATATAATACAAGATATACACACACCTATGTTTGTGTGTGGGTAGTACCAATCCCAATCTATGTTGCAAATTAGTTTTGAATCCTAGCGCTATGTTTTTTGTATATTTCATTAGCTATAATTATGTATTTAAGATAATATTAAGTAAAAATATTATGTTTAAAGAATATTTATAATAGGCATTGCATAATACACACATGTATGTTTGTAAGAAAGCAGTGAGGGTCCCCACCGATCTTATAATCTTGTTTTATTTCATGGCGCAATGTTTTTGTATTTTACGTAATGCATTCAAATGTTTTTTAGATACTAAAAAGTGAAAATTTTTTGATTAAAGGATCGGTAAAAACAAGCTTCACATAATACACACACGTTTTTTGTAACAAACCTGTAGGCATCCGAACCTATTAGGAAATCTCGTTTAATTCCCTGTCTTGATGTTTATGTATTTTACATATGCAATTTATGTGTTTTTTTGACCGTAATTTAGAGAAAATATTATGTTAAAGGAATCTGTAAAATATAACACAAGATATACACACACCTATGTTTGTGTGTGGGTAGTACAAATCCCAATCTATGTTGAAAATTAGTTTTGAATCCTAGCGCGATGTTTTTGTATTTTTCATAAGCCATAATTATGTATTTAAGATAATATTAAGTAAAAATATTATGTTTAAAGAATATTTAAAATAGGAATTGCATAATACACACATCTATGTTTGTGAGCAAGCAGTGAGGGTCCCCACCGATCTTGAAATCTTGTTCTATTTCATGGCGCAATGTTTTTGTATTTTACTTAATCCATTCATATGTTTTTTAGATCGTAAAAAGTGAAAATTTTGTGATTAAACGATCGGTAAAAAAAAGCTTCACATAATACACACACGTATGTTTGTAAGAAAGCTGTAGGCGTCCGAACCTATTAGGAAATTTCGTTTAATTCCCTGTCTTGATGTTTATGTATTTTACATATGCCTTGTATGTGTTTGTTTGACCGTATTTTAGAGAAAATATTATGTTAAAGGAATCTGTAAAATATAACACAAGATATACACACACCTATGTTTGTGTGTGGGTAGTACAAATCCCAATCTATGTTGAAAATTAGTTTTGAATCCTAGCGCGATGTTTTTGTATTTTTTATAAGCCATAATTATGTATTTAAGCAAATATTAGGTGAAAATATTATGTTTAAAAAATATTTAAAATAGGCATTGCATAATACACACATCTATGTTTGTGAGCAAGCAGTGAGGGTCCCCACCGATCTTGAAATCTTGTTTTATTTCATGGCGCAATGTTTTTGTGTTTTACTTAATCCATTCATATGTTTTTTAGATCGTAAAAAGTGAAAATTTTGTGATTAAACGATCGGTAAAAAAAAGCTTCACATAATACACACACGTATGTTTGTAAGAAAGCTGTAGGCGTTTGAACCTATTAGGAAATTTCGTTTAATTTCCTGTCTTGATGTTTATGTATTTTACATAAGCCTTGTATGTGTTTGTTTGACCGTATTTTAGAGAAAATATTATGTTAAAGGAATCTGTAAAATATAACACAAGATATACACACACCTATGTTTGTGTGTGGGTAGTACAAATCCCAATCTATGTTGAAAATTAGTTTTGAATCCTAGCGCGATGTTTTTGTATTTTTTATAAGCCATAATTATGTATTTAAGCTAATATTAAGTAAAAATATTATGTTTAATAATATTTATAATAGGCATCGCAAAATACACACATCTATGTTTGTGAGCAAGCAGTGAGGGTCCCCACCGATCTTGAAATCTTGTTTTATTTCATGGCACAATGTTTTTGTATTTTACATAATGCATTCATATGTTTTTAAGATAGTAAAAAGTGAAAATTTTGGGATTAAACTATTGAAAAAAAAAAGCTTCACTTAATACACACACGTATGTTTGTAAGAAAGCTGTAGGCGTCCGAACCTATTAGGAAATCTCGTTTAATTCCCTGTCTTGATGTTTATGTATTTTACATAAGCCTTTTATTAGTTCGTTTGACCGTATTTTAGAGAAAATATTATGTTAAAGGAATCTGTAAAATATAACACAAGATATACACACACCTATGTTTGTGTGTGGGTAGTACAAATCCTAATCTATGTTGAAAATTAGTTTTGAATCCTAGCGCGATGTTTTTGTATTTTTCATAAGCCATAATTATGTATTTAAGATAATATTAAGTAAAAATATTATGTTTAAAGAATAGGTAAAAATAGGCATCGCATAATACACACATCTATGTTTGTGAGCAAGCAGTGAGGGTCCCCACCGATCTTGAAATCTCGTTTTTTTTCATAACACAATGTTTTTGTATTTTACATAATGCTTTCATATGTTTTTAATATAGTAAAAAGTGAAAATTTTGAGATTAAACGATCGGTAAAAAAAAGCTTCACATAATACACACACGTTTGTTTGTAACAAAGCTGTAGGCGTCCGAACCTATTAGGAAATCTCGTTTAATTCCCTGTCTTGATGTTAACGTATTTTACATAAGCCTTTTATGTGTTTGTTTGACCGTATTTTAGAGAAAATATTATGTTAAAGGAATCTGTAAAATATAACACAAGATATACACACACCTATGTTTGTGTGTGGGTAGTACAAATCCCAATCTATGTTGAAAATTAGTTTTGAATCCTAGCGCGATGTTTTTGTATTTTTCATAAGCCATAATTATGTATTTAAGAAAATATTAAGTAAAAATATTATGTTTAAAGAATATTTAAAATAGGCATTGCATAATACACACATCTATGTTTGTGAGCAAACAGTGAGGGTACTTACCGATTTTGAAATCTTGTTTTATTTCATGGCGCAATGTTTTTGTATTTTACATAATGCATTCAATTTTTTTTAGATAGTAAAAAGTAAAAATGTTGTGATTAAACGATCGGTAAAAAAAAAGCTTCACATAATACACACACGTTTGTTTGTAACAAAGCTGAAGGCGTCCGAACCTATTAGGAAATCTCGTTTAATTCCCTGTCTTGATGTTTATGTATTTTACATAAGCCTTGTATGTGTTTGTTTGACCGTATTTTAGAGAAAATATTATGTTAAAGGAATCTGTAAAATATAACACAAGATATACACACACCTATGTTTGTGTGTGGGTAGTACAAATCCCAATCTATGTTGAAAATTAGTTTTGAATCCTAGCGCGATGTTTTTGTATTTTTTATAAGCCATAATTATGTATTTAAGCTAATATTAAGTAAAAATATTATGTTTAATAATATTTATAATAGGCATCGCAAAATACACACATCTATGTTTGTGAGCAAGCAGTGAGGGTCCCCACCGATCTTGAAATCTTGTTTTATTTCATGGCACAATGTTTTTGTATTTTACTTAATGCATTCATATGTTTTTTAGATAGTAAAAAGTGAAAATGTTGTGATTAAACGATCGGTAAAAAAAAGCTTCACATAATACACACACGTATGTTTGTAACAAAGCTTTAGGCGTCCGAACCTATTAGGAAATCTCGTTTAATTCCCTGTCTTGATGTTTATGTATTTTACATAAGCCTTGTATGTGTTTGTTTGACCGTATTTTAGAGAAAATATTATGTTAAAGGAATCTGTAAAATATAACACAAGATATACACACACCTATGTTTGTGTGTGGGTAGTACAAATCCTAATCTATGTTGAAAATTAGTTTTGAATCCTAGCGCGATGTTTTTGTATTTTTCATAAGCCATAATTATGTATTTAAGATAATATTAAGTAAATATTATTTTTAAAGAAAAATTTAAAATAGGCATCGCATATAATACACACATTTATGTTTGTAAGCAAGCAGTGAGGGTCCCCACCGATCTTGAAATCTTGTTCTATTTCATGGCGCAATGTTTTTGTATTTTACATAATGCATTCATATGTTTTTAAGATAGTAAAAAGTGAAAATTTTGGGATTAAACTATTGCAAAAAAAAGCTTCACGTAATACACACACGTATGTTTGTAAGAAAGCTGTAGGCGTCCGAACCTATTAGGAAATCTCGTTTAATTCCCTGTCTTGATGTTTATGTATTTTACATAAGCCTTGTATGTGTTTGTTTGACCGTATTTTAGAGAAAATATTATGTTAAAGGAATCTGTAAAATATAACACAAGATATACACACACCTATGTTTGTGTGTGGGTAGTACAAATCCCAATCTATGTTGAAAATTAGTTTTGAATCCTAGCGCGATGTTTTTGTATTTTTCATAAGCCATAATTATGTATTTAAGAAAATATTAAGTAAAAATATTATGTTTAAAGAATATTTAAAATAGGCATTGCATAATACACACATCTATGTTTGTGAGCAAACAGTGAGGGTACTTACCGATTTTGAAATCTTGTTTTATTTCATGGCGCAATGTTTTTGTATTTTACATAATGCATTCAATTTTTTTTAGATAGTAAAAAGTAAAAATGTTGTGATTAAACGATCGGTAAAAAAAAAGCTTCACATAATACACACACGTTTGTTTGTAACAAAGCTGAAGGCGTCCGAACCTATTAGGAAATCTCGTTTAATTCCCTGTCTTGATGTTTATGTATTTTACATAAGCCTTGTATGTGTTTGTTTGACCGTATTTTAGAGAAAATATTATGTTAAAGGAATCTGTAAAATATAACACAAGATATACACACACCTATGTTTGTGTGTGGGTAGTACAAATCCCAATCTATGTTGAAAATTAGTTTTGAATCCTAGCGCGATGTTTTTGTATTTTTTATAAGCCATAATTATGTATTTAAGCAAATATTAGGTGAAAATATTATGTTTAAAAAATATTTAAAATAGGCATTGCATAATACACACATCTATGTTTGTGAGCAAGCAGTGAGGGTCCCCACCGATCTTGAAATCTTGTTTTATTTCATGGCGCAATGTTTTTGTATTTTACTTAATCCATTCATATGTTTTTTAGATCGTAAAAAGTGAAAATTTTGTGATTAAACGATCGGTAAAAAAAAGCTTCACATAATACACACACGTATGTTTGTAAGAAAGCTGTAGGCGTCCGAACCTATTAGGAAATTTCGTTTAATTTCCTGTCTTGATGTTTATGTATTTTACATAAGCCTTGTATGTGTTTGTTTGACCGTATTTTAGAGAAAATATTATGTTAAAGGAATCTGTAAAATATAACACAAGATATACACACACCTATGTTTGTGTGTGGGTAGTACAAATCCCAATCTATGTTGAAAATTAGTTTTGAATCCTAGCGCGATGTTTTTGTATTTTTTATAAGCCATAATTATGTATTTAAGCTAATATTAAGTAAAAATATTATGTTTAATAATATTTATAATAGGCATCGCAAAATACACACATCTATGTTTGTGAGCAAGCAGTGAGGGTCCCCACCGATCTTGAAATCTTGTTTTATTTCATGGCACAATGTTTTTGTATTTTACTTAATGCATTCATATGTTTTTTAGATAGTAAAAAGTGAAAATGTTGTGATTAAACGATCGGTAAAAAAAAGCTTCACATAATACACACACGTATGTTTGTAACAAAGCTTTAGGCGTCCGAACCTATTAGGAAATCTCGTTTATTTCCCTGTCTTGATGTTTATGTATTTTACATAAGCCTTGTATGTGTTTGTTTGACCGTATTTTAGAGAAAATATTATGTTAAAGGAATCTGTAAAATATAACACAAGATATACACACACCTATGTTTGTGTGTGGGTAGTACAAATCCTAATCTATGTTGAAAATTAGTTTTGAATCCTAGCGCGATGTTTTTGTATTTTTCATAAGCCATAATTATGTATTTAAGATAATATTAAGTAAATATTATTTTTAAAGAAAAATTTAAAATAGGCATCGCATATAATACACACATTTATGTTTGTAAGCAAGCAGTGAGGGTCCCCACCGATCTTGAAATCTTGTTCTATTTCATGGCGCAATGTTTTTGTATTTTACATAATGCATTCATATGTTTTTAAGATAGTAAAAAGTGAAAATTTTGGGATTAAACTATTGCAAAAAAAAGCTTCACGTAATACACACACGTATGTTTGTAAGAAAGCTGTAGGCGTCCGAACCTATTAGGAAATCTCGTTTAATTCCCTGTCTTGATGTTTATGTATTTTACATAAGCCTTGTATGTGTTTGTTTGACCGTATTTTAGAGAAAATATTATGTTAAAGGAATCTGTAAAATATAACACAAGATATACACACACCTATGTTTGTGTGTGGGTAGTACAAATCCCAATCTATGTTGAAAATTAGTTTTGAATCCTAGCGCGATGTTTTTGTATTTTTTATAAGCCATAATTATGTATTTAAGCTAATATTAAGTAAAAATATTATGTTTAATAATATTTATAATAGGCATCGCATAATACACACATCTATGTTTGTGAGCAAGCAGTGAGGGTCCCCACCGATCTTGAAATCTTGTTTTATTTCATGGCGCAATGTTTTTGTATTTTACTTAATGCATTCATATGTTTTTTAGATCGTAAAAAGTGAGAATTTTGTGATTAAACGATCGGTAAAAACAAGCTTCACATAATACACACACGTATGTTTGTAACAAAGCTGTAGGCGTCCGAACCTATTAGGAAATCTCGTTTAATTCCCTGTCTTGATGTTTATGTATTTTACATAAGCAATTTATGTGTTTTTTTGACCGTAATTTAGAGAAAATATTATGTTAAAGGAATCTGTAAAATATAACACAAGATATACACACACCTATGTTTGTGTGTGGGTAGTACAAATCCTAATCTATGTTGAAAATTAGTTTTGAATCCTAGCGCGATGTTTTTGTATTTTTCATAAGCCATAATTATGTATTTAAGCTAATATTAAGTAAAAATATTATGTTTAAAGAATATTTAAAATAGGAATTGCATAATACACACATCTATGTTTGTGAGCAAGCAGTGAGGGTCCCCACCGATCTTGAAATCTTCTTTTATTTCATTGCGCAATGTTTTTGTATTTTACTTAATCCATTCATATGTTTTTTAGATCGTAAAAAGTGAAAATTTTGTGATTAAACGATCGGTAAAAAAAAGCTTCACATAATACACACACGTATGTTTGTAAGAAAGCTGTAGGCGTCTGAACCTATTAGGAAATCTCGTTTAATTCCCTGTCTTGATGTTTATGTATTTTACATAAGCCTTGTATGTGTTTGTTTGACCGTATTTTAGAGAAAATATTATGTTAAAGGAATCTGTAAAATATAACACAAGATATACACACACCTATGTTTGTGTGTGGGTAGTACAAATCCCAATCTATGTTGAAAATTAGTTTTGAATCCTAGCGCGATGTTTTTGTATTTTTTATAAGCCATAATTATGTATTTAAGCTAATATTAAGTAAAAATATTATGTTTAATAATATTTATAATAGGCATCGCATAATACACACATCTATGTTTGTGAGCAAGCAGTGAGGGTCCCCACCGATCTTGAAATCTTGTTTTATTTCATGGCACAATGTTTTTGTATTTTACATAATGCATTCATATGTTTTTAAGATAATAAAAAGTGAAAATTTTGGGATTAAACTATTGAAAAAAAAAGCTTCACTTAATACACACACGTATGTTTGTAAGAAAGCTGTAGGCGTCCGAACCTATTAGGAAATCTCGTTTAATTCCCTGTCTTGATGTTTATGTATTTTACATAAGCCTTTTATGTGTTTGTTTGACCGTATTTTAGAGAAAATATTATGTTAAAGGAATCTGTAAAATATAACACAAGATATACACACACCTATGTTTGTGTGTGGGTAGTACAAATCCTAATCTATGTTGAAAATTAGTTTTGAATCCTAGCGCGATGTTTTTGTATTTTTCATAAGCCATAATTATGTATTTAAGATAATATTAAGTAAAAATATTATGTTTAAAGAATAGGTAAAAATAGGCATCGCATAATACACACATCTATGTTTGTGAGCAAGCAGTGAGGGTCCCCACCGATCTTGAAATCTCGTTTTTTTTCATGGCACAATGTTTTTGTATTTTACATAATGCTTTCATATGTTTTTAATATAGTAAAAAGTGAAAATTTTGAGATTAAACGATCGGTAAAAAAAAGCTTCACATAATACACACACGTTTGTTTGTAACAAAGCTGTAGGCGTCCGAACCTATTAGGAAATCTCGTTTAATTCCCTGTCTTGATGTTAACGTATTTTACATAAGCCTTTTATGTGTTTGTTTGACCGTAATTTAGAGAAAATATTATGTTAAAGGAATCTGTAAAATATAACACAAGATATACACACACCTATGTTTGTGTGTGGGTAGTACAAATCCCAATCTATGTTGAAAATTAGTTTTGAATCCTAGCGCGATGTTTTTGTATTTTTCATAAGCCATAATTATGTATTTAAGATAATATTAAGTAAAAATATTATGTTTAAAGAAAAATTTAAAATAGGCATCGCATAATACACACATTTATGTTTGTAAGCAAGCAGTGAGGGTCCACACTGATCTTGAAATCTTGTTCTATTTCATGGCGCAATGTTTTTGTATTTTACATAATGCATTCAATTTTTTTAGATAGTAAAAAGTGAAAATGTTGTGATTAAACGATCGGTAAAAAAAAGCTTCACATAATACACACACGTATGTTTGTAACAAAGCTGTAGGCGTCCGAACCTATTAGGAAATCTCGTTTAATTCCCTGTCTTGATGTTTATGTATTTTACATAAGCCTTGTATGTGTTTGTTTGACCGTATTTTAGAGAAAATATTATGTTAAAGGAATCTGTAAAATATAACACAAGATATACACACACCTATGTTTGTGTGTGGGTAGTACCAATCCCAATCTATGTTGCAAATTAGTTTTGAATCCTAGCGCGATGTTTTTTGTATATTTCATTAGCTATAATTATGTATTTAAGATAATATTAAGTAAAAATATTATGTTTAATAATATTTATAATAGGCATTGCATAATACACACATGTATGTTTGTAAGAAAGCAGTGAGGGTCCCCACCGATCTTATAATCTTGTTTTATTTCATGGCGCAATGTTTTTGTATTTTACGTAATGCATTCAAATGTTTTTTAGATAATAAAAAGTGAAAATTTTTTGATTAAAGGATCGGTAAAAACAAGCTTCACATAATACACACACGTTTGTTTGTAACAAAGCTGTAGGCATCCGAACCTATTAGGAAATCTCGTTTAATTCCCTGTCTTGATGTTTATGTATTTTACATATGCAATTTATGTGTTTTTTTGACCGTAATTTAGAGAAAATATTATGTTAAAGGAATCTGTAAAATATAACACAAGATATACACACACCTATGTTTGTGTGTGGGTAGTACAAATCCCAATCTATGTTGAAAATTAGTTTTGAATCCTAGCGCGATGTTTTTGTATTTTTCATAAGCCATAATTATGTATTTAAGATAATATTAAGTAAAAATATTATGTTTAAAGAATATTTAAAATAGGAATTGCATAATACACACATCTATGTTTGTGAGCAAGCAGTGAGGGTCCCCACCGATCTTGAAATCTTGTTCTATTTCATGGCGCAATGTTTTTGTATTTTACTTAATCCATTCATATGTTTTTTAGATCGTAAAAAGTGAAACTTTTGTGATTAAACGATCGGTAAAAAAAAGCTTCACATAATACACACACGTATGTTTGTAAGAAAGCTGTAGGCGTCCGAACCTATTAGGAAATTTCGTTTAATTCCCTGTCTTGATGTTTATGTATTTTACATAAGCCTTGTATGTGTTTGTTTGACCGTATTTTAGAGAAAATATTATGTTAAAGGAATCTGTAAAATATAACACAAGATATACACACACCTATGTTTGTGTGTGGGTAGTACAAATCCCAATCTATGTTGAAAATTAGTTTTGAATCCTAGCGCGATGTTTTTGTATTTTTTATAAGCCATAATTATGTATTTAAGCTAATATTAGGTAAAAATATTATGTTTAATAATATTTATAATAGGCATCGCATAATACACACATCTATGTTTGTGAGCAAGCAGTGAGGGTCCCCACCGATCTTGAAATCTTGTTTTATTTCATGGCACAATGTTTTTGTATTTTACATAATGCATTCATATGTTTTTAAGATAGTAAAAAGTGAAAATTTTGGGATTAAACTATTGAAAAAAAAAAGCTTCACTTAATACACACACGTATGTTTGTAAGAAAGCTGTAGGCGTCCGAACCTATTAGGAAATCTCGTTTAATTCCCTGTCTTGATGTTTATGTATTTTACATAAGCCTTTTATGAGTTTGTTTGACCGTATTTTAGAGAAAATATTATGTTAAAGGAATCTGTAAAATATAACACAAGATATACACACACCTATGTTTGTGTGTGGGTAGTACAAATCCTAATCTATGTTGAAAATTAGTTTTGAATCCTAGCGCGATGTTTTTGTATTTTTCATAAGCCATAATTATGTATTTAATATAATATTAAGTAAAAATATTATGTTTAAAGAATAGGTAAAAATAGGCATCGCATAATACACACATCTATGTTTGTGAGCAAGCAGTGAGGGTCTCCACCGATCTTGAAATCTCGTTTTTTTTCATAACACAATGTTTTTGTATTTTACATAATGCTTTCATATGTTTTTAATATAGTAAAAAGTGAAAATTTTGAGATTAAACGATCGGTAAAAAAAAGCTTCACATAATACACACACGTTTGTTTGTAACAAAGCTGTAGGCGTCCGAACCTATTAGGAAATCTCGTTTAATTCCCTGTCTTGATGTTAACGTATCTTACATAAGCCTTTTATGTGTTTGTTTGACCGTATTTTAGAGAAAATATTATGTTAAAGGAATCTAAAATATAACACAAGATATACACACACCTATGTTTGTGTGTGGGTAGTACAAATCCCAATCTATGTTGAAAATTAGTTTTGAATCCTAGCGCGATGTTTTTGTATTTTTCAAAAGCCATAATTATGTATTTAAGCTAATATTAAGTAAAAATATTATGTTTAATAATATTTATAATAGGCATCGCATAATACACACATCTATGTTTGTGAGCAAGCAGTGAGGGTCCCCACCGATCTTGAAATCTTGTTTTATTTCATGGCACAATGTTTTTGTATTTTACATAATGCATTCATATGTTTTTTAGATAGTAAAAAGTGAAAATGTTGTGATTAAACGATCGGTAAAAAAAAGCTTCACATAATACACACTCGTATGTTTGTAAGAAAGCTGTAGGTGTCCGAACCTATTAGGAAATCTCGTTTAATTCCCTGTCTTGATGTTTATGTATTTTTTATAAGCAATTTATGTGTTTTTTTGACCGTAATTTAGAGAAAATATTATGTTAAAGGAATCTGTAAAATATAACACAAGATATACACACACCTATGTTTGTGTGTGGGTAGTACAAATCCCAATCTATGTTGAAAATTAGTTTTGAATCCTAGCGCGATGTTTTTGTATTTTTCATAAGCCATAATTATGTATTTAAGATAATATTAAGTGAAAATATTATGTTTAAAGAATATTTAAAATAGGCATTGCATAATACACACATCTATGTTTGTGAGCAAGCAGTGAGGGTCCCCACCGATCTTGAAATCTTGTTTTATTTCATGGCGCAATGTTTTTGTATTTTACTTAATCCATTCATATGTTTTTTAGATCGTAAAAAGTGAAAATTTTGTGATTAAACGATCGGTAAAAAAAAGCTTCACATAATACACACACGTATGTTTGTAAGAAAGCTGTAGGCGTCCGAACCTATTAGGATATCTCGTTTAATTCCCTGTCTTGATGTTTATGTATTTTACATAAGCCTTGTATGTGTTTGTTTGACCGTATTTTAGAGAAAATATTATGTTAAAGGAATCTGTAAAATATAACACAAGATATACACACACCTATGTTTGTGTGTGGGTAGTACAAATCCCAATCTATGTTGAAAATAAGTTTTGAATCCTAGCGCGATGTTTTTGTATTTTTTATAAGCCATAATTATGTATTTAAGCTAATATTAAGTAAAAATATTATGTTTAATAATATTTATAATAGGCATCGCAAAATACACACATCTATGTTTGTGAGCAAGCAGTGAGGGTCCCCACCGATCTTGAAATCTTGTTTTATTTCATGGCACAATGTTTTTGTATTTTACATAATGCATTCATATGTTTTTAAGATAGTAAAAAGTGAAAATTTTGGGATTAAACTATTGAAAAAAAAAAGCTTCACTTAATACACACACGTATGTTTGTAAGAAAGCTGTAGGCGTCCGAACCTATTAGGAAATCTCGTTTAATTCCCTGTCTTGATGTTTATGTATTTTACATAAGCCTTTTATTAGTTCGTTTGACCGTATTTTAGAGAAAATATTATGTTAAAGGAATCTGTAAAATATAACACAAGATATACACACACCTATGTTTGTGTGTGGGTAGTACAAATCCTAATCTATGTTGAAAATTAGTTTTGAATCCTAGCGCGATGTTTTTGTATTTTTCATAAGCCATAATTATGTATTTAAGATAATATTAAGTAAAAATATTATGTTTAAAGAATAGGTAAAAATAGGCATCGCATAATACACACATCTATGTTTGTGAGCAAGCAGTGAGGGTCCCCACCGATCTTGAAATCTCGTTTTTTTTCATAACACAATGTTTTTGTATTTTACATAATGCTTTCATATGTTTTTAATATAGTAAAAAGTGAAAATTTTGAAATTAAACGATCGGTAAAAAAAAGCTTCACATAATACACACACGTTTGTTTGTAACAAAGCTGTAGGCGTCCGAACCTATTAGGAACTCTCGTTTAATTCCCTGTCTTGATGTTAACGTATTTTACATAAGCCTTTTATGTGTTTGTTTGACCGTATTTTAGAGAAAATATTATGTTAAAGGAATCTGTAAAATATAACACAAGATATACACACACCTATGTTTGTGTGTGGGTAGTACAAATCCCAATCTATGTTGAAAATTAGTTTTGAATCCTAGCGCGATGTTTTTGTATTTTTCATAAGCCATAATTATGTATTTAAGATAATATTAAGTAAAAATATTATGTTTAAAGAATATTTAAAATAGGCATTGCATAATACACACATCTATGTTTGTGAGCAAACAGTGAGGGTACTTACCGATCTTGAAATCTTGTTTTATTTCATGGCGCAATGTTTTTGTATTTTACATAATGCATTCATATGTTTTTTAGATAGTAAAAAGTGAAAATTTTGTGATTAAACGATCGGTAAAAACAAGCTTCACATAATACACACACGTTTGTTTGTAACAAAGCTGTAGGCGTCCGAACCTATTAGGAAATCTCGTTTAATTCCCTGTCTTGATGTTAACGTATTTTACATAAGTTTTTATGTGTTTGTTTGACCGTATTTTAGAGAAAATATTATGTTAAAGGAATCTGTAAAATATAACACAAGATATACACACACCTATGTTTGTGTGTGGGTAGTACAAATCCCAATCTATGTTGAAAATTAGTTTTGAATCCTAGCGCGATGGTTTTTGTATTTTTCATAAGCCATAAATAATTATGTATTTAAGATACTATTAAGTAAATATTATTTTTAAAGAAAAATTTAAAATAGGCATCGCATAATACACACATTTATGTTTGTAAGCAAGCAGTGAGGGTCCCCACCGATCTTGAAATCTTGTTCTATTTCATGGCGCAATGTTTTTGTATTTTACATAATGCATTCAATTTTTTTTAGATAGTAAAAAGTAAAAATGTTGTGATTAAACGATCGGTAAAAAAAAGCTTCACATAATACACACACGTTTGTTTGTAAAAAACCTGTAAGCGTCCGAACCTATTAGGAAATCTTGTTTAATTCCCTGTCTTGATGTTTATGTATTTTACATAAGCCTTGTATGTGTTTGTTTGACCGTATTTAATAGAAAATATTATGTTAAAGGAATCTGTAAAATATAACACAAGATATACACACACCTATGTTTGTGTGTGGGTAGTACAAAGCCCAATCTATGTTGCAAATTAGTTTTGAATCCTAGCGCTATGTTTTTGTATATTTCATTAGCATTAGCTATAATTATGTATTTAAGATAATATTAAGTAAAAATATTATGTTTAATAATATTTATAATAGGCATCGCAAAATACACACATCTATGTTTGTGAGCAAGCAGTGAGGGTCCCCACCGATCTTGAAATCTTGTTTTATTTTATGGCACAACGTTTTTGTATTTTACATAATGCATTCATATGTTTTTAAGATAGTAAAAAGTGAAAATTTTGGGATTAAACTATTGAAAAAAAAAAGCTTCACTTAATACACACACGTATGTTTGTAAGAAAGCTGTAGGCGTCCGAACCTATTAGGAAATCTCGTTTAATTCCCTGTCTTGATGTTTATGTATTTTACATAAGCCTTTTATTAGTTCGTTTGACCGTATTTTAGAGAAAATATTATGTTAAAGGAATCTGTAAAATATAACACAAGATATACACACACCTATGTTTGTGTGTGGGTAGTACAAATCCTAATCTATGTTGAAAATTAGTTTTGAATCCTAGCGCGATGTTTTTGTATTTTTCATAAGCCATAATTATGTATTTAAGATAATATTAAGTAAAAATATTATGTTTAAAGAATAGGTAAAAATAGGCATCGCATAATACACACATCTATGTTTGTGAGCAAGCAGTGAGGGTCCCCACCGATCTTGAAATCTCGTTTTTTTTCATAACACAATGTTTTTGTATTTTACATAATGCTTTCATATGTTTTTAATATAGTAAAAAGTGAAAATTTTGAAATTAAACGATCGGTAAAAAAAAGCTTCACATAATACACACACGTTTGTTTGTAACAAAGCTGTAGGCGTCCGAACCTATTAGGAAATCTCGTTTAATTCCCTGTCTTGATGTTAACGTATTTTACATAAGCCTTTTATGTGTTTGTTTGACCGTATTTTAGAGAAAATATTATGTTAAAGGAATCTGTAAAATATAACACAAGATATACACACACCTATGTTTCTGTGTGGGTGGTACAAATCCCAATCTATGTTGAAAATTAGTTTTGAATCCTAGCGCGATGTTTTTGTATTTTTCATAAGCCATAATTATGTATTTAAGCTAATATTAAGTAAAAATATTATGTTTAAAGAATAGGTAAAAATAGGCATCGCATAATACACACATCTATGTTTGTGAGCAAGCAGTGAGGGTCCCCACCGATCTTTAAATCTCATTTTTTTTCATGGCACAATGTTTTTGTATTTTACATAATGCTTTCATATGTTTTTAATATAGTAAAAAGTGAAAATGTTGTGATTAAACGATCGGTAAAAAAAAGCTTCACATAATACACACTCGTATGTTTGAAAGAAAGCTGTAGGTGTCCGAACCTATTAGGAAATCTCGTTTAATTCCCTGTCTTGATGTTTATGTATTTTACATAAGCAATTTATGTGTTTTTTTGACCGTAATTTAGAGAAAATATTATGTTAAAGGAATCTGTAAAATATAACACAAGATATACACACACCTATGTTTGTGTGTGGGTAGTACAAATCCCAATCTATGTTGAAAATTAGTTTTGAATCCTAGCGCGATGTTTTTGTATTTTTCATAAGCCATAATTATGTATTTAAGATAATATTAAGTAAAAATATTATGTTTAAAGAATATTTAAATAGGCATTGCATAATACACACATCTATGTTTGTGAGCAAACAGTAAGGGTCCTTACCGATCTTGAAATCTTGTTTTATTTCATGGCGCAATGTTTTTGTATTTTACTTAATGCATTCATATGTTTTTTAGATCGTAAAAAGTAAAAATTTTGTGATTAAACGATCGGTAAAAACAAGCTTCACATAATACACACACGTTTGTTTGTAACAAAGCTGTAGGCGTCCGAACCTATTAGGAAATCTCGTTTAATTCCCTGTCTTGATGTTAACGTATTTTACATAAGCCTTTTATGTGTTTGTTTGACCGTATTTTAGAGAAAATATTATGTTAAAGGAATCTGTAAAATATAACACAAGATATACACAAACCTATGTTTGTGTGTGGGTAGTACAAATCCCAATCTATGTTGAAAATTAGTTTTGAATCCTAGCGCGATGTTTTTGTATTTTTCATAAGCCATAAATAATTATGTATTTAAGATACTATTAAGTAAATATTATTTTTAAAGAAAAATTTAAAATAGGCATCGCATAATACACACATTTATGTTTGTAAGCAAGCAGTGAGGGTCCCCACCGATCTTGAAATCTTGTTCTATTTCATGGCGCAATGTTTTTGTATTTTACATAATGCATTCAATTTTTTTTAGATAGTAAAAAGTAAAAATGTTGTGATTAAACGATCGGTAAAAAAAAGCTTCACATAATACACACACGTTTGTTTGTAAAAAACCTGTAGGCGTCCGAACCTATTAGGAAATATTGTTTAGTTCCCTGTCTTGATGTTTATATATTTTACATAAGCCTTGTATGTAATTGTTTGATCGTATTTTAGAGAAAATATTATGTTAAAGGAATCTGTAAAATATAACACAAGATATACACACACCTATGTTTGTGTGTGGGTAGTACAAAGCCCAATCTATGTTGAAAATTAGTTTTGAATCCTAGCGCGATGTGTTTGTATTTTTTATAAGCCATAATTATGTATTTAAGATACTATTAAGTAAATATTATTTTTAAAGAAAAATTTAAAATAGGCATCGCATATAATACACACATTTATGTTTGTAAGCAAGCAGTGAGGGTCCCCACCGATCTTGAAATCTTGTTCTATTTCATGGCGCAATGTTTTTGTATTTTTCATAATGCATTCATATGTTTTTAAGATAGTAAAAAGTGAAAATTTTGGGATTAAACTATTGCAAAAAAAAGCTTCACATAATACACACACGTATGTTTGTAAGAAAGCTGTAGGCGTCCGAACCTATTAGGAAATCTCGTTTAATTCCCTGTCTTGATGTTTATGTATTTTACATAAGCCTTGTATGTGTTTGTTTGACCGTATTTTAGAGAAAATATTATGTTAAAGGAATCTGTAAAATATAACACAAGATATACACACACCTATGTTTGTGTGTGGGTAGTACAAATCCCAATCTATGTTGAAAATTAGTTTTGAATCCTAGCGCGATGTTTTTGTATTTTTCATAAGCCATAATTATGTATTTAAGCTAATATTAAGTAAAAATATTATGTTTAATAATATTTATAATAGGCATCGCATAATACACACATCTATGTTTGTGAGCAAGCAGTGAGGGTCCCCACCGATCTTGAAATCTAGTTTTATTTCATGGCACAATGTTTTTGTATTTTACATAATGCATTCATATGTTTTTAAGATAGTAAAAAGTGAAAATTTTGGGATTAAACTATTGAAAAAAAAAAGCTTCACTTAATACACACACGTATGTTTGTAAGAAAGCTGTAGGCGTCCGAACCTATTAGGAAATCTCGTTTTATTCTCTGTCTTGATCTTTATGTATTTTACATAAGCCTTTTATGTGTTTGTTTGACCGTATTTTAGAGAAAATATTATGTTAAAGGAATCTGTAAAATATAACACAAGATATACACACACCTATGTTTGTGTGTGGGTAGTACAAATCCCAATCTATGTTGAAAATTAGTTTTGAATCCTAGCGCGATGTTTTTGTATTTTTCATAAGCCATAATTATGTATTTAAGATAATATTAAGTAAAAATATTATGTTTAAAGAATAGGTAAAAATAGGCATCGCATAATACACACATCTATGTTTGTGAGCAAGCAGTGAGGGTCCCCACCGATCTTAAAATCTCGTTTTTTTTCATGGCACAATGTTTTTGTATTTTACATAATGCTTTCATATGTTTTTAATATAGTAAAAAGTGAAAATTTTGAGATTAAACGATCGGTAAAAAAAAGCTTCACATAATACACACACGTTTGTTTGTAACAAAGCTGTAGGCGTCCGAACCTATTAGGAAATCTCGTTTAATTCCCTGTCTTGATGTTAACGTATTTTACATAAGCCTTTTATGTGTTTGTTTGACCGTATTTTAGAGAAAATATTATGTTAAAGGAATCTGTAAAATATAACACAAGATATACACACACCTATGTTTGTGTGTGGGTAGTACAAATCCCAATCTATGTTGAAAATTAGTTTTGAATCCTAGCGCGATGATTTTGTATTTTTCATAAGCCATAATTATGTATTTAAGCTAATATTAAGTAAAAATATTATGTTTAATAATATTTATAATAGGCATCGCATAATACACACATCTATGTTTGTGAGCAAGCAGTGAGGGTCCCCACCGATCTTGAAATCTTGTTTTATTTCATGGCACAATGTTTTTGTATTTTACATAATGCATTCATATGTTTTTTAGATAGTAAAAAGTGAAAATGTTGTGATTAAACGATCGGTAAAAACAAGCTTCACATAATACACACACGTATGTTTGTAAGAAAGCTGTAGGCGTCCGAACCTATTAGGAAATCTCGTTTAATTCCCTGTCTTGATGTTTATGTATTTTACATAAGCAATTTATGTGTTTTTTTGACCGTAATTTAGAGAAAATATTATGTTAAAGGAATCTGTAAAATATAACACAAGATATACACACACCTATGTTTGTGTGTGGGTAGTACAAATCCCAATCTATGTTGAAAATTAGTTTTGAATCCTAGCGCGATGTTTTTGTATTTTTCATAAGCCATAATTATGTATTTAAGATAATATTAAGTAAAAATATTATGTTTAAAGAATATTTAAAATAGGAATTGCATAATACACACATCTATGTTTGTGAGCAAACAGTGAGGGTCCCCACCGATCTTGAAATCTTGTTTTATTTCATGGCGCAATGTTTTTGTATTTACTTAATCCATTCATATGTTTTTTAGATCGTAAAAAGTGAAAATTTTGTGATTAAACGATCGGTAAAAAAAAGCTTCACATAATACACACACGTATGTTTGTAAGAAAGCTGTAGGCGTCCGAACCTATTAGGAAATCTCGTTTAATTCCCTGTCTTGATGTTTATGTATTTTACATAAGCCTTGTATGTGTTTGTTTGACCGTATTTTAGAGAAAATATTATGTTAAAGGAATCTGTAAAATATAACACAAGATATACACACACCTATGTTTGTGTGTGGGTAGTACAAATCCCAATCTATGTTGAAAATTAGTTTTGAATCCTAGCGCGATGTTTTTGTATTTTTTATAAGCCATAATTATGTATTTAAGCTAATATTAAGTAAAAATATTATGTTTAATAATATTTATAATAGGCATCGCATAATACACACATCTATGTTTGTGAGCAAGCAGTGAGGGTCCCCACCGATCTTGAAATCTTGTTTTATTTCATGGCACAATGTTTTTGTATTTTACATAATGCATTCATATGTTTTTAAGATACTAAAAAGTGAAAATTTTGGGATTAAACTATTGAAAAAAAAAGCTTCACTTAATACACACACGTATGTTTGTAAGAAAGCTGTAGGCGTCCGAACCTATTAGAAAATCTCGTTTAATTCCCTGTCTTGATGTTTATGTATTTTACATAAGCCTTTTATGTGTTTGTTTGACCGTATTTTAGAGAAAATATTATGTTAAAGGAATCTGTAAAATATAACACAAGATATACACACACCTATGTTTGTGTGTGGGTAGTACAAATCCCAATCTATGTTGAAAATTAGTTTTGAATCCTAGCGCGATGTTTTTGTATTTTTCATAAGCCATAATTATGTATTTAAGATAATATTAAGTAAAAATATTATGTTTAAAGAATAGGTAAAAATAGGCATCGCATAATACACACATCTATGTTTGTGAGCAAGCAGTGAGGGTCCCCACCGATCTTGAAATCTCGTTTTTTTTCATGGCACAATGTTTTTGTATTTTACATAATGCTTTCATATGTTTTTAATATAGTAAAAAGTGAAAATTTTGGGATTAAACTATTGAAAAAAAAAGCTTCACTTAATACACACACGTATGTTTGTAAGAAAGCTGTAGGCGTCCGAACCTATTAGAAAATCTCGTTTAATTCCCTGTCTTGATGTTTATGTATTTTACATAAGCCTTTTATGTGTTTGTTTGACCGTATTTTAGAGAAAATATTATGTTAAAGGAATCTGTAAAATATAACACAAGATATACACACACCTATGTTTGTGTGTGGGTAGTACAAATCCTAATCTATGTTGAAAATTAGTTTTGAATCCTAGCGCGATGTTTTTGTATTTTTCATAAGCCATAATTATGTATTTAAGATAATATTAAGTAAAAATATTATGTTTAAAGAATAGGTAAAAATAGGCATCGCATAATACACACATCTATGTTTGTGAGCAAGCAGTGAGGGTCCCCACCGATCTTGAAATCTCGTTTTTTTTCATGGCACAATGTTTTTGTATTTTACATAATGCTTTCATATGTTTTTAATATAGTAAAAAGTGAAAATTTTGAGATTAAACGATCGGTAAAAAAAAGCTTCACATAATACACACACGTTTGTTTGTAACAAAGCTGTAGGCGTCCGAACCTATTAGGAAATCTCGTTTAATTCCCTGTCTTGATGTTAACGTATTTTACATAAGCCTTTTATGTGTTTGTTTGACCGTATTTTAGAGAAAATATTATGTTAAAGGAATCTGTAAAATATAACACAAGATATACACACACCTATGTTTGTGTGTGGGTAGTACAAATCCCAATCTATGTTGAAAATTAGTTTTGAATCCTAGCGCGATGTTTTTGTATTTTTCATAAGCCATAATTATGTATTTAAGCTAATATTAAGTAAAAATATTATGTTTAATAATATTTATAATAGGCATCGCATAATACACACATCTATGTTTGTGAGCAAGCAGTGAGGGTCCCCACCGATCTTGAAATCTTGTTTTATTTCATGGCACAATGTTTTTGTATTTTACATAATGCATTCATATGTTTTTTAGATAGTAAAAAGTGAAAATGTTGTGATTAAACGATCGGTAAAAACAAGCTTCACATAATACACACACGTATGTTTGTAAGAAAGCTGTAGGCGTCCGAACCTATTAGGAAATCTCGTTTAATTCCCTGTCTTGATGTTTATGTATTTTACATAAGCAATTTATGTGTTTTTTTGACCGTAATTTAGAGAAAATATTATGTTAAAGGAATCTGTAAAATATAACACAAGATATACACACACCTATGTTTGTGTGTGGGTAGTACAAATCCCAATCTATGTTGAAAATTAGTTTTGAATCCTAGCGCGATGTTTTTGTATTTTTCATAAGCCATAATTATGTATTTAAGATAATATTAAGTAAAAATATTATGTTTAAAGAATATTTAAAATAGGAATTGCATAATACACACATCTATGTTTGTGAGCAAACAGTGAGGGTCCCCACCGATCTTGAAATCTTGTTTTATTTCATGGCGCAATGTTTTTGTATTTACTTAATCCATTCATATGTTTTTTAGATCGTAAAAAGTGAAAATTTTGTGATTAAACGATCGGTAAAAAAAAGCTTCACATAATACACACACGTATGTTTGTAAGAAAGCTGTAGGCGTCCGAACCTATTAGGAAATCTCGTTTAATTCCCTGTCTTGATGTTTATGTATTTTACATAAGCCTTGTATGTGTTTGTTTGACCGTATTTTAGAGAAAATATTATGTTAAAGGAATCTGTAAAATATAACACAAGATATACACACACCTATGTTTGTGTGTGGGTAGTACAAATCCCAATCTATGTTGAAAATTAGTTTTGAATCCTAGCGCGATGTTTTTGTATTTTTTATAAGCCATAATTATGTATTTAAGCTAATATTAAGTAAAAATATTATGTTTAATAATATTTATAATAGGCATCGCATAATACACACATCTATGTTTGTGAGCAAGCAGTAAGGGTCCCCACCGATCTTGAAATCTTGTTTTATTTCATGGCACAATGTTTTTGTATTTTACATAATGCATTCATATGTTTTTAAGATACTAAAAAGTGAAAATTTTGGGATTAAACTATTGAAAAAAAAAGCTTCACTTAATACACACACGTATGTTTGTAAGAAAGCTGTAGGCGTCCGAACCTATTAGAAAATCTCGTTTAATTCCCTGTCTTGATGTTTATGTATTTTACATAAGCCTTTTTTGTGTTTGTTTGACCGTATTTTAGAGAAAATATTATGTTAAAGGAATCTGTAAAATATAACACAAGATATACACACACCTATGTTTGTGTGTGGGTAGTACAAATCCCAATCTATGTTGAAAATTAGTTTTGAATCCTAGCGCGATGTTTTTGTATTTTTCATAAGCCATAATTATGTATTTAAGATAATATTAAGTAAAAATATTATGTTTAAAGAATAGGTAAAAATAGGCATCGCATAATACACACATCTATGTTTGTGAGCAAGCAGTGAGGGTCCCCACCGATCTTGAAATCTCGTTTTTTTTCATGGCACAATGTTTTTGTATTTTACATAATGCTTTCATATGTTTTTAATATAGTAAAAAGTGAAAATTTTGAGATTAAACGATCGGTAAAAAAAAGCTTCACATAATACAAACACGTTTGTTTGTAACAAAGCTGTAGGCGTCCGAACCTATTAGGAAATCTCGTTTAATTCCCTGTCTTGATGTTAACGTATTTTACATAAGCCTTTTATGTGTTTGTTTGACCGTATTTTAGAGAAAATATTATGTTAAAGGAATCTGTAAAATATAACACAAGATATACACACACCTATGTTTGTGTGTGGGTAGTACAAATCCCAATCTATGTTGAAAATTAGTTTTGAATCCTAGCGCGATGTTTTTGTATTTTTCATTAGCCATAATTATGTATTTAAGCTAATATTAAGTAAAAATATTATGTTTAATAATATTTATAATAGGCATCGCATAATACACACATCTATGTTTGTGAGCAAGCAGTGAGGGTCCCCACCGATCTTGAAATCTTGTTTTATTTCATGGCACAATGTTTTTGTATTTTACATAATGCATTCATATGTTTTTTAGATAGTAAAAAGTGAAAATGTTGTGATTAAACGATCGGTAAAAAAAAGCTTCACATAATACACACTCGTATGTTTGAAAGAAAGCTGTAGGTGTCCGAACCTATTAGGAAATCTCGTTTAATTCCCTGTCTTGATGTTTATGTATTTTTTATAAGCAATTTATGTGTTTTTTTGACCGTAATTTAGAGAAAATATTATGTTAAAGGAATCTGTAAAATATAACACAAGATATACACACACCTATGTTTGTGTGTGGGTAGTACAAAGCCCAATCTATGTTGAAAATTAGTTTTGAATCCTAGCGCGATGTTTTTGTATTTTTCATAAGCCATAATTATGTATTTAAGATAATATTAAGTAAAAATATTATGTTTAATAATATTTATAATAGGCATCGCAAAATACACACATCTATGTTTGTGAGCAAGCAGTGAGGGTCCCCACCGATCTTGAAATCTTGTTTTATTTCATGGCACAATGTTTTTGTATTTTACATAATGCATTCATATGTTTTTAAGATAGTAAAAAGTGAAAATTTTGGGATTAAACTATTGAAAAAAAAAAAGCTTCACGTAATACACACACGTATGTTTGTAAGAAAGCTGTAGGCGTCCGAACCTATTAGGAAATCTCGTTTAATTCCCTGTCTTGATGTTTATGTATTTTACATAAGCCTTTTATGTGTTTGTTTGACCGTATTTTAGAGAAAATATTATGTTAAAGGAATCTGTAAAATATAACACAAGATATACACACACCTATGTTTGTGTGTGGGTAGTACAAATCCTAATCTATGTTGAAAATTAGTTTTGAATCCTAGCGCGATGTTTTTGTATTTTTCATAAGCCATAATTATGTATTTAAGATAATATTAAGTAAAAATATTATGTTTAAAGAATAGGTAAAAATAGGCATCGCATAATACACACATCTATGTTTGTGAGCAAGCAGTGAGGGTCCCCACCGATCTTGAAATCTCGTTTTTTTTCATAACACAATGTTTTTGTATTTTACATAATGCTTTCATATGTTTTTAATGTAGTAAAAAGTGAAAATTTTGAGATTAAACGATCGGTAAAAAAAAGCTTCACATAATACACACACGTTTGTTTGTAACAAAGCTGTAGGCGTCCGAACCTATTAGGAAATCTCGTTTAATTCCCTGTCTTGATGTTAACGTATTTTACATAAGCCTTTTATGTGTTTGTTTGACCGTATTTTAGAGAAAATATTATGTTAAAGGAATCTGTAAAATATAACACAAGATATACACACACCTATGTTTGTGTGTGGGTAGTACAAATCCCAATCTATGTTGAAAATTAGTTTTGAATCCTAGCGCGATGTTTTTGTATTTTTCATAAGCCATAATTATGTATTTAAGATAATATTAAGTAAAAATATTATGTTTAAAGAATATTTAAAATAGGCATTGCATAATACACACATCTATGTTTGTGAGCAAACAGTGAGGGTACTTACCGATCTTGAAATCTTGTTTTATTTCATGGCGCAATGTTTTTGTATTTTACTTAATGCATTCATATGTTTTTTAGATCGTAAAAATTAAAAATTTTGTGATTAAACGATCGGTAAAAAAAAAGCTTCACATAATACACACACGTATGTTTAAAAGATGGCTGTAGGCGTCCGAACCTATTAGGAAATCTCGTTTAATTCCCTGTCTTGATGTTTATGTATTTTACATAAGCCTTGTATGTGTTTGTTTGACCGTATTTTAGAGAAAATATTATGTTAAAGGAATCTGTAAAATATAACACAAGATATACACACACCTATGTTTGTGTGTGGGTAGTACAAATCCCAATCTATGTTGAAAATTAGTTTTGAATCCTAGCGCGTTTTTTTTGTATTTTTCAAAAGCCATAATTATGTATTTAAGCTAATATTAAGTAAAAATATTATGTTTAATAATATTTATAATAGGCATCGCATAATACACACATCTATGTTTGTGAGCAAGCAGTGAGGGTCCCCACCGATCTTGAAATCTTGTTTTATTTCATGGCACAATGTTTTTGTATTTTACATAATGCATTCATATGTTTTTTAGATAGTAAAAAGTGAAAATGTTGTGATTAAACGATCGGTAAAAAAAAGCTTCACATAATACACACTCGTATGTTTGTAAGAAAGCTGTAGGTGTCCGAACCTATTAGGAAATCTCGTTTAATTCCCTGTCTTGATGTTTATGTATTTTTTATAAGCAATTTATGTGTTTTTTTGACCGTAATTTAGAGAAAATATTATGTTAAAGGAATCTGTAAAATATAACACAAGATATACACACACCTATGTTTGTGTGTGGGTAGTACAAATCCCAATCTATGTTGAAAATTAGTTTTGAATCCTAGCGCGATGTTTTTGTATTTTTCATAAGCCATAATTATGTATTTAAGATAATATTAAGTAAAAATATTATGTTTAAAGAATATTTAAAATAGGCATTGCATAATACACACATCTATGTTTGTGAGCAAGCAGTGAGGGTCCCCACCGATCTTGAAATCTTGTTTTATTTCATGGCGCAATGTTTTTGTATTTTACTTAATCCATTCATATGTTTTTTAGATCGTAAAAAGTGAAAATTTTGTGATTAAACGATCGGTAAAAAAAAGCTTCACATAATACACACACGTATGTTTGTAAGAAAGCTGTAGGCGTCCGAACCTATTAGGAAATTTCGTTTAATTCCCTGTCTTGATGTTTATGTATTTTACATAAGCCTTGTATGTGTTTGTTTGACCGTATTTTAGAGAAAATATTATGTTAAAGGAATCTGTAAAATATAACACAAGATATACACACACCTATGTTTGTGTGTGGGTAGTACAAATCCCAATCTATGTTGAAAATTAGTTTTGAATCCTAGCGCGATGTTTTTGTATTTTTTATAAGCCATAATTATGTATTTAAGCAAATATTAAGTAAAAATAATATGTTTAATAATATTTATAATAGGCATCGCAAAATACACACATCTATGTTTGTGAGCAAGCAGTGAGGGTCCCCACCGATCTTGAAATCTTGTTTTATTTCATGGCACAATGTTTTTGTATTTTACATAATGCATTCATATGTTTTTAAGATAGTAAAAAGTGAAAATTTTGGGATTAAACTATTGAAAAAAAAAAGCTTCACTTAATACACACACGTATGTTTGTAAGAAAGCTGTAGGCGTCCGAACCTATTAGGAAATCTCGTTTAATTCCCTGTCTTGATGTTTATGTATTTTACATAAGCCTTTTATTAGTTCGTTTGACCGTATTTTAGAGAAAATATTATGTTAAAGGTATCTGTAAAATATAACACAAGATATACACACACCTATGTTTGTGTGTGGGTAGTACAAATCCTAATCTATGTTGAAAATTAGTTTTGAATCCTAGCGCGATGTTTTTGTATTTTTCATAAGCCATAATTATGTATTTAAGATAATATTAAGTAAAAATATTATGTTTAAAGAATAGGTAAAAATAGGCATCGCATAATACACACATCTATGTTTGTGAGCAAGCAGTGAGGGTCCCCACCGATCTTGAAATCTCGTTTTTTTTCATAACACAATGTTTTTGTATTTTACATAATGCTTTCATATGTTTTTAATATAGTAAAAAGTGAAAATTTTGAAATTAAACGATCGGTAAAAAAAAGCTTCACATAATACACACACGTTTGTTTGTAACAAAGCTGTAGGCGTCCGAACCTATTAGGAAATCTCGTTTAATTCCCTGACTTGATGTTAACGTATTTTACATAAGCCTTTTATGTGTTTGTTTGACCGTATTTTAGAGAAAATATTATGTTAAAGGAATCTGTAAAATATAACACAAGATATACACACACCTATGTTTGTGTGTGGGTAGTACAAATCCCAATCTATGTTGAAAATTAGTTTTGAATCCTAGCGCGATGTTTTTGTATTTTTCATAAGCCATAATTATGTATTTAAGATAATATTAAGTAAAAATATTATGTTTAAAGAATATTTAAAATAGGCATTGCATAATACACACATCTATGTTTGTGAGCAAACAGTGAGGGTACTTACCGATCTTGAAATCTTGTTTTATTTCATGGCGCAATGTTTTTGTATTTTACATAATGCATTCATATGTTTTTTAGATAGTAAAAAGTGAAAATTTTGTGATTAAACGATCGGTAAAAACAAGCTTCACATAATACACACACGTTTGTTTGTAACAAAGCTGTAGGCGTCCGAACCTATTAGGAAATCTCGTTTAATTCCCTGTCTTGATGTTAACGTATTTTACATAAGTTTTTATGTGTTTGTTTGACCGTATTTTAGAGAAAATATTATGTTAAAGGAATCTGTAAAATATAACACAAGATATACACACACCTATGTTTGTGTGTGGGTAGTACGAATCCCAATCTATGTTGAAAATTAGTTTTGAATCCTAGCGCGATGGTTTTTGTATTTTTCATAAGCCATAAATAATTATGTATTTAAGATACTATTAAGTAAATATTATTTTTAAAGAAAAATTTAAAATAGGCATCGCATAATACACACATTTATGTTTGTAAGCAAGCAGTGAGGGTCCCCACCGATCTTGAAATCTTGTTCTATTTCATGGCGCAATGTTTTTGTATTTTACATAATGCATTCAATTTTTTTTAGATAGTAAAAAGTAAAAATGTTGTGATTAAACGATCGGTAAAAAAAAGCTTCACATAATACACACACGTTTGTTTGTAAAAAACCTGTAAGCGTCCGAACCTATTAGGAAATCTTGTTTAATTCCCTGTCTTGATGTTTATGTATTTTACATAAGCCTTGTATGTGTTTGTTTGACCGTATTTAAGAGAAAATATTATGTTAAAGGAATCTGTAAAATATAACACAAGATATACACACACCTATGTTTGTGTGTGGGTAGTACAAAGCCCAATCTATGTTGCAAATTAGTTTTGAATCCTAGCGCTATGTTTTTGTATATTTCATTAGCTATAATTATGTATTTAAGATAATATTAAGTAAAAATATTATGTTTAAAGAATATTTATAATAGGCATTGCATAATACACACATGTATGTTTGTGAGCAAGCAGTGAGGGTCCCTACCGATCTTGAAATCTTGTTTTATTTCATGGCGCAATGTTTTTGTATTTTACGTAATGCATTCATATGTTTTTTAGATAGCAAAAAGTGAAAATGTTGTGATTAAACGATCGGTAAAAACAAGCTTCACATAATACACACACGTTTGTTTGTAACAAAGCTGAAGGCGTCCGAACCTATTAGGAAATCTCGTTTAATTCCCTGTCTTGATGTTTATGTATTTTACATAAGCCTTGTATGTGTTTGTTTGACCGTATTTTAGAGAAAATATTATGTTAAAGGAATCTGTAAAATATAACACAAGATATACACACACCTATGTTTGTGTGTGGGTAGTACAAATCCTAATCTATGTTGAAAATTAGTTTTGAATCCTAGCGCGATGTTTTTGTATTTTTCATAAGCCATAATTATGTATTTAAGATAATATTAAGTAAAAATATTATGTTTAAAGAATAGGTAAAAATAGGCATCGCATAATACACACATCTATGTTTGTGAGCAAGCAGTGAGGGTCCCCACCGATCTTTAAATCTCATTTTTTTTCATGGCACAATGTTTTTGTATTTTACATAATGCTTTCATATGTTTTTAATATAGTAAAAAGTGAAAATGTTGTGATTAAACGATCGGTAAAAAAAAGCTTCACATAATACACACTTGTATGTTTGAAAGAAAGCTGTAGGTGTCCGAACCTATTAGGAAATCTCGTTTAATTCCCTGTCTTGATGTTTATGTATTTTACATAAGCAATATATGTGTTTTTTTGACCGTAATTTAGAGAAAATATTATGTTAAAGGAATCTGTAAAATATAACACAAGATATACACACACCTATGTTTGTGTGTGGTTGTACAAATCCCAATCTATGTTGAAAATTAGTTTTGAATCCTAGCGCGATGTTTTTGTATTTTTCATAAGCCATAATTATGTATTTAAGATAATATTAAGTAAAAATATTATGTTTAAAGAATATTTAAATAGGCATTGCATAATACACACATCTATGTTTGTGAGCAAACAGTAAGGGTCCTTACCGATCTTGAAATCTTGTTTTATTTCATGGCGCAATGTTTTTGTATTTTACTTAATGCATTCATATGTTTTTTAGATCGTAAAAAGTAAAAATTTTGTGATTAAACGATCGGTAAAAACAAGCTTCACATAATACACACACGTTTGTTTGTAACAAAGCTGTAGGCGTCCGAACCTATTAGGAAATCTCGTTTAATTCCCTGTCTTGATGTTAACGTATTTTACATAAGCCTTTTATGTGTTTGTTTGACCGTATTTTAGAGAAAATATTATGTTAAAGGAATCTGTAAAATATAACACAAGATATACACAAACCTATGTTTGTGTGTGGGTAGTACAAATCCCAATCTATGTTGAAAATTAGTTTTGAATCCTAGCGCGATGTTTTTGTATTTTTCATAAGCCATAAATAATTATGTATTTAAGATACTATTAAGTAAATATTATTTTTAAAGAAAAATTTAAAATAGGCATCGCATAATACACACATTTATGTTTGTAAGCAAGCAGTGAGGGTCCCCACCGATCTTGAAATCTTGTTCTATTTTATGGCGCAATGTTTTTGTATTTTACATAATGCATTCAATTTTTTTTAGATAGTAAAAAGTAAAAATGTTGTGATTAAACGATCGGTAAAAAAAAGCTTCACATAATACACACACGTTTGTTTGTAAAAAACCTGTAGGCGTCCGAACCTATTAGGAAATATTGTTTAGTTCCCTGTCTTGATGTTTATATATTTTACATAAGCCTTTTATGTGTTTGTTTGATCGTATTTTAGAGAAAATATTATGTTAAAGGAATCTGTAAAATATAACACAAGATATACACACACCTATGTTTGTGTGTGGGTAGTACAAAGCCCAATCTATGTTGAAAATTAGTTTTGAATCCTAGCGCGATGTGTTTGTATTTTTTATAAGCCATAATTATGTATTTAAGATACTATTAAGTAAATATTATTTTTAAAGAAAAATTTAAAATAGGCATCGCATATAATACACACATTTATGTTTGTAAGCAAGCAGTGAGGGTCCCCACCGATCTTGAAATCTTGTTCTATTTCATGGCGCAATGTTTTTGTATTTTTCATAATGCATTCATATGTTTTTAAGATAGTAAAAAGTGAAAATTTTGGGATTAAACTATTGCAAAAAAAATCTTCACATAATACACACACGTATGTTTGTAAGAAAGCTGTAGGCGTCCGAACCTATTAGGAAATCTCGTTTAATTCCCTGTCTTGATGTTTATGTATTTTACATAAGCCTTGTATGTGTTTGTTTGACCGTATTTTAGAGAAAATATTATGTTAAAGGAATCTGTAAAATATAACACAAGATATACACACACCTATGTTTGTGTGTGGGTAGTACAAATCCCAATCTATGTTGAAAATTAGTTTTGAATCCTAGCGCGATGTTTTTGTATTTTTCATAAGCCATAATTATGTATTTAAGCTAATATTAAGTAAAAATATTATGTTTAATAATATTTATAATAGGCATTGCATAATACACACATCTATGTTTGTGAGCAAGCAGTGAGGGTCCCCACCGATCTTGAAATCTAGTTTTATTTCATGGCACAATGTTTTTGTATTTTACATAATGCATTCATATGTTTTTAAGATAGTAAAAAGGGAAAATTTTGGGATTAAACTATTGAAAAAAAAAAGCTTCACTTAATACACACACGTATGTTTGTAAGAAAGCTGTAGGCGTCCGAACCTATTAGGAAATCTCGTTTTATTCTCTGTCTTGATGTTTATGTATTTTACATAAGCCTTTTATGTGTTTGTTTGACCGTATTTTAGAGAAAATATTATGTTAAAGGAATCTGTAAAATATAACACAAGATATACACACACCTATGTTTGTGTGTGGGTAGTACAAATCCCAATCTATGTTGAAAATTAGTTTTGAATCCTAGCGCGATGTTTTTGTATTTTTCATAAGCCATAATTATGTATTTAAGATAATATTAAGTAAAAATATTATGTTTAAAGAATAGGTAAAAATAGGCATCGCATAATACACACATCTATGTTTGTGAGCAAGCAGTGAGGGTCCCCACCGATCTTAAAATCTTGTTTTTTTTCATGGCACAATGTTTTTGTATTTTACATAATGATTTCATATGTTTTTAATATAGTAAAAAGTGAAAATTTTGAGATTAAACGATCGGTAAAAAAAAGCTTCACATAATACACACACGTTTGTTTGTTACAAAGCTGTAGGCGTCCGAACCTATTAGGAAATCTCGTTTAATTCCCTGTCTTGATGTTAACGTATTTTACATAAGCCTTTTATGTGTTTGTTTGACCGTATTTTAGAGAAAATATTATGTTAAAGGAATCTGTAAAATATAACACAAGATATACACACACCTATGTTTGTGTGTGGGTAGTACAAATCCCAATCTATGTTGAAAATTAGTTTTGAATCCTAGCGCGATGATTTTGTATTTTTCATAAGCCATAATTATGTATTTAAGCTAATATTAAGTAAAAATATTATGTTTAATAATATTTATAATAGGCATCGCATAATACACACATCTATGTTTGTGAGCAAGCAGTGAGGGTCCCCACCGATCTTGAAATCTTGTTATGTTTCATGGCACAATGTTTTTGTATTTTACATAATGCATTCATATGTTTTTTAGATAGTAAAAAGTGAAAATGTTGTGATTAAACGATCGGTAAAAACAAGCTTCACATAATACACACACGTATGTTTGTAAGAAAGCTGTAGGCGTCCGAACCTATTAGGAAATCTCGTTTAATTCCCTGTCTTGATGTTTATGTATTTTACATAAGCAATTTATGTGTTTTTTTGACCGTAATTTAGAGAAAATATTATGTTAAAGGAATCTGTAAAATATAACACAAGATATACACACACCTATGTTTGTGTGTGGGTAGTACAAATCCCAATCTATGTTGAAAATTAGTTTTGAATCCTAGCGCGATGTTTTTGTATTTTTCATAAGCCATAATTATGTATTTAAGATAATATTAAGTAAAAATATTATGTTTAAAGAATATTTAAAATAGGAATTGCATAATACACACATCTATGTTTGTGAGCAAACAGTGAGGGTCCCCACCGATCTTGAAATCTTGTTTTATTTCATGGCGCAATGTTTTTGTATTTACTTAATCCATTCATATGTTTTTTAGATCGTAAAAAGTGAAAATTTTGTGATTAAACGATCGGTAAAAAAAAGCTTCACATAATACACACACGTATGTTTGTAAGAAAGCTGTAGGCGTCCGAACCTATTAGGAAATCTCGTTTAATTCCCTGTCTTGATGTTTATGTATTTTACATAAGCCTTGTATGTGTTTGTTTGACCGTATTTTAGAGAACATATTATGTTAAAGGAATCTGTAAAATATAACACAAGATATACACACACCTATGTTTGTGTGTTGGTAGTACAAATCCCAATCTATGTTGAAAATTAGTTTTGAATCGTAGCTCGATGTTTTTGTATTTTTTATAAGCCATAATTATGTATTTAAGCTAATATTAAGTAAAAATATTATGTTTAAAGAATATTCAAAATAGGCATTGCATAATACACACATCTATGTTTGTGAGCAAGCAGTGAGGGTCCCCACCGATCTTGAAATCTTGTTTTATTTCATGGCGCAATGTTTTCGTATTTTACTTAATGCATTCATATGTTTTTTAGATAGTAAGAAGAGAAAATGTTGTGATTAAACGATCGGTAAAAAAAAGCTTCACATAATACACACACGTATGTTTGTAACAAAGCTTTACGCGTCCGAACCTATTAGGAAATCTCGTTTAATTCCCTGTCTTGATGTTTATGTATTTTACATAAGCCTTGTATGTGTTTGTTTGACCGTATTTTAGAGAAAATATTATGTTAAAGGAATCTGTAAAATATAACACAAGATATACACACACCTATGTTTGTGTGTGGGTAGTACAAATCCTAATCTATGTTGAAAATTAGTTTTGAATCCTAGCGCGATGTTTTTGTATTTTTCATAAGCCATAATTATGTATTTAAGATAATATTAAGTAAAAATATTATGTTTAAAGAATAGATAAAAATAGGCATCGCATAATACACACATCTATGTTTGTGAGCAAGCAGTGAGGGTCCCCACCGATCTTTAAATCTCGTTTTTTTTCATGGCACAATGTTTTTGTATTTTACATAATGCTTTCATATGTTTTTAATATAGTAAAAAGTGAAAATGTTGTGATTAAACGATCGGTAAAAAAAAGCTTCACATAATACACACTCGTATGTTTGAAAGAAAGCTGTAGGTGTCCGAACCTATTAGGAAATCTCGTTTAATTCCCTGTTTTGATGTTTATGTATTTTTTATAAGCAATTTATGTGTTTTTTTGACCGTAATTTAGAGAAAATATTATGTTAAAGGAATCTGTAAAATATAACACAAGATATACACACACCTATGTTTGTGTGTGGGTAGTACAAATCCCAATCTATGTTGAAAATTAGTTTTGAATCCTAGCGCGATGTTTTTGTATTTTTCATAAGCCATAATTATGTATTTAAGATAATATTAAGTAAAAATATTATGTTTAAAAAATATTTAAATAGGCATTGCATAATACACACATCTATGTTTGTGAGCAAACAGTGAGGGTCCTTACCGATCTTGAAATCTTGTTTTATTTCATGGCGCAATGTTTTTGTATTTTACTTAATGCATTCATATGTTTTTTAGATCGTAAAAAGTAAAAATTTTGTGATTAAACGATCGGTAAAAACAAGCTTCACATAATACACACACGTTTGTTTGTAACAAAGCTGTAGGCGTCCGAACCTATTAGGAAATCTCGTTTAATTCCCTGTCTTGATGTTTATGTATTTTACATAAGCCTTGTATGTGTTTGTTTGACCGTATTTTAGAGAAAATATTATGTTAAAGGAATCTGTAAAATATAACACAAGATATACACACACCTATGTTTGTGTGTGGGTAGTACAAATCCCAATCTATGTTGAAAATTAGTTTTGAGTCCTAGCGCGATGTTTTTGTATTTTTCATAAGCCATAATTATGTATTTAAGCTAATATTAAGTAAAAATATTATGTTTAATAATATTTATAATAGGCATCGCATAATACACACATCTATGTTTGTGAGCAAGCAGTGAGGGTCCCCACCGATCTTGAAATCTTGTTTTCTTTCATGGCACAATGTTTTTGTATTTTACATAATGCATTCATATGTTTTTTAGATAGTAAAAAGTGAAAATGTTGTGATTAAACGATCGGTAAAAAAAAGCTTCACATAATACACACTCGTATGTTTGAAAGAAAGCTGTAGGTGTCCGAACCTATTAGGAAATCTCGTTTAATTCCCTGTCTTGATGTTTATGTATTTTTTATAAGCAATTTATGTGTTTTTTTGACCGTAATTTAGAGAAAATATTATGTTAAAGGAATCTGTAAAATATAACACAAGATATACACACACCTATGTTTGTGTGAGGGTAGTACAAAGCCCAATCTATGTTGAAAATTAGTTTTGAATCCTAGCGCGATGTTTTTGTATTTTTCATAAGCCATAATTATGTATTTAAGATAATATTAAGTAAAAATATTATGTTTAAAGAATATTTAAAATAGGCATTGCATAATACACACATCTATGTTTGTGAGCAAGCAGTGAGGGTCCCCACCGATCTTGAAATCTTGTTTTATTTCATGGCGCAATGTTTTTGTATTTTACTTAATCCATTCATATGTTTTTTAGATCGTAAAAAGTGAAAATTTTGTGATTAAACGATCGGTAAAAAAAAGCTTCACATAATACACACACGTATGTTTGTAAGAAAGCTGTAGGCGTCCGAACCTATTAGGAAATCTCGTTTAATTCCCTGTCTTGATGTTTATGTATTTTACATAAGCCTTGTATGTGTTTGTTTGACCGTATTTTAGAGAAAATATTATGTTAAAGGAATCTGTAAAATATAACACAAGATATACACACACCTATGTTTGTGTGTGGGAAGTACAAATCCCAATCTATGTTGAAAATTAGTTTTGAATCCTAGCGCGATGTTTTTGTATTTTTTATAAGCCATAATTATGTATTTAAGCTAATATTAAGTAAAAATATTATGTTTAATAATATTTATAATAGGCATCGCATAATACACACATCTATGTTTGTGAGCAAGCAGTGAGGGTCCCCACCGATCTTGAAATCTTGTTTTATTTCATGGCACAATGTTTTTGTATTTTACATAATGCATTCATATGTTTTTAAGATAGTAAAAAGTGAAAATTTTGGGATTAAACTATTGAAAAAAAAAAGCTTCACTTAATACACACACGTATGTTTGTAAGAAAGCTGTAGGCGTCCGAACCTATTAGGAAATCTCGTTTAATTCCCTGTCTTGATGTTTATGTATTTTACATAAGCCTTTTATGAGTTCGTTTGACCGTATTTTAGAGAAAATATTATGTTAAAGGAATCTGTAAAATATAACACAAGATATACACACACCTATGTTTGTGTGTGGGTAGTACAAATCCTAATCTATGTTGAAAATTAGTTTTGAATCCTAGCGCGATGTTTTTGTATTTTTCATAAGCCATAATTATGTTTTTAAGATAATATTAAGTAAAAATATTATGTTTAAAGAATAGGTAAAAATAGGCATCGCATAATACACACATCTATGTTTGTGAGCAAGCAGTGAGGGTCCCCACCGATCTTGAAATCTCGTTTTTTTTCATAACACAATGTTTTTGTATTTTACATAATGCTTTCATATGTTTTTAATATAGTAAAAAGTGAAAATTTTGAGATTAAACGATCGGTAAAAAAAAGCTTCACATAATACACACACGTTTGTTTGTAACAAAGCTGTAGGCGTCCGAACCTATTAGGAAATCTCGTTTAATTCCCTGTCTTGATGTTAACGTATTTTACATAAGCCTTTTATGTGTTTGTTTGACCGTATTTTAGAGAAAATATTATGTTAAAGGAATCTGTAAAATATAACACAAGATATACACACACCTATGTTTGTGTGTGGGTAGTACAAATCCCAATCTATGTTGAAAATTAGTTTTGAATCCTAGCGCGATGTTTTTGTATTTTTCATAAGCCATAATTATGTATTTAAGATAATATTAAGTAAAAATATTATGTTTAAAGAATATTAAAAATAGGCATTGCATAATACACACATCTATGTTTGTGAGCAAACAGTGAGGGTCCTTACCGATCTTGAAATCTTGTTTTATTTCATGGCGCAATGTTTTTGTATTTTACTTAATGCATTCATATGTTTTTTAGATAGTAAAAAGTGAAAATTTTGTGATTAAACGATCGGTAAAAACAAGCTTCACATAATACACACACGTTTGTTTGTAACATAGCTGTAGGCGTCCGAACCTATTAGGAAATCTCGTTTAATTCCCTGTCTTGATGTTAACGTATTTTACATAAGTTTTTATGTGTTTGTTTGACCGTATTTTAGAGAAAATATTATGTTAAAGGAATCTGTAAAATATAACACAAGATATACACACACCTATGTTTGTGTGTGGGTAGTACAAATCCCAATCTATGTTGAAAATTAGGTTTGAATCCTAGCGCGATGTTTTTGTATTTTTAATAAGCCATAAATAATTATGTATTTAAGATACTATTAAGTAAATATTATTTTTAAAGAAAAATTTAAAATAGGCATCGCATAATACACACATTTATGTTTGTAAGCAAGCAGTGAGGGTCCCCACCGATCTTGAAATCTTGTTCTATTTCATGGCGCAATGTTTTTGTATTTTACATAATGCATTCAATTTTTTTTAGATAGTAAAAAGTAAAAATGTTGTGATTAAACGATCGGTAAAAAAAAGCTTCACATAATACACACACGTTTGTTTGTAAAAAACCTGTAGGCGTCCGAACCTATTAGGAAATCTCGTTTAATTCCCTGTCTTGATGTTTATGTATTTTACATAAGCCTTGTATGTGTTTGTTTGACCGTATTTTAGAGAAAATATTATGTTAAAGGAATCTGTAAAATATAACACAAGATATACACACACCTATGTTTGTGTGTGGGTAGTACAAAGCCCAATCTATGTTGCAAATTAGTTTTGAATCCTAGCGCTATGTTTTTGTATATTTCATTAGCTATAATTATGTATTTAAGATAATATTAAGTAAAAATATTATGTTTAAAGAATATTTATAATAGGCATTGCATAATACACACATGTATGTTTGTGAGCAAGCAGTGAGGGTCCCTACCGATCTTGAAATCTTGTTTTATTTCATGGCGCAATGTTTTTGTATTTTACGTAATGCATTCATATGTTTTTTAGATAGCAAAAAGTGAAAATGTTGTGATTAAACGATCGGTAAAAACAAGCTTCACATAATACACACACGTTTGTTTGTAACAAAGCTGAAGGCGTCCGAACCTATTAGGAAATCTCGTTTAATTCCCTGTCTTGATGTTTATGTATTTTACATAAGCCTTGTATGTGTTTGTTTGACCGTATTTTAGAGAAAATATTATGTTAAAGGAATCTGTAAAATATAACACAAGATATACACACACCTATGTTTGTGTGTGGGTAGTACAAATCCCAATCTATGTTGAAAATTAGTTTTGAATCGTAGCGCGATGTTTTTGTATTTTTTATAAGCCATAATTATGTATTTAAGCTAATATTAAGTAAAAATATTATGTTTAAAGAATATTCAAAATAGGCATTGCATAATACACACATCTATGTTTGTGAGCAAGCAGTGAGGGTCCCCACCGATCTTGAAATCTTGTTTTATTTCATGGCGCAATGTTTTCGTATTTTACTTAATGCATTCATATGTTTTTTAGATAGTAAAAAGTGAAAATGTTGTGAATAAACGATCGGTAAAAAAAAGCTTCACATAATACACACACGTATGTTTGTAAGAAAGCTGTAGGCGTCCGAACCTATTAGGAAATCTCGTTTAATTCCCTGTCTTGATGTTTATGTATTTTACATAAGCCTTGTATGTGTTTGTTTGACCGTATTTTAGAGAAAATATTATGTTAAAGGAATCTGTAAAATATAACACAAGATATACACACACCTATGTTTGTGTGTGGGTAGTACAAATCCTAATCTATGTTGAAAATTAGTTTTGAATCTTAGCGCGATGTTTTTGTATTTTTCATAAGCCATAATTATGTATTTAAGATAATATTAAGTAAAAATATTATGTTTAAAGAATAGGTAAAAATAGGCATCGCATAATACACACATCTATGTTTGTGAGCAAGCAGTGAGGGTCCCCACCGATCTTTAAATCTCGTTTTTTTTCATGGCACAATGTTTTTGTATTTTACATAATGATTTCATATGTTTTTAATATAGTAAAAAGTGAAAATGTTGTGATTAAACGATCGGTAAAAAAAAGCTTCACATAATACACACTCGTATGTTTGAAAGAAAGCTGTAGGTGTCCGAACCTATTAGGAAATCTCGTTTAATTCCCTGTCTTGATGTTTATGTATTTTTTATAAGCAATTTATGTGTTTTTTTGACCGTAATTTAGAGAAAATATTATGTTAAAGGAATCTGTAAAATATAACACAAGATATACACACACCTATGTTTGTGTGTGGGTAGTACAAATCCCAATCTATGTTGAAAATTAGTTTTGAATCCTAGCGCGATGTTTTTGTATTTTTCATAAGCCATAATTATGTATTTAAGATAATATTAAGTACAAATATTATGTTTAAAGAATATTTAAATAGGCATTGCATAATACACACATCTATGTTTGTGAGCAAACAGTGAGGGTCCTTACCGATCTTGAAATCTTGTTTTATTTCATGGCGCAATGTTTTTGTATTTTACTTAATGCATTCATATGTTTTTTAGATCGTAAAAAGTAAAAATTTTGTGATTAAACGATCGGTAAAAACAAGCTTCACATAATACACACACGTTTGTTTGTAACAAAGCTGTAGGCGTCCGAACCTATTAGGAAATCTCGTTTAATTCCCTGTCTTGATGTTAACGTATTTTACATAAGCCTTTTATGTGTTTGTTTGACTGTATTTTAGAGAAAATATTATGTTAAAGGAATCTGTAAAATATAACACAAGATATACACACACCTATGTTTGTGTGTAGGTAGTACAAATCCCAATCTATGTTGAAAATTAGTTTTGAATCCTAGCGCGATGTTTTTGTATTTTTCATAAGCCATAAATAATTATGTATTTAAGATACTATTAAGTAAATATTATTTTTAAAGAAAAATTTAAAATAGGCATCGCATAATACACACATTTATGTTTGTAAGCAAGCAGTGAGGGTCCCCACCGATCTTGAAATCTTGTTCTATTTCATGGCGCAATGTTTTTGTATTTTACATAATGCATTCAATTTTTTTTAGATAGTAAAAAGTAAAAATGTTGTGATTAAACGATCGGTAAAAAAAAGCTTCACATAATACACACACGTATGTTTGTAAGAAAGCTGTAGGCGTTTGAACCTATTAGGAAATCTCGTTTAATTCCCTGTCTTGATGTTTACGTATTTTACATAAGCCTTTTATGTGTTTGTTTGACCGTATTTTAGAGAAAATATTATGTTAAAGGAATCTGTAAAATATAACACAAGATATACACACACCTATGTTTGTGTGTGGGTAGTACAAATCCCAATCTATGTTGAAAATTAGTTTTGAATCCTAGCGCGATGTTTTTGTATTTTTCATAAGCCATAATTATGTATTTAAGATAATATTAAGTAAAAATATTATGTTTAAAGAATATTTAAAATAGGCATTGCATAATACACACATCTATGTTTGTGAGCAAACAGTGAGGGTCCTTACCGATCTTGAAATCTTGTTTTATTTCATGGCGCAATGTTTTTGTATTTTACTTAATGCATTCATATGTTTTTTAGATCGTAAAAAGTAAAAATTTTGTGATTAAACGATCGGTAAAAAAAAGCTTCACATAATACTACACGTTTGTTTGTAACAAAGCTGTAGGCGTCCGAACCTATTAGGAAATCTCGTTTAGTTCCCTGTCTTGATGTTAACGTATTTTACATAAGCCTTTTATGTGTTTGTTTGACCGTATTTTAGAGAAAATATTATGTTAAAGGAATCTGTAAAATATAACACAAGATATACACACACCTATGTTTGTTTGTGGGTAGTACAAATCCCAATCTATGTTGAAAATTAGTTTTGAATCCTAGCGCGATGTTTTTGTATTTTTCATAAGCCATAATTATGTATTTAAGATAATATTAAGTAAAAATATTATGTTTAAAGAATATTTAAAATAGGAATTGCATAATACACACATATATGTTTGTGAGCAAGCAGTGAGGGTCCCCACCGATCTTGAAATCTTGTTTTATTTCATGGCGCAATGTTTTTGTATTTTACTTAATCCATTCATATGTTTTTTAGATCGTAAAAAGTGAAAATTTTGTGATTAAACGATCGGTAAAAACAAGCTTCACATAATACACACACGTATGTTTGTAAGAAAGCTGTAGGCGTCCGAACCTATTAGGAAATCTCGTTTAATTCCCTGTCTTGATGTTTATGTATTTTACATAAGCCTTTTATGTGTTTTTTTGACCGTAATTTAGAGAAAATATTATGTTAAAGGAATCTGTAAAATATAACACAAGATATACACACACCTATGTTTGTGTGTGGGTAGTACAAATCCCAATCTATGTTGAAAATTAGTTTTGAATCCTAGCGCGATGTTTTTGTATTTTTTATAAGCCATAATTATGTATTTAAGCAAATATTAAGTAAAAATATTATGTTTAATAATATTTATAATAGGCATCGCATAATACACACATCTATGTTTGTGAGCAAGCAGTGAGGGTCCCCACCCATCTTGAAATCTTGTTTTATTTCATGGTGCCATGTTTTTGTATTTTACATAATGCATTCATATGTATTTTAGATAGTAAAAAGTGAAAATGTTGTGATTAAACGATCGGTAAAAACAAGCTTCACATAATACACACACGTATGTTTGTAAAAAAGCTGTAGGCGTCCGAACCTATTAGGAAATCTCGTTTAATTCCCTGTCTTGATGTTTATGTATTTTACATAAGCCTTGTATGTGTTTGTTTGACCGTATTTTAGAGAAAATATTATGTTAAAGGAATCTGTAAAATATAACACAAGATATATACACACCTATGTTTGTGTGTGGGTAGTACAAATCCCAAACTATGTTGCAAATTAGTTTTGAATCCTAGCGCGATGTTTTTGTATTTTTTATAAGCCATAATTATGTATTTAAGCTAATATTAAGTAAAAATATTATGTTTAATAATATTTTTAATAGGCATCGCATAATACACACATCTATGTTTGTGAGCAAGCAGTGAGGGTCCCCACCGATCTTGAAATCTTGTTTTATTTCATGGCACAATGTTTTTGTATTTTACATAATGCATTCATATGTTTTTTAGATATTAAAAAGTGAAAATTTTGGGATTAAACTATTGAAAAAAAAAAGCTTCACATAATACACACACGTATGTTTGTAAGAAAGCTGTAGGCGTCCGAACCTATTAGGAAATCTCGTTTAATTCCCTGTCTTGATGTTTATGTATTTTACATAAGCAATTTATGTGTTTTTTTGACCGTAATTTAGAGAAAATATTATGTTAAAGGAATCTGTAAAATATAACACAAGATATACACACACCTATGTTTGTGTGTGGGTAGTACAAATCCCAATCTATGTTGAAAATTAGTTTTGAATCCTAGCGCGATGTTTTTGTATTTTTCTTAAGCCATAAATAATTATGAATTTAAGATACTATTAAGTAAATATTATTTTTAAAGAAAAATTTAAAATAGGCATCGCATAATACACACATTTATGTTTGTAAGCAAGCAGTGAGGGTCCCCACCGATCTTGAAATCTTGTCCTATTTCATGGCGCAATGTTTTTTTATTTTACATAATGCATTCAATTTTTTTTAGATAGTAAAAAGTGAAAATGTTGTGATTAAACGATCGGTAAAAAAAAGCTTCACATAATACACACACGTATGTTTGTAAGAAAGCTGTAGGCGTCCGAACCTATTAGGAAATCTCGTTTAATTCCCTGTCTTGATGTTTATGTATTTTACATAAGCCTTGTATGTGTTTGTTTGACCGTATTTTAGAGAAAATATTATGTTAAAGGAATCTGTAAAATATAACACAAGGTATACACACACCTATGTTTGTGTGTGGGTAGTACAAATCCCAATCTATGTTGAAAATTAGTTTTGAATCCTAGCGCGATGTTTTTGTATTTTTCATAAGCCATAAATAATTATGAATTTAAGATACTATTAAGTAAATATTATTTTTAAAGAAAAATTTAAAATAGGCATTGCATAATACACACATCTATGTTTGTGAGCAAACAGTGAGGGTCCTTACCGATCTTGAAATCTTGTTTTATTTCATGGCGCAATGTTTTTGTATTTTACTTAATGCATTCATATGTTTTTTAGATCGTAAAAAGTGAAAATTTTGTGATTAAACGATCGGTAAAAAAAAGCTTCACATAATACTACACGTTTGTTTGTAACAAAGCTGTAGGCGTCCGAACCTATTAGGAAATCTCGTTTAGTTCCCTGTCTTGATGTTAACGTATTTTACATAAGCCTTTTATATGTTTGTTTGACCGTATTTTAGAGAAAATATTATGTTAAAGGAATCTGTAAAATATAACACAAGATATACACACACCTATGTTTGTTTGTGGGTAGTACAAATCCCAATCTATGTTGAAAATTAGTTTTGAATCCTAGCGCGATGTTTTTGTATTTTTCATAAGCCATAATTATGTATTTAAGATAATATTAAGTAAAAATATTATGTTTAAAGAATATTTAAAATAGGAATTGCATAATACACACATATATGTTTGTGAGCAAGCAGTGAGGGTCCCCACCGATCTTGAAATCTTGTTTTATTTCATGGCGCAATGTTTTTGTATTTTACTTAATCCATTCATATGTTTTTTAGATCGTAAAAAGTGAAAATTTTGTGATTAAACGATCGGTAAAAACAAGCTTCACATAATACACACACGTATGTTTGTAAGAAAGCTGTAGGCGTCCGAACCTATTAGGAAATCTCGTTTAATTCCCTGTCTTGATGTTTATGTATTTTACATAAGCCTTTTATGTGTTTTTTTGACCGTAATTTAGAGAAAATATTATGTTAAAGGAATCTGTAAAATATAACACAAGATATACACACACCTATGTTTGTGTGTGGGTAGTACAAATCCCAATCTATGTTGAAAATTAGTTTTGAATCCTAGCGCGATGTTTTTGTATTTTTTATAAGCCATAATTATGTATTTAAGCAAATATTAAGTAAAAATATTATGTTTAATAATATTTATAATAGGCATCGCATAATACACACATCTATGTTTGTGAGCAAGCAGTGAGGGTCCCCACCCATCTTGAAATCTTGTTTTATTTCATGGTGCCATGTTTTTGTATTTTACATAATGCATTCATATGTATTTTAGATAGTAAAAAGTGAAAATGTTGTGATTAAACGATCGGTAAAAACAAGCTTCACATAATACACACACGTATGTTTGTAAAAAAGCTGTAGGCGTCCGAACCTATTAGGAAATCTCGTTTAATTCCCTGTCTTGATGTTTATGTATTTTACATAAGCCTTGTATGTGTTTGTTTGACCGTATTTTAGAGAAAATATTATGTTAAAGGAATCTGTAAAATATAACACAAGATATATACACACCTATGTTTGTGTGTGGGTAGTACAAATCCCAAACTATGTTGCAAATTAGTTTTGAATCCTAGCGCGATGTTTTTGTATTTTTTATAAGCCATAATTATGTATTTAAGCTAATATTAAGTAAAAATATTATGTTTAATAATATTTTTAATAGGCATCGCATAATACACACATCTATGTTTGTGAGCAAGCAGTGAGGGTCCCCACCGATCTTGAAATCTTGTTTTATTTCATGGCACAATGTTTTTGTATTTTACATAATGCATTCATATGTTTTTTAGATATTAAAAAGTGAAAATTTTGGGATTAAACTATTGAAAAAAAAAAGCTTCACATAATACACACACGTATGTTTGTAAGAAAGCTGTAGGCGTCCGAACCTATTAGGAAATCTCGTTTAATTCCCTGTCTTGATGTTTATGTATTTTACATAAGCAATTTATGTGTTTTTTTGACCGTAATTTAGAGAAAATATTATGTTAAAGGAATCTGTAAAATATAACACAAGATATACACACACCTATGTTTGTGTGTGGGTAGTACAAATCCCAATCTATGTTGAAAATTAGTTTTGAATCCTAGCGCGATGTTTTTGTATTTTTCTTAAGCCATAAATAATTATGAATTTAAGATACTATTAAGTAAATATTATTTTTAAAGAAAAATTTAAAATAGGCATCGCATAATACACACATTTATGTTTGTAAGCAAGCAGTGAGGGTCCCCACCGATCTTGAAATCTTGTCCTATTTCATGGCGCAATGTTTTTTTATTTTACATAATGCATTCAATTTTTTTTAGATAGTAAAAAGTGAAAATGTTGTGATTAAACGATCGGTAAAAAAAAGCTTCACATAATACACACACGTATGTTTGTAAGAAAGCTGTAGGCGTCCGAACCTATTAGGAAATCTCGTTTAATTCCCTGTCTTGATGTTTATGTATTTTACATAAGCCTTGTATGTGTTTGTTTGACCGTATTTTAGAGAAAATATTATGTTAAAGGAATCTGTAAAATATAACACAAGGTATACACACACCTATGTTTGTGTGTGGGTAGTACAAATCCCAATCTATGTTGAAAATTAGTTTTGAATCCTAGCGCGATGTTTTTGTATTTTTCATAAGCCATAAATAATTATGAATTTAAGATACTATTAAGTAAATATTATTTTTAAAGTAAAATTTAAAATAGGCATCGCATAATACACACATTTATGTTTGTAAGCAAGCAGTGAGGGTCCCCACCGATCTTGAAATCTTGTCCTATTTCATGGCGCAATGTTTTTTTATTTTACATAATGCATTCAATTTTTTTTAGATAGTAAAAAGTGAAAATGTTGTGATTAAACGATCGGTAAAAAAAAGCTTCACATAATACACACACGTATGTTTGTAAGAAAGCTGTAGGCGTCCGAACCTATTAGGAAATCTCGTTTAATTCCCTGTCTTGATGTTTATGTATTTTACATAAGCCTTGTATGTGTTTGTTTGACCGTATTTTAGAGAAAATATTATGTTAAAGGAATCTGTAAAATATAACACAAGATATACACACACCTATATTTGTGTGTGGGTAGTACAAATCCCAATCTATGTTGAAAATTAGTTTTGAATCCTAGCGCGATGTTTTTGTATTTTTTATAAGCCATAATTATGTATTTAAGCTAATATTAAGTAATAATATTATGTTTAATAATATTTATAATAGGCATCGCATAATACACACATCTATGTTTGTGAGCAAGCAGTGAGGGTCCCCACCGATCTTGAAATCTTGTTTTATTTCATGGCACAATGTTTTTGTATTTAAAATAATGCATTCATATGTTTTTTAGATAGTAAAAAGTGAAAATGTTGTGATTAAACGATCGGTAAAAATACACACTCGTATGTTTGAAAGAAAGCTGTAGGCGTCCGAACCTATTAGGAAATCTCGTTTAATTCCCTGTCTTGATGTTTATGTATTTTTTATAAGCAATTTATGTGTTTTTTTGACCGTAATTTAGAGAATATATTATGTTAAAGGAATCTGTAAAATATAACACAAGATATACACACACCTATGTTTGTGTGTGGGTAGTACAAATCCCAATCTATGTTGAAAATTAGTTTTGAATCCTAGCGCGATTTTTTTGTATTTTTTATAAGCCATAATTATGTATTTAAGCTAATATTAAGTAAAAATATTATGTTTAATAATATTTATAATAGGCATCGCATAATACACACATCTATGTTTGCGAGCAAGCAGTGAGGGTCCCCACCGATCTTGAAATCTTGTTTTATTTCATGGCACAATGTTTTTGTATTTTACATAATGCATTCATATGTTTTTAAGATAGTAAAAAGTGAAAATTTTGGGATTAAACTATTGAAAGAAAAAAGCTTCACTTAATACACACACGTATGTTTGTAAGAAAGCTGTAGGCGTCCGAACCTATTAGGAAATCTCGTTTAATTCCCTGTCTTGATGTTTATGTATTTTACATAAGCCTTTTATGTGTTTGTTTGACCGTATTTTAGAGAAAATATTATGTTAAAGGAATCTGTAAAATATAACACAAGATATACACACACCTATGTTTGTGTGTAGGTAGTACAAATCCCAATCTATGTTGAAAATTAGTTTTGAATCCTAGCGCGATGTTTTTGTATTTTTCATAAGCCATAATAATGTATTTAAGATAATATTAAGTAAAAATATTATGTTTAAAGAATAGGTAAAAATAGGCATCGCATAATACACACATCTATGTTTGTGAGCAAGCAGTGAGTGTCCCCACCGATCTTGAAATCTTGTTTTATTTCATGGCACAATGTTTTTGTATTTTACATAATGCATTCATATGTTTTTTAGATAGTAAAAAGTGAAAATTTTGGGATTAAACGATCGGTAAAAAAAAGCTTCACATAATACACACACGTATGTTTGTAACAAAGCTGTAGGCGTCCGAACCTATTAGGAAATCTCGGTTAATTCCCTGTCTTGATGTTTATGTATTTTACATAAGCCTTGTATGTGTTTGTTTGACCGTATTTTAGAGAAAATATTATGTTAAAGGAATCTGTAAAATATAACACAAAGATATACACACACCTATGTTTGTGTGTGGGTAGTACAAATCCCAATCTATGTTGAAAATTAGTTTTGAATCTTAGCGCGATGTTTTTGTATTTTTTATAAGCCATAATTATGTATTTAAGCTAATATTAAGTAAAAATATTATGTTAATAATATTTATAATAGGCATCGCATAATACACACATCTATGTTTGTGAGCAAGCAGTGAGGGTCCCCACCGATCTTGAAATCTTGTTTTATTTCATGGCACAATGTTTTTGTATTTTACATAATGCATTCATATGTTTTTAAGATAGTAAAAAGTGAAAATTTTGGGATTAAACTATTGAAAAAAAAAAGCTTCACTTAATACACACACGTATGTTTGTAAGAAAGCTGTAGGCGTCCGAACCTATTAGGAAATCTCGTTTAATTCCCTGTCTTGATGTTTATGTATTTTACATAAGCATTTTATGTGTTTGTTTGACCGTATTTTAGAGAAAATATTATGTTAAAGGAATCTGTAAAATATAACACAAGATATACACACACCTATGTTTGTGTGTGGGTAGTACAAATCCCAATCTATGTTGAAAATTAGTTTTGAATCCTAGCGCGATGTTTTTGTATTTTTCATAAGCCATAATTATGTATTTAAGATAATATTCAGTAAAAATATTATGTTTAAAGAATATTTAAAATAGGCATTGCATAATACACACATCTATGTTTGTGAGCAAACAGTGAGGGTCCTTACCGATCTTGAAATCTTGTTTTATTTCATGGCGCAATGTATTTGTATTTTACGTAATGCATTCATATGTTTTTTAGATAATAAAAAGTGAGAATTTTGTGATTAAACGATCGGTAAAAACAAGCTTCACATAATACACACACGTTTGTTTGTAACAAACCTGTAGGCGTCCGAACCTATTAGGAAATCTCGTTTAATTCCCTGTCTTTATGTTTATGTATTTTACATAAGCCTTTTATGTGTTTGTTTGACCGTATTTTAGAGAAAATATTATGTTAAAGGAATCTGTAAAATATAACACAAGATATACACACACCTATGTTTGTGTGTGGGTAGTACAAACCTCAATCTATGTTGAAAATTAGTTTTGAATCCTAGCGCGATGTTTTTGTATTTTTCATAAGCCATAATTATGTATTTAAGATAATATTAAGTAAAAATATTATTTTTAAAGAATATTTAAAATAGGCATTGCATAATACACACATCTATGTTTGTGAGCAAACAGTGAGGGTCCTTACCGATCTTGAAATCTTGTTTTATTTCATGGCGCAATGTTTTTGTATTTTACTTAATGCATTCATATGTTTTTTAGATCGTAAAAAGTAAAAATTTTGTGATTAAACGATCGGTAAAAACAAGCTTCACATAATACACACACGTATGTTTGTAAGAAAGCTGTAGGCGTCCGAACCTATTAGGAAATCTCGTTTAATTCCCTGTCTTGATGTTTATGTATTTTTTATAAGTAATTTATGTGTTTTTTTGACCGTAATTTAGAGAAAACATTATGTTAAAGGAATCTGTAAAATATAACACAAGATATACACACACCTATGTTTGTGTGTGGGTAGTACAAATCCCAATGTTTGTTGAAAATTAGTTTTGAATCCTAGCGCGATGTTTTTGTATTTTTCATAAGCCATAATTATGTATTTAAGATAATATTAAGTAAAAATATTATGTTTAAAGAATATTTAAAATAGGAATTGCATAATACACACATCTATGTTTGTGAGCAAGCAGTGAGGGTCCCCACCGATCTTGAAATCTTGTTTTATTTCATGGCGCAATGTTTTTGTATTTTACTTAATGCATTCATATGTTTTTTAGATCGTAAAAAGTGAAAATTTTGTGATTAAACGATCGGTAAAAAAAAGCTTCACATAATACACACACGTATGTTTGTAAGAAAGCTGTAGGCGTCCGAACCTATTAGGAAATCTCGTTTAATTCCCTGTGTTGATGTTTATGTATTTTTTATAAGTAATTTATGTGTTTTTTTGACCGTAATTTAGAGAAAACATTATGTTAAAGGAATCTGTAAAATATAACACAAGATATACACACACCTATGTTTGTGTGTGGGTAGTACAAATCCCAATGTTTGTTGAAAATTAGTTTTGAATCCTAGCGCGATGTTTTTGTATTTTTCATAAGCCATAATTATGTATTTAAGATAATATTAAGTAAAAATATTATGTTTAAAGAATATTTAAAATAGGAATTGCATAATACACACATCTATGTTTGTGAGCAAGCAGTGAGGGTCCCCACCGATCTTGAAATCTTGTTTTATTTCATGGCGCAATGTTTTTGTATTTTACTTAATGCATTCATATGTTTTTTAGATCGTAAAAAGTGAAAATTTTGTGATTAAACGATCGGTAAAAAAAAGCTTCACATAATACACACACGTATGTTTGTAAGAAAGCTGTAGGCGTCCGAACCTATTAGGAAATCTCGTTTAATTCCCTGTCTTGATGTTTATGTATTTTACATAAGCCTTGTATGTGTTTGTTTGACCGTATTTTAGAGAAAATATTATGTTAAAGGAATCTGTAAAATATAACACAAGATATACACACACCTATGTTTGTGTGTGGGTAGTACAAATCCTAATCTATGTTGAAAATTAGTTTTGAATCCTAGCGCGATGTTTTTGTATTTTTTATAAGCCATAATTATGTATTTAAGCTAGTATTAAGTAAAAATATTATGTTTAATAATATTTATAATAGGCATCGCATAATACACACATCTATGTTTGTGAGCAAGCAGTGAGGGTCCCCACCGATCTTGAAATCTTGTTTTATTTCATGGCACAATGTTTTTGTATTTTACATAATGCATTCATATGTTTTTAAGATAGTAAAAAGTGAAAATTTTGGGATTAAACTATTGAAAAAAAAAAGCTTCACTTAATACACACACGTATGTTTGTAAGAAAGCTGTAGGCGTCCGAACCTATTAGGAAATCTTGTTTAATTCCCTGTCTTGATGTTTATGTATTTTACATAAGCCTTTTATGTGTTTGTTTGACCGTATTTTAGAGAAAATATTATGTTAAAGGAATCTGTAAAATATAACACAAGATATACACACACCTATGTTTGTGTGTGGGTAGTACAAATCCTAATCTATGTTGAAAATTAGTTTTGAATCCTAGCGCGATGTTTTTGTATTTTTCATAAGCCATAATTATGTATTTAAGATAATATTAAGTAAAAATATTATGTTTAAAGAATAGGTAAAAATAGGCATCGCATAATACACACATCTATGTTTGTGAGCAAGCAGTGAGGGTCCCCACCGATCTTGAAATCTCGTTTTTTTTCATGGCACAATGTTTTTGTATTTTACATAATGCTTTCATATGTTTTTAATATAGTAAAAAGTGAAAATTTTGAGATTAAACGATCGGTAAAAAAAAGCTTCACATAATACACACACGTATGTTTGTTAGAAAGCTGTAGGCGTCCGAACCTATTAGGAAATCTCGTTTAATTCCCTGTCTTGATGTTTATGTATTTTACATAAGCAATTTATGTGTTTTTTTGACCGTAATTTAGAGAAAATATTATGTTAAAGGAATCTGTAAAATATAACACAAGATATACACACACCTATGTTTGTGTGTGGGTAGTACAAATCCCAATCTATGTTGAAAATTAGTTTTGAATCCTAGCGCGATGTTTTTGTATTTTTCATAAGCCATAATTATGTATTTAAGATAATATTAAGTAAAAATATTATGTTTAAAGAATATTTAAAATAGGAATTGCATAATACACACATCTATGTTTGTGAGCAAGCAGTGAGGGTCCCCACCGATCTTTAAATCTTGTTTTATTTCATGGCGCAATGTTTTTGTATTTTACTTAATGCATTCATATGTTTTTTAGATAGTAAAAAGTGAAAATGTTGTGATTAAACGATCGGTAAAAACAAGCTTCACATAATACACACACGTATGTTTGTAAGAAAGCTGTAGGCGTCCAAATCTATTAGGAAATCTCGTTTAATTCCCTGTCTTGATGTTTATGTATTTTACATAAGCCTTGTATGTGTTTGTTTGACCGTATTTTAGAGAAAATATTATGTTAAAGGAATCTGTAAAATATAACACAAGATATACACACACTACCTATGTTTGTGTGTGGGTAGTACAAATCCCAATCTATGTTGAAAATTAGTTTTGAATCCTAGCGCGATGTTTTTGTATTTTTTATAAGCCATAATTATGTATTTAAGCTAATATTAAGTAAAAATATTATATTTAAAGAATATTTAAAATAGGCATTGCATAATACACACATCTATGTTTGTGAGCAAGCAGTGAGGGTCCCCACCGATCTTGAAATCTTGTTTTATTTCATGGCGCAATGTTTTTGTATTTTACTTAATGCATTCATATGTTTTTTAGATAGTAAAAAGTGAAAATGTTGTGATTAACGATCGGTAAAAAAAAGCTTCACATAATACACACACGTATGTTTGAAAGAAAGCTGTAGGCGTCCGAACCTATTAGGAAATCTCGTTTAATTCCCTGTCTTGATGTTTATGTATTTTACATAAGCCTTGTATGTGTTTGTTTGACCGTATTTTAGAGAAAATATTATGTTAAAGGAATCTGTAAAATATAACACAAAGATATACACACACCTATGTTTGTGTGTGGGTAGTACAAATCCCAATCTATGTTGAAAATTAGTTTTGAATCTTAGCGCGATGTTTTTGTATTTTTTATAAGCCATAATTATGTATTTAAGCTAATATTAAGTAAAAATATTATGTTAATAATATTTATAATAGGCATCGCATAATACACACATCTATGTTTGTGAGCAAGCAGTGAGGGTCCCCACCGATCTTGAAATCTTGTTTTATTTCATGGCACAATGTTTTTGTATTTTACATAATGCATTCATATGTTTTTAAGATAGTAAAAAGTGAAAATTTTGGGATTAAACTATTGAAAAAAAAAAAGCTTCACTTAATACACACACGTATGTTTGTAAGAAAGCTGTAGGCGTCCGAACCTATTAGGAAATCTCGTTTAATTCCCTGTCTTGATGTTTATGTATTTTACATAAGCCTTTTATGTGTTTGTTTGACCGTATTTTAGAGAAAATATTATGTTAAAGGAATCTGTAAAATATAACACAAGATATACACACACCTATGTTTGTGTGTGGGTAGTACAAATCCCAATCTATGTTGAAAATTAGTTTTGAATCCTAGCGCGATGTTTTTGTATTTTTCATAAGCCATAATTATGTATTTAAGATAATATTCAGTAAAAATATTATGTTTAAAGAATATTTAAAATAGGCATTGCATAATACACACATCTATGTTTGTGAGCAAACAGTGAGGGTCCTTACCGATCTTGAAATCTTGTTTTATTTCATGGCGCAATGTATTTGTATTTTACGTAATGCATTCATATGTTTTTCAGATAATAAAAATTGAGAATTTTGTGATTAAACGATCGGTAAAAACAAGCTTCACATAATACACACACGTTTGTTTGTAACAAACCTGTAGGCGTCCGAACCTATTAGGAAATCTCGTTTAATTCCCTGTCTTGATGTTTATGTATTTTACATATGCAATTTATGTGTTTTTTTGACCGTAATTTAGAGAAAATATTATGTGAAAGGAATCTGTAAAATATAACACAAGATATACACACACCTATGTATGTGTGTGGGTAGTACAAATCCCAATCTATGTTGAAAATTAGTTTTGAATCCTAGCGCGATGTTTTTGTATTTTTTATAAGCCATAATTATGTATTTAAGCTAATATTAAGTAAAAATATTATGTTTAAAGAATATTCAAAATAGGCATTGCATAATACACACATCTATGTATGTGAGCAAGCAGTGAGGGTCCCCACCGATCTTGAAATCTTGTTTTATTTCATGGCGCAATGTTTTTGTATTTTACATAATGCATTCATATGTTTTTTAGATAGTAAAAAGTGAAAATGTTGTGATTAGAGGATCGGTAAAAACAAGCTTCACATAATACACACACGTTTGTTTGTAACAAAGCTGTAGACGTCCGAACCTATTAGGAAATCTCGTTTAATTCCCTGTCTTGATGTTTATGTATTTTACATAAGCCTTGTATGTGTTTGTTTGACCGTATTTTAGAGAAAATATTATCTTAAAGGAATCTGTAAAATATAACACAAGATATACACACACCTATGTATGTGTGTGGGTAGTACAAATCCCAATCTATGTTGAAAATTAGTTTTGAATCCTAGCGCGATGTTTTTGTATTTTTCATAAGCCATAATTATGTATTTAAGCTAATATTAAGTAAAAATATTATGTTTAATAATATTTATAATAGGCATCGCATAATACACACATCTATGTTTGTGAGCAAGTAGTGAGGGTCCCCACCGATCTTGAAATCTTGTTTTATTTCATGGCACAATGTTTTTGTATTTTACATAATGCATTCATATGTTTTTAAGATAGTAAAAAGTGACAATTTTGGGATTAAACTATTGAAAAAAAAAAAGCTTCACTTAATACACACACGTATGTTTGTAAGAAAGCTGTAGGCGTCCGAACCTATTAGGAAATCTCGTTTAATTCTCTGTCTTGATGTTAACGTATTTTACATAAGCCTTTTATGTGTTTGTTTGACCGTATTTTAGAGAAAATATTATGTTAAAGGAATCTGTAAAATATAACACAAGATATACACACACCTATGTTTGTGTGTGGGTAGTACAAATCCTAATCTATGTTGAAAATTAGTTTTGAATCCTAGTGCGATGTTTTTGTATTTTTCATAAGCCATAATTATGTATTTAAGATAATATTAAGTAAAAATATTATGTTTAAAGAATAGGTAAAAATAGGCATCACATAATACACACATCTATGTTTGTGAGCAAGCAGTGAGGGTCCCCACCGATCTTGAAATCTCGTTTTTTTTCATGGCACAATGTTTTTGTATTTTACATAATGCTTTCATATGTTTTTAATATAGTAAAAAGTGAAAATTTTTAGATTAAACGATCGGTAAAAAAAAGCTTCACATAATACACACACGTTTGTTTGTAACAAAGCTGTAGGCGTCCGAACCTATTAGGAAATCTCGTTTAATTCCCTGTCTTGATGTTAACGTATTTTACATAAGCCTTTTATGTGTTTGTTTGACCGTATTTTAGAGAAAATATTATGTTAAAGGAATCTGTAAAATATAACACAAGATATACACACACCTATGTTTGTGTGTGGGTAGTACAAATCCTAATCTATGTTGAAAATTAGTTTTGAATCCTAGCGCGATGTTTTTGTATTTTTCATAAGCCATAATTATGTATTTAAGATAATATTAAGTAAAAATATTATGTTTAAAGAATATTTAAAATAGGCATTGCATAATACACACATCTATGTTTGTGAGCAAACAGTGAGGGTCCTTACCGATCTTGAAATCTTGTTTTATTTCATTGCGCAATGTTTTTGTATTTTACTTAATGCATTCATATGTTTTTTAGATCGTAAAAAGTAAAAATTTTGTGATTAAACGATCGGTAAAAACAAGCTTCACATAATACACACACGTATGTTTGTAAGAAAGCTGTAGGCGTCCGAACCTATTAGGAAATCTCGTTTAATTCCCTGTCTTGATGTTTATGTATTTTTTATAAGTAATTTATGTGTTTTTTTGACCGTAATTTAGAGAAAACATTATGTTAAAGGAATCTGTAAAATATAACACAAGATATACACACACCTATGTTTGTGTGTGGGTAGTACAAATCCCAATCTTTGTTGAAAATTAGTTTTGAATCCTAGCGCGATGTTTTTGTATTTTTCATAAGCCATAATTATGTATTTAAGATAATATTAAGTAAAAATATTATGTTTAAAGAATATTTAAAATAGGAATTGCATAATACACACATCTATGTTTGTGAGCAAGCAGTGAGGGTCCCCACCGATCTTGAAATCTTGTTTTATTTCATGGCGCAATGTTTTTGTATTTTACTTAATGCATTCATATGTTTTTTAGATCGTAAAAAGTGAAAATTTTGTGATTAAACGATCGGTAAAAAAAAGCTTCACATAATACACACACGTATGTTTGTAAGAAAGCTGTAGGCGTCCGAACCTATTAGGAAATCTCGTTTAATTCCCTGTCTTGATGTTTATGTATTTTTTATAAGTAATTTATGTGTTTTTTTGACCGTAATTTAGAGAAAACATTATGTTAAAGGAATCTGTAAAATATAACACAAGATATACACACACCTATGTTTGTGTGTGGGTAGTACAAATCCCAATCTTTGTTGAAAATTAGTTTTGAATCCTAGCGCGATGTTTTTGTATTTTTCATAAGCCATAATTATGTATTTAAGATAATATTAAGTAAAAATATTATGTTTAAAGAATATTTAAAATAGGAATTGCATAATACACACATCTATGTTTGTGAGCAAGCAGTGAGGGTCCCCACCGATCTTGAAATCTTGTTTTATTTCATGGCGCAATGTTTTTGTATTTTACTTAATGCATTCATATGTTTTTTAGATCGTAAAAAGTGAAAATTTTGTGATTAAACGATCGGTAAAAAAAAGCTTCACATAATACACACACGTATGTTTGTAAGAAAGCTGTAGGCGTCCGAACCTATTAGGAAATCTCGTTTAATTCCCTGTCTTGATGTTTATGTATTTTACATAAGCCTTGTATGTGTTTGTTTGACCGTATTTTAGAGAAAATATTATGTTAAAGGAATCTGTAAAATATAACACAAGATATACACACACCTATGTTTGTGTGTGGGTAGTACAAATCCCAATCTATGTTGAAAATTAGTTTTGAATCCTAGCGCGATGTTTTTGTATTTTTTATAAGCCATAATTATGTATTTAAGCTAATATTAAGTAAAAATATTATGTTTAATAATATTTATAATAGGCATCGCATAATACACACATCTATGTTTGTGAGCAAGCAGTGAGGGTCCCCACCGATCTTGAAATCTTGTTTTATTTCATGGCACAATGTTTTTGTATTTTACATAATGCATTCATATGTTTTTAAGATAGTAAAAAGTGAAAATTTTGGGATTAAACTATTGAAAAAAAAAAGCTTCACTTAATACACACACGTATGTTTGTAAGAAAGCTGTAGGCGTCCGAACCTATTAGGAAATCTCGTTTAATTCCCTGTCTTGATGTTTATGTATTTTACATAAGCCTTGTATGTGTTTGTTTGACCGTATTTTAGAGAAAATATTATGTTAAAGGAATCTGTAAAATATAACACAAGATATACACACACCTATGTTTGTGTGTGGGTAGTACAAATCCTAATCTATGTTGAAAATTAGTTTTGAATCCTAGCGCGATGTTTTTGTATTTTTCATAAGCCATAATTATGTATTTAAGATAATATTAAGTAAAAATATTATGTTTAAAGAATAGGTAAAAATAGGCATCGCATAATACACACATCTATGTTTGTGAGCAAGCAGTGAGGGTCCCCACCGATCTTGAAATCTCGTTTTTTTTCATGGCACAATGTTTTTGTATTTTACATAATGCTTTCATATGTTTTTAATATAGTAAAAAGTGAAAATTTTGAGATTAAACGATCGGTAAAAAAAAGCTTCACATAATACACACACGTTTGTTTGTAACAAAGCTGTAGGCGTCCGAACCTATTAGGAAATCTCGTTTAATTCCCTGTCTTGATGTTTATGTATTTTACATAAGCAATTTATGTGTTTTTTTGACCGTAATTTAGAGAAAATATTATGTTAAAGGAATCTGTAAAATATAACACAAGATATACACACACCTATGTTTGTGTGTGGGTAGTACAAATCCCAATCTATGTTGAAAATTAGTTTTGAATCCTAGCGCGATGTTTTTGTATTTTTCATAAGCCATAATTATGTATTTAAGATAATATTAAGTAAAAATATTATGTTTAAAGAATATTTAAAATAGGAATTGCATAATACACACATCTATGTTTGTGAGCAAGCAGTGAGGGTCCCCACCGATCTTGAAATCTTGTTTTATTTCATGGCGCAATGTTTTTGTATTTTACTTAATCCATTCATATGTTTTTTAGATCGTAAAAAGTGAAAATTTTGTGATTAAACGATCGGTAAAAAAAAGCTTCACATAATACACACACGTATGTTTGTAAGAAAGCTGTAGGCGTCTGAACCTATTAGGAAATCTCGTTTAATTCCCTGTCTTGATGTTTATGTATTTTACATAAGCCTTGTATGTGTTTGTTTGACCGTATTTTAGAGAAAATATTATGTTAAAGGAATCTGTAAAATATAACACAAGATATACACACACCTATGTTTGTGTGTGGGTAGTACAAATCCCAATCTATGTTGAAAATTAGTTTTGAATCCTAGCGCGATGTTTTTGTATTTTTTATAAGCCATAATTATGTATTTAAGCTAATATTAAGTAAAAATATTATGTTTAATAATATTTATAATAGGCATCGCATAATACACACATCTATGTTTGTGAGCAAGCAGTGAGGGTCCCCACCGATCTTGAAATCTTGTTTTATTTCATGGCACAATGTTTTTGTATTTTACATAATGCATTCATATGTTTTTAAGATAATAAAAAGTGAAAATTTTGGGATTAAACTATTGAAAAAAAAAAGCTTCACTTAATACACACACGTATGTTTGTAAGAAAGCTGTAGGCGTCCGAACCTATTAGGAAATCTCGTTTAATTCCCTGTCTTGATGTTTATGTATTTTACATAAGCCTTTTATGTGTTTGTTTGACCGTATTTTAGAGAAAATATTATGTTAAAGGAATCTGTAAAATATAACACAAGATATACACACACCTATGTTTGTGTGTGGGTAGTACAAATCCTAATCTATGTTGAAAATTAGTTTTGAATCCTAGTGCGATGTTTTTGTATTTTTCATAAGCCATAATTATGTATTTAAGATAATATTAAGTAAAAATATTATGTTTAAAGAATAGGTAAAAATAGGAATTGCATAATACACACATCTATGTTTGTGAGCAAGCAGTGAGGGTCCCCACCGATCTTGAAATCTTGTTTTATTTCATGGCGCAATGTTTTTGTATTTTACTTAATGCATTCATATGTTTTTTAGATCGTAAAAAGTGAAAATTTTGTGATTAAACGATCGGTAAAAAAAAGCTTCACATAATACACACACGTATGTTTGTAAGAAAGCTGTAGGCGTCCGAACCTATTAGGAAATCTCGTTTAATTCCCTGTCTTGATGTTTATGTATTTTACATAAGCCTTGTATGTGTTTGTTTGACCGTATTTTAGAGAAAATATTATGTTAAAGGAATCTGTAAAATATAACACAAGATATACACACACCTATGTTTGTGTGTGGGTAGTACAAATCCTAATCTATGTTGAAAATTAGTTTTGAATCCTAGCGCGATGTTTTTGTATTTTTTATAAGCCATAATTATGTATTTAAGCTAATATTAAGTAAAAATATTATGTTTAATAATATTTATAATAGGCATCGCATAATACACACATCTATGTTTGTGAGCAAGCAGTGAGGGTCCCCACCGATCTTGAAATCTTGTTTTATTTCATGGCACAATGCTTTTGTATTTTACATAATGCATTCATATGTTTTTAAGATAGTAAAAAGTGAAAATTTTGGGATTAAACTATTGAAAAAAAAAAGCTTCACTTAATACACACACGTATGTTTGTAAGAAAGCTGTAGGCGTCCGAACCTATTAGGAAATCTCGTTTAATTCCCTGTCTTGATGTTTATGTATTTTACATAAGCCTTTTATGTGTTTGTTTGACCGTATTTTAGAGAAAATATTATGTTAAAGGAATCTGTAAAATATAACACAAGATATACACACACCTATGTTTGTGTGTGGGTAGTACAAATCCTAATCTATGTTGAAAATTAGTTTTGAATCCTAGCGCGATGTTTTTGTATTTTTCATAAGCCATAATTATGTATTTAAGATAATATTAAGTAAAAATATTATGTTTAAAGAATAGGTAAAAATAGGCATCGCATAATACACACATCTATGTTTGTGAGCAAGCAGTGAGGGTCCCCACCGATCTTGAAATCTCGTTTTTTTTCATGGCACAATGTTTTTGTATTTTACATAATGCTTTCATATGTTTTTAATATAGTAAAAAGTGAAAATTTTGAGATTAAACGATCGGTAAAAAAAAGCTTCACATAATACACACACGTTTGTTTGTAACAAAGCTGTAGGCGTCCGAACCTATTAGGAAATCTCGTTTAATTCCCTGTCTTGATGTTAACGTATTTTACATAAGCCTTTTATGTGTTTGTTTGACCGTATTTTAGAGAAAATATTATGTTAAAGGAATCTGTAAAATATAACACAAGATATACACACACCTATGTTTGTGTGTGGGTAGTACAAATCCCAATCTATGTTGAAAATTAGTTTTGAATCCTAGCGCGATGTTTTTGAATTTTTCTTAAGCCATAATTATGTATTTAAGATAATATTAAGTAAAAATATTATGTTTAAAGAATATTTAAAATAGGCATTGCATAATACACACATCTATGTTTGTGAGCAAACAGTGAGGGTCCTTACCGATCTTGAAATCTTGTTCTATTTCATGGCGCAATGTTTTTGTATTTTACTTAATGCATTCATATGTTTTTTAGATCGTAAAAAGTGAGAATTTTGTGATTAAACGATCGGTAAAAACAAGCTTCACATAATACACACACGTATGTTTGTTAGAAAGCTGTAGGCGTCCGAACCTATTAGGAAATCTCGTTTAATTCCCTGTCTTGGTGTTTATGTATTTTACATAAGCAATTTATGTGTTTTTTTGACCGTAATTTAGAGAAAATATTATGTTAAAGGAATCTGTAAAATATAACACAAGATATACACACACCTATGTTTGTGTGTGGGTAGTACAAATCCCAATCTATGTTGAAAATTAGTTTTGAATCCTAGCGCGATGTTTTTGTATTTTTCATAAGCCATAATTATGTATTTAAGATAATATTAAGTAAAAATATTATGTTTAAAGAATATTTAAAATAGGAATTGCATAATACACACATCTATGTTTGTGAGCAAGCAGTGAGGGTCCCCACCGATCTTGAAATCTTGTTTTATTTCATGGCGCAATGTTTTTGTATTTTACTTAATCCATTCATATGTTTTTTAGATCGTAAAAAGTGAAAATTTTGTGATTAAACGATCGGTAAAAACAAGCTTCACATAATACACACACGTTTGTTTGTAACAAAGCTGTAGACGTCCGAACCTATTAGGAAATCTCGTTTAATTCCCTGTCTTGATGTTTATGTATTTTACATAAGCCTTGTATGTGTTTGTTTGACCGTATTTTAGAGAAAATATTATCTTAAAGGAATCTGTAAAATATAACACAAGATATACACACACCTATGTATGTGTGTGGGTAGTACAAATCCCAATCTATGTTGAAAATTAGTTTTGAATCCTAGCGCGATGTTTTTGTATTTTTCATAAGCCATAATTATGTATTTAAGCTAATATTAAGTAAAAATATTATGTTTAATAATATTTATAATAGGCATCGCATAATACACACATCTATGTTTGTGAGCAAGTAGTGAGGGTCCCCACCGATCTTGAAATCTTGTTTTATTTCATGGCACAATGTTTTTGTATTTTACATAATGCATTCATATGTTTTTAAGATAGTAAAAAGTGACAATTTTGGGATTAAACTATTGAAAAAAAAAAAGCTTCACTTAATACACACACGTATGTTTGTAAGAAAGCTGTAGGCGTCCGAACCTATTAGGAAATCTCGTTTAATTCTCTGTCTTGATGTTAACGTATTTTACATAAGCCTTTTATGTGTTTGTTTGACCGTATTTTAGAGAAAATATTATGTTAAAGGAATCTGTAAAATATAACACAAGATATACACACACCTATGTTTGTGTGTGGGTAGTACAAATCCTAATCTATGTTGAAAATTAGTTTTGAATCCTAGTGCGATGTTTTTGTATTTTTCATAAGCCATAATTATGTATTTAAGATAATATTAAGTAAAAATATTATGTTTAAAGAATAGGTAAAAATAGGCATCACATAATACACACATCTATGTTTGTGAGCAAGCAGTGAGGGTCCCCACCGATCTTGAAATCTCGTTTTTTTTCATGGCACAATGTTTTTGTATTTTACATAATGCTTTCATATGTTTTTAATATAGTAAAAAGTGAAAATTTTTAGATTAAACGATCGGTAAAAAAAAGCTTCACATAATACACACACGTTTGTTTGTAACAAAGCTGTAGGCGTCCGAACTTATTAGGAAATCTCGTTTAATTCCCTGTCTTGATGTTAACGTATTTTACATAAGCCTTTTATGTGTTTGTTTGACCGTATTTTAGAGAAAATATTATGTTAAAGGAATCTGTAAAATATAACACAAGATATACACACACCTATGTTTGTGTGTGGGTAGTACAAATCCTAATCTATGTTGAAAATTAGTTTTGAATCCTAGCGCGATGTTTTTGTATTTTTCATAAGCCATAATTATGTATTTAAGATAATATTAAGTAAAAATATTATGTTTAAAGAATATTTAAAATAGGCATTGCATAATACACACATCTATGTTTGTGAGCAAACAGTGAGGGTCCTTACCGATCTTGAAATCTTGTTTTATTTCATTGCGCAATGTTTTTGTATTTTACTTAATGCATTCATATGTTTTTTAGATCGTAAAAAGTAAAAATTTTGTGATTAAACGATCGGTAAAAACAAGCTTCACATAATACACACACGTATGTTTGTAAGAAAGCTGTAGGCGTCCGAACCTATTAGGAAATCTCGTTTAATTCCCTGTCTTGATGTTTATGTATTTTTTATAAGTAATTTATGTGTTTTTTTGACCGTAATTTAGAGAAAACATTATGTTAAAGGAATCTGTAAAATATAACACAAGATATACACACACCTATGTTTGTGTGTGGGTAGTACAAATCCCAATCTTTGTTGAAAATTAGTTTTGAATCCTAGCGCGATGTTTTTGTATTTTTCATAAGCCATAATTATGTATTTAAGATAATATTAAGTAAAAATATTATGTTTAAAGAATATTTAAAATAGGAATTGCATAATACACACATCTATGTTTGTGAGCAAGCAGTGAGGGTCCCCACCGATCTTGAAATCTTGTTTTATTTCATGGCGCAATGTTTTTGTATTTTACTTAATGCATTCATATGTTTTTTAGATCGTAAAAAGTGAAAATTTTGTGATTAAACGATCGGTAAAAAAAAGCTTCACATAATACACACACGTATGTTTGTAAGAAAGCTGTAGGCGTCCGAACCTATTAGGAAATCTCGTTTAATTCCCTGTCTTGATGTTTATGTATTTTTTATAAGTAATTTATGTGTTTTTTTGACCGTAATTTAGAGAAAACATTATGTTAAAGGAATCTGTAAAATATAACACAAGATATACACACACCTATGTTTGTGTGTGGGTAGTACAAATCCCAATCTTTGTTGAAAATTAGTTTTGAATCCTAGCGCGATGTTTTTGTATTTTTCATAAGCCATAATTATGTATTTAAGATAATATTAAGTAAAAATATTATGTTTAAAGAATATTTAAAATAGGAATTGCATAATACACACATCTATGTTTGTGAGCAAGCAGTGAGGGTCCCCACCGATCTTGAAATCTTGTTTTATTTCATGGCGCAATGTTTTTGTATTTTACTTAATGCATTCATATGTTTTTTAGATCGTAAAAAGTGAAAATTTTGTGATTAAACGATCGGTAAAAAAAAGCTTCACATAATACACACACGTATGTTTGTAAGAAAGCTGTAGGCGTCCGAACCTATTAGGAAATCTCGTTTAATTCCCTGTCTTGATGTTTATGTATTTTACATAAGCCTTGTATGTGTTTGTTTGACCGTATTTTAGAGAAAATATTATGTTAAAGGAATCTGTAAAATATAACACAAGATATACACACACCTATGTTTGTGTGTGGGTAGTACAAATCCTAATCTATGTTGAAAATTAGTTTTGAATCCTAGCGCGATGTTTTTGTATTTTTTATAAGCCATAATTATGTATTTAAGCTAATATTAAGTAAAAATATTATGTTTAATAATATTTATAATAGGCATCGCATAATACACACATCTATGTTTGTGAGCAAGCAGTGAGGGTCCCCACCGATCTTGAAATCTTGTTTTATTTCATGGCACAATGTTTTTGTATTTTACATAATGCATTCATATGTTTTTAAGATAGTAAAAAGTGAAAATTTTGGGATTAAACTATTGAAAAAAAAAAGCTTCACTTAATACACACACGTATGTTTGTAAGAAAGCTGTAGGCGTCCGAACCTATTAGGAAATCTCGTTTAATTCCCTGTCTTGATGTTTATGTATTTTACATAAGCCTTTTATGTGTTTGTTTGACCGTATTTTAGAGAAAATATTATGTTAAAGGAATCTGTAAAATATAACACAAGATATACACACACCTATGTTTGTGTGTGGGTAGTACAAATCCTAATCTATGTTGAAAATTAGTTTTGAATCCTAGCGCGATGTTTTTGTATTTTTCATAAGCCATAATTATGTATTTAAGATAATATTAAGTAAAAATATTATGTTTAAAGAATAGGTAAAAATAGGCATCGCATAATACACACATCTATGTTTGTGAGCAAGCAGTGAGGGTCCCCACCGATCTTGAAATCTCGTTTTTTTTCATGGCACAATGTTTTTGTATTTTACATAATGCTTTCATATGTTTTTAATATAGTAAAAAGTGAAAATTTTGAGATTAAACGATCGGTAAAAAAAAGCTTCACATAATACACACACGTTTGTTTGTAACAAAGCTGTAGGCGTCCGAACCTATTAGGAAATCTCGTTTAATTCCCTGTCTTGATGTTTATGTATTTTACATAAGCAATTTATGTGTTTTTTTGACCGTAATTTAGAGAAAATATTATGTTAAAGGAATCTGTAAAATATAACACAAGATATACACACACCTATGTTTGTGTGTGGGTAGTACAAATCCCAATCTATGTTGAAAATTAGTTTTGAATCCTAGCGCGATGTTTTTGTATTTTTCATAAGCCATAATTATGTATTTAAGATAATATTAAGTAAAAATATTATGTTTAAAGAATATTTAAAATAGGAATTGCATAATACACACATCTATGTTTGTGAGCAAGCAGTGAGGGTCCCCACCGATCTTGAAATCTTGTTTTATTTCATGGCGCAATGTTTTTGTATTTTACTTAATCCATTCATATGTTTTTTAGATCGTAAAAAGTGAAAATTTTGTGATTAAACGATCGGTAAAAAAAAGCTTCACATAATACACACACGTATGTTTGTAAGAAAGCTGTAGGCGTCTGAACCTATTAGGAAATCTCGTTTAATTCCCTGTCTTGATGTTTATGTATTTTACATAAGCCTTGTATGTGTTTGTTTGACCGTATTTTAGAGAAAATATTATGTTAAAGGAATCTGTAAAATATAACACAAGATATACACACACCTATGTTTGTGTGTGGGTAGTACAAATCCCAATCTATGTTGAAAATTAGTTTTGAATCCTAGCGCGATGTTTTTGTATTTTTTATAAGCCATAATTATGTATTTAAGCTAATATTAAGTAAAAATATTATGTTTAATAATATTTATAATAGGCATCGCATAATACACACATCTATGTTTGTGAGCAAGCAGTGAGGGTCCCCACCGATCTTGAAATCTTGTTTTATTTCATGGCACAATGTTTTTGTATTTTACATAATGCATTCATATGTTTTTAAGATAATAAAAAGTGAAAATTTTGGGATTAAACTATTGAAAAAAAAAAGCTTCACTTAATACACACACGTATGTTTGTAAGAAAGCTGTAGGCGTCCGAACCTATTAGGAAATCTCGTTTAATTCCCTGTCTTGATGTTTATGTATTTTACATAAGCCTTTTATGTGTTTGTTTGACCGTATTTTAGAGAAAATATTATGTTAAAGGAATCTGTAAAATATAACACAAGATATACACACACCTATGTTTGTGTGTGGGTAGTACAAATCCTAATCTATGTTGAAAATTAGTTTTGAATCCTAGTGCGATGTTTTTGTATTTTTCATAAGCCATAATTATGTATTTAAGATAATATTAAGTAAAAATATTATGTTTAAAGAATAGGTAAAAATAGGAATTGCATAATACACACATCTATGTTTGTGAGCAAGCAGTGAGGGTCCCCACCGATCTTGAAATCTTGTTTTATTTCATGGCGCAATGTTTTTGTATTTTACTTAATGCATTCATATGTTTTTTAGATCGTAAAAAGTGAAAATTTTGTGATTAAACGATCGGTAAAAAAAAGCTTCACATAATACACACACGTATGTTTGTAAGAAAGCTGTAGGCGTCCGAACCTATTAGGAAATCTCGTTTAATTCCCTGTCTTGATGTTTATGTATTTTACATAAGCCTTGTATGTGTTTGTTTGACCGTATTTTAGAGAAAATATTATGTTAAAGGAATCTGTAAAATATAACACAAGATATACACACACCTATGTTTGTGTGTGGGTAGTACAAATCCTAATCTATGTTGAAAATTAGTTTTGAATCCTAGCGCGATGTTTTTGTATTTTTTATAAGCCATAATTATGTATTTAAGCTAATATTAAGTAAAAATATTATGTTTAATAATATTTATAATAGGCATCGCATAATACACACATCTATGTTTGTGAGCAAGCAGTGAGGGTCCCCACCGATCTTGAAATCTTGTTTTATTTCATGGCACAATGTTTTTGTATTTTACATAATGCATTCATATGTTTTTAAGATAGTAAAAAGTGAAAATTTTGGGATTAAACTATTGAAAAAAAAAAGCTTCACTTAATACACACACGTATGTTTGTAAGAAAGCTGTAGGCGTCCGAACCTATTAGGAAATCTCGTTTAATTCCCTGTCTTGATGTTTATGTATTTTACATAAGCCTTTTATGTGTTTGTTTGACCGTATTTTAGAGAAAATATTATGTTAAAGGAATCTGTAAAATATAACACAAGATATACACACACCTATGTTTGTGTGTGGGTAGTACAAATCCTAATCTATGTTGAAAATTAGTTTTGAATCCTAGCGCGATGTTTTTGTATTTTTCATAAGCCATAATTATGTATTTAAGATAATATTAAGTAAAAATATTATGTTTAAAGAATAGGTAAAAATAGGCATCGCATAATACACACATCTATGTTTGTGAGCAAGCAGTGAGGGTCCCCACCGATCTTGAAATCTCGTTTTTTTTCATGGCACAATGTTTTTGTATTTTACATAATGCTTTCATATGTTTTTAATATAGTAAAAAGTGAAAATTTTGAGATTAAACGATCGGTAAAAAAAAGCTTCACATAATACACACACGTTTGTTTGTAACAAAGCTGTAGGCGTCCGAACCTATTAGGAAATCTCGTTTAATTCCCTGTCTTGATGTTAACGTATTTTACATAAGCCTTTTATGTGTTTGTTTGACCGTATTTTAGAGAAAATATTATGTTAAAGGAATCTGTAAAATATAACACAAGATATACACACACCTATGTTTGTGTGTGGGTAGTACAAATCCCAATCTATGTTGAAAATTAGTTTTGAATCCTAGCGCGATGTTTTTGAATTTTTCTTAAGCCATAATTATGTATTTAAGATAATATTAAGTAAAAATATTATGTTTAAAGAATATTTAAAATAGGCATTGCATAATACACACATCTATGTTTGTGAGCAAACAGTGAGGGTCCTTACCGATCTTGAAATCTTGTTCTATTTCATGGCGCAATGTTTTTGTATTTTACTTAATGCATTCATATGTTTTTTAGATCGTAAAAAGTGAGAATTTTGTGATTAAACGATCGGTAAAAACAAGCTTCACATAATACACACACGTATGTTTGTTAGAAAGCTGTAGGCGTCCGAACCTATTAGGAAATCTCGTTTAATTCCCTGTCTTGGTGTTTATGTATTTTACATAAGCAATTTATGTGTTTTTTTGACCGTAATTTAGAGAAAATATTATGTTAAAGGAATCTGTAAAATATAACACAAGATATACACACACCTATGTTTGTGTGTGGGTAGTACAAATCCCAATCTATGTTGAAAATTAGTTTTGAATCCTAGCGCGATGTTTTTGTATTTTTCATAAGCCATAATTATGTATTTAAGATAATATTAAGTAAAAATATTATGTTTAAAGAATATTTAAAATAGGAATTGCATAATACACACATCTATGTTTGTGAGCAAGCAGTGAGGGTCCCCACCGATCTTGAAATCTTGTTTTATTTCATGGCGCAATGTTTTTGTATTTTACTTAATCCATTCATATGTTTTTTAGATCGTAAAAAGTGAAAATTTTGTGATTAAACGATCGGTAAAAAAAAGCTTCACATAATACACACACGTATGTTTGTAAGAAAGCTGTAGGCGTCTGAACCTATTAGGAAATCTCGTTTAATTCCCTGTCTTGATGTTTATGTATTTTACATAAGCCTTGTATGTGTTTATTGTTTGACCGTATTTTAGAGAAAATATTATGTTAAAGGAATCTGTAAAATATAACACAAGATATACACACACCTATGTTTGTGTGTGGGTAGTACAAATCCCAATCTATGTTGAAAATTAGTTTTGAATCCTAGCGCGATGTTTTTGTATTTTTTATAAGCCATAATTATGTATTTAAGCTAATATTAAGTAAAAATATTATGTTTAATAATATTTATAATAGGCATCGCATAATACACACATCTATGTTTGTGAGCAAGCAGTGAGGGTCCCCACCGATCTTGAAATCTTGTTTTATTTCATGGCACAATGTTTTTGTATTTTACATAATGCATTCATATGTTTTTAAGATAATAAAAAGTGAAAATTTTGGGATTAAACTATTGAAAAAAAAAAGCTTCACTTAATACACACACGTATGTTTGTAAGAAAGCTGTAGGCGTCCGAACCTATTAGGAAATCTCGTTTAATTCCCTGTCTTGATGTTTATGTATTTTACATAAGCCTTTTATGTGTTTGTTTGACCGTATTTTAGAGAAAATATTATGTTAAAGGAATCTGTAAAATATAACACAAGATATACACACACCTATGTTTGTGTGTGGGTAGTACAAATCCTAATCTATGTTGAAAATTAGTTTTGAATCCTAGTGCGATGTTTTTGTATTTTTCATAAGCCATAATTATGTATTTAAGATAATATTAAGTAAAAATATTATGTTTAAAGAATAGGTAAAAATAGGCATCGCATAATACACACATCTATGTTTGTGAGCAAGCAGTGAGGGTCCCCACCGATCTTGAAATCTCGTTTTTTTTCATGGCACAATGTTTTTGTATTTTACATAATGCTTTCATATGTTTTTAATATAGTAAAAAGTGAAAATTTTGAGATTAAACGATCGGTAATAAAAAGCTTCACATAATACACACACGTTTGTTTGTAACAAAGCTGTAGGCGTCCGAACCTATTAGGAAATCTCGTTTAATTCCCTGTCTTGATGTTAACGTATTTTACATAAGCCTTTTATGTGTTTGTTTGACCGTATTTTAGAGAAAATATTATGTTAAAGGAATCTGTAAAATATAACACAAGATATACACACACCTATGTTTGTGTGTGGGTAGTACAAATCCCAATCTATGTTGAAAATTAGTTTTGAATCCTAGCGCGATGTTTTTGTATTTTTCATAAGCCATAATTATGTATTTAAGATACTATTAAGTAAATATTATTTTTAAAGAAAAATTTAAAATAGGCATCGCATAATACACACATTTATGTTTGTGAGCAAGCAGTGAGGGTCCTCACCGATCTTGAAATCTTGTTCTATTTCATGGCGCAATGTTTTTGTATTTTACATAATGCATTCAATTTTTTTAGATAGTAAAAAGTGAAAATGTTGTGATTAAACGATCGGTAAAAAAAAGCTTCACATAATACACACACGTATGTTTGTAACAAAGCTGTAGGCGTCCGAACCTATTAGGAAATCTCGTTTAATTCCCTGTCTTGATGTTTATGTATTTTACATAAGCCTTGTATGTGTTTGTTTGACCGTATTTTAGAGAAAATATTATGTTAAAGGAATCTGTAAAATATAACACAAGATATACACACACCTATGTTTGTGTGTGGGTAGTACCAATCCCAATCTATGTTGCAAATTAGTTTTGAATCCTAGCGCTATGTTTTTTGTATATTTCATTAGCTATAATTATGTATTTAAGATAATATTAAGTAAAAATATTATGTTTAAAGAATATTTATAATAGGCATTGCATAATACACACATGTATGTTTGTAAGAAAGCAGTGAGGGTCCCCACCGATCTTATAATCTTGTTTTATTTCATGGCGCAATGTTTTTGTATTTTACGTAATGCATTCATATGTTTTTTAGATAATAAAAAGTGAAAATTTTTTGATTAAAGGATCGGTAAAAACAAGCTTCACATAATACACACACGTTTGTTTGTAACAAACCTGTAGGCGTCCGAACCTATTAGGAAATCTCGTTTAATTCCCTGTCTTGATGTTTATGTATTTTACATATGCAATTTATGTGTTTTTTTGACCGTAATTTAGAGAAAATATTATGTTAAAGGAATCTGTAAAATATAACACAAGATATACACACACCTATGTTTGTGTGTGGGTAGTACAAATCCCAATCTATGTTGAAATCTAGTTTTGAATCCTAGCGCGATGTTTTTGTATTTTTCATAAGCCATAATTATGTATTTAAGATAATATTAAGTAAAAATATTATGTTTAAAGAATATTTAAAATAGGAATTGCATAATACACACATCTATGTTTGTGAGCAAGCAGTGAGGGTCCCCACCGATCTTGAAATCTTGTTTTATTTCATGGCGCAATGTTTTTGTATTTTACTTAATCCATTCATATGTTTTTTAGATCGTAAAAAGTAAAAATTTTGTAATTAAACGATCGGTAAAAACAAGCTTCACCTAATACACACACGTATGTTTGTAAGAAAGCTGTAGGCGTCCGAACCTATTAGGAAATTTCGTTTAATTCCCTGTCTTGATGTTTATGTATTTTACATAAGCCTTGTATGTGTTTGTTTGACCGTATTTTAGAGAATATTATGTTAAAGGAATCTGTAAAATATAACACAAGATATACACACACCTATGTTTGTGTGTGGGTAGTACAAATCCCAATCTATGTTGAAAATTAGTTTTGAATCCTAGCGCGATGTTTTTGTATTTTTTATAAGCCATAATTATGTATTTAAGCTAATATTAAGTAAAAATATTATGTTTAATAATATTTATAATATGCATCGCATAATACACACATCTATGTTTGTGAGCAAGCAGTGAGGGTCCCCACCGATCTTGAAATCTTGTTTTATTTCATGGCACAATGTTTTTGTATTTTACATAATGCATTCATATGTTTTTAAGATAGTAAAAAGTGAAAATTTTGGGATTAAACTATTGAAAAAAAAAAGCTTCACTTAATACACACACGTATGTTTGTAAGAAAGCTGTAGGCGTCCGAACCTATTAGGAAATCTCGTTTAATTCCCTGTCTTGATGTTTATGTATTTTACATAAGCCTTTTATGTGTTTGTTTGACCGTATTTTAGAGAAAATATTATGTTAAAGGAATCTGTAAAATATAACACAAGATATACACACACCTATGTTTGTGTGTGGGTAGTACAAATCCTAATCTATGTTGAAAATTAGTTTTGAATCCTAGCGCGATGTTTTTGTATTTTTCATAAGCCATAATTATGTATTTAAGATAATATTAAGTAAAAATATTATGTTTAAAGAATATTTAAAATAGGCATTGCATAATACACACATCTATGTTTGTGAGCAAACAGTGAGGGTCCTTACCGATCTTGAAATCTTGTTTTATTTCATGGCACTATGTTTTTGTATTTTACTTAATGCATTCATATGTTTTTTAGATCGTAAAAAGTAAAATTTTTGTGATTAAACGATCGGTAAAAACAAGCTTCACATAATACACACACGTATGTTTGTAAGAAAGCTGTAGGCGTCCGAACCTATTAGGAAATCTCGTTTAATTCCCTGTCTTGATGTTTATGTATTTTACATAAGTCTTGTATGTGTTTGTTTGACCGTATTTTAGAGAAAATATTATGTTAAAGGAATCTGTAAAATATAACACAAGATATACACACACCTATGTTTGTGTGTGGGTAGTACAAATCCCAATCTATGTTGAAAATTAGTTTTGAATCCTAGCGCGATGTTTTTGTATTTTTCATAAGCCATAATTATGTATTTAAGATAATATTAAGTAAAAATATTATGTTTAAAGAATAGGTAAAAATAGGCATCGCATAATACACACATCTATGTTTGTGAGTTAGCAGTGAGGGTCCCCACCGATCTTGAAATCTTGTTTTATTTCATGGCGGAATGTTTTTGTATTTTACGTAATGCATTCATATGTTTTTTAGATAATAAAAAGTGAAAATGTTGTGATTAAAGGATCGGTAAAAACAAGCTTCACATAATACACACACGTATGTTTGTAAGAAAGCTGTAGGCGTCCGAACCTATTAGGAAATCTCGTTTAATTCCCTGTCTTGATGTTTATGTATTTTACATAAGCCTTTTATGTGTTTGTTTAAACGTATTTTAGAGAAAATATTATGTTAAAGGAATCTGTAAAATATAACACAAGATATACACACTCCTATGTTTGTGTGTGGGTAGTACAAATCCCAATCTATGTTGAAAATTAGTTTTGAATCCTTGCGCGATGTTTTTGTATTTTTCATAAGCCATAATTATGTATTTAAGATAATATTAAGTAAAAATATTATGTTTAAAGAATATTTAAAATAGGAATTGCATAATACACACATCTATATTTGTGAGCAAGCAGTGAGGGTCCCCACCGATCTTGAAATCTTGTTCTATTTCATGGCGCAATGTTTTTGTATTTTACATAATGCATTCATATGCTTTTTAGATCGTATAAAGTGAAGATATTGTGATTAAAGGATCGGTAAAAACAAGCTTCACATAATACACACACGTATGTTTGTAACACAGCTGAAGGCGTACGAACCTATTAGGAAATCTCGTTTAATTCCTTGTCTTGATGTTTATGTATTTTACATAAGCCTTTTATGTGTTTGTTTGACCGTATTTTAGAGAAAATATTATTTTAAAGGAATCTGTAAAATATAACACAAGATATACACACACCTATGTTTGTGTGTGGGTAGTACAAATCTTAATCCCAGTAAACCACAGTTTTTTCACATGTACCGACAGGAATTGAATAACCTGCAATACATTATCCTTATGGGAATATGAAAAAACCGGCAACATAGCTATTTCTAAGAAAAATAAAAGTCCCCTCCTCTACTTCTCCTCATCTCTTCTAGGTAAAATATCTCACCAGACTTGATGCATGCTGTATGTGATATAATATATTTTGTTGACAATTTTGTTCTTTCTATCTGAATATTATTCAAAAAATAAAATAGTTGAAAAGTTATACAAATAAAATATTACGATAAAAAAATATACACAATGAAATAATTTTAAACAATAGTTGGTGAATCAAATGAACTAATAAATCTCTGGATATTAAAATTATTTTGAATTAAATGTAATAATGCAATTGAAATATTTCATAGTCTTTATGTAGTGTTATAAATTGTATACCTAAATTGCGATGTGTTGTTGCAGCTAATGCAGGACACACTCGCTACTAGAAGTAGAATGCTGTTCAAGTTATTATCATTACGTCGCGAGAAGAATTTGTAACTCGTATTCATGGTATATTTTTTTAGGTTGCAATTTTAGAAGATAAGATACACTTGCACTTTCTTAAAAAAAAAAAAAAAAAAACTATACCATCGATTTTAGTGATTATTGATTATTTTGTGATAAATATATTAATATATATTATGTCAAATTTATTTTTAAACACGTAAAACAAAAGTTTAAATTATATTACTTTACTAATTATAAATCAATGATAAATAAAATTCAGTTATATCAGAAATCATAATATTATAATGCTTCGCGTGTCTTTTTATTTCCCTAATAACCACAATATTTATATTATATCAAAATATATAATATTATAACAAAATTTATCAATGTTGCAAACATTGTAACATCAGTCAATATGTATTTATTATAGAGATCAAGTTTTTGGTTGTTTACTAAACGTGGTGAGCGTCGACTTGGTCAAGAAATAAGACAGGATGTGTTTGATATTACAGATAATAGGTATGAGGGGAACAGAGCGCTGAAATAACAGACAGTAGAACGGGCATACAGTGTTGCTTTTCGTTCTATTGTTGTGCAGGTTATTCAATTCCTGTCGGTACATTGCAAGTACTTTTCCGATGCAAGAATGTCAGTACCAGTGACGTCACATGAGCTGGGAGTGACACTCTTACATCGAAAAAGTACTTGCAAACTACTTGTGAAAAGCTGTTGTTTACTGGGATCTATGTTGAAAATTAGTTTTGAATCCTAGCGCGATGTTTTTGTATTTTTCATAAGCCATAATTATGTATTTAAGATAATATTAAGTAAAAATATTATGTTTAAAGAATAGGTAAAAATAGGCATCGCATAATACACACATCTATGTTTGTGAGCAAGCAGTGAGGGTCCCCACCGATCTTGAAATCTTGTTTTATTTCATGGCGCAATGTTTTTGTATTTTACATAATGCATTCATATGTTTTTTAGATAGTAAAAAGTGAAAATGTTGTGATTAGAGGATCGGTAAAAACAAGCTTCACATAATACACACACGTTTGTTTGTAACAAAGCTGTAGACGTCCGAACCTATTAGGAAATCTCGTTTAATTCCCTTTCTTGATGTTTATGTATTTTACATAAGCCTTTTATGTGTTTTTGTTTAAACGTATTTTAGAGAAAATATTATGTTAAAGGAATCTGTAAAATATAACACAAGATATACACACACCTATGTTTGTGTGTGGGTAGTACAAATCCCAATCTATGTTGAAAAATATTTTTGAATCCTAGCGCGATGTTTTTGTATTTTTTATTAGCTTTAATTATGTATTTAAGATGGGGCATCGGAATTGATTAGAATTGGAAATGGTTAGAATCGGAAATGGTTAGAAAAAATAAGAGTGGTGGGGATGAGTTCGATGAGACGACGTCAGTGGTGGGGGGTGTCTTATTTTATAATAATATGGCAACATGGCATTGCATTTTATTTATTACATAGTGGAATTGATTAGAATGGGAATTGGTTAGAATCGGCATTGGTTCGAAATATATTTTTATTTATTTTATTGAGTGGAATTGATTAGAATGGGAATTGGTTAGAATCGGAACTGGTTAGAAAGAAATTTTCATTTATTTTATTGAGTGGAATTGATTATAATAGGAATTGGTTAGAATCGGAACTGGTTAGAAAGAAATTTTCATTTATTTTATTGAGTGGAATTGATTAGAATGGGAATTGGTAAGAATCGGAACTGGTTAGAAAGAAATTTTTATTTATTTTATTGAGTGGAATTGATTAGAATGGGAATTGGTTAGAATCGGAACTGGTCAGAAAAATATTTTTATTTATTTTATTGAGTGGAATTGATTAGAATGGGAATTGGTTAGAATCGGAATTGGTTAGAAAGATATTTTCATTTTTTTTATTGAGTGGAATTGATTAGAATAGGAATTGGTTAGAATCGAAACTGGTTAGAAAGAAATTTTCATTTATTTTATTGAGTGGAATTGATTAGAATGGGAATTGGTTAGAATCGGAACTGGTTAGAAAGAAATTTTTATTTATTATATTGAGTGGAATTGATTAGAATGGGAATTGGTAAGAATCGGAACTGGTTAGAAAAATATTTTTATTTATTTTATTGAGTGGAATTGATTAGAATGGGAATTGGTTAGAATCGGAATTGGTTAGAAAGATATTTTCATTTTTTTTATTGAGTGGAATTGATTAGAATGGGAATTGGTTAGAAATATATTTTTGTTTATTTTATTGAGTGGAATTAGTTAGAAGGATATGTTATTTACGCGCGTCTTATTTAAAACTTTATTTAATCGTTATCTACTGTATTATTTGCTATTTAAAAGCATCAAACTATTATTGGGAATATAACTACAGAATTTAAGCATACATATTAAAGCCAACGCCATGTTGGATCAATCAATATTATACGCCGCATAGGAAAATGACTCGTTTTGCCAGTTCAAAAATAGTAAACAATATTTTTGAGAGCATTAATGCTGTTAATAGGATAAATTAGAATCTCAGATATGCGAGAAAAATAATAATAACAGAATATTGACCGTTTTTACAAATAAAAGTGCAAAATCTGAAGTTTGTCCTATGCTGAGCAATGTTGTTCATTGATCCAGTATGGCGTCGAAGCGCAATCAGTATGACGTCATGCGAAAACTTACTCTGTAATCTATTTTTATCGCTTAATTTTATTGCTGAGGGCTGAGGCTGTGCTGTAGAAATTTAGACTTTAAGTAAATTTAGGGCACATAGTATTGTGTGTTTTCTGTAAAATATATTCTTTCATGCAAACGCCGCATCATACATTTTTTTCTCTACTTTATGTTTTATAAATTAATTATACAGTGGGTAATAAATTGGTTATATTTTGTTATGTGTTTTCAATTCAATGAATTTCAAAGGTTTGTACCGTCAACGTAACTTGTTAGTATAAATGTTATTTCTTCAGTGGGAAACAGTTCAGTTAGCTCTCCACATCATAAATAACATTGTATTGTATACATATAACAAATTTATTCTTAAAAACGTCTTAAAAGTAATTTTTAGCTACTTTTCTACGTGTAGACTTACGATAAAAAAATAATGAATTTTACTTGTTACAAAAATAAGAGTGAAATAAATAGGTTCAGGAGCGTAGCCAGGATTTACACTGTTACGGTGGGGGGTTGGTCGGGTACAGCAAACGCTGAAAGAGCCACATAAGTTTATGATATGCATAAGATACACTCCCCCTTTTGGGAGCGTGGGGTATATTTCTGTCTCTTTTTTTGGCTGCAAGAATAGAAAATTAAGGGTTTTCAGCAAATTTGTTCTCTTTAATTTTTTTTTATTTATTATAGGCCAAATTATTATTATACATAAGTATAGTCAAATTCTTTAAAGATAACAAATTATTATGAAAATATTTATTACAATTATATTAAAAAGAGTTTGTTATGAGCAGATAACTTTTTTTCTGTGTTCTTTACATTGACAACATAAATTACGTAATTTAAGATGCACTTATTTTAAATTCATAAATATGTTGTTACTTTAGAACTGTGGAAAAAAAGCTATGAAACAAAAAAGAACCAACTTGCATATTATTCAATGCAATAAATTACGATATTATTGCTAAAATGGGCTAGCATAATATTTTATTTTTTTACTAAGTACATTTTTTATTATTTTTTTTTCTACTTTAATATACTATTTAATAATTAAAAGCAACATATTACCCACTGATTCTGAATAATTACTGTTATTAAAAAAAGCATATTAAAAAAGAGCAAAATATATATTTATAATATTATAATGATAACAATTATTATTGCATTATTTGTCATTAACATGGAAGATTATATTTTACAAAACACACACAGAATTATTTGTCACCTAGGGCACAAAAAATTGTTTGTAACTAAGTGTTGCTTTCAGCTTTTGCTGTAACCGACCAACCTCCCACCGTCCCAGTGTAAATCCAGGCTACGCTCTTGAACCTTACACCTTTATTTTTGTAACAAGTAAAATTTATTATTTTTTTATCGTAAGTCTACACGTAGAAAAGTAGCTAAAAATTACTTATTAGACGTTTTTAAGAATAAAATTGTTATATGTATACAATGTAATGTTATTTATGATATGGAGAGCTAACTGAACTGTTTCCCACTAAAGAAATAACATTTATACTAACAAGTTACGTTGACGGTTCAAACCTTTGAAATTCAGTTGTTAGTTTGTACTGAAGAGTTACATCTATGTAACTGAACAATTTGTAGAATTTTTGTTTCCCGTGAAGGAAAAAAAAAAATACAAAATATAACCAATTTATTACCCACTGTATAATTAATATATAAAGCATAAAGTGAAGAAAAAAATGTATGATGCGACGTTTGCATGAAAGAATATATTTTACAGAAAACACACAATACTATGTGCCCTAAATTTACTTAAAGTCTAAATTTCTACAGCACAGCCTCAGCCCTCAGCAATAAAATTAAGCGATAAAAATAGATTACAGAGTAAGTTTTCGCATGACGTCATACTGATTGCGCTTCGAAGCCATACTGGATCAATGAACAACATTGCTCAGCATAGGACAAACTTCAGTTTTTGCACTTTTATTTGTAAAAACGGTCAATATTCTGTTATTATTATTTTTCTCGCATATCTGAGATTCTAATTTATCCTATTAACAGCAATAATGCTCTCAAAAATATTGTTTACTATTTTTGAACTGGCAAAACGAGTCATTTTCCTATGCGGCGTATGATATTGATTGATCCAACATGGCGTTGGCTTTAATATGTATGCTGAAATTCTGTAGTAATATTCTGAATATTAGTGTGATGCTTTTAAATAGCAAATAATACAGTAGATAACGTTTAAATAAAGTTTTAAATAAGACGCGCGTAAATAACATATCCTTCTAACCTATTCCACTCAATAAAATAAACAAAAATATATTTCTAACCAATTCCCATTCTAACCAATTCCCATTCTAATCAATTCCACTCAATAAAAAAAATGAAAATATCTTTCTAACCAATTCCGATTCTAACCAATTCCCATTCTAATCAATTCCACTCAATAAAATAAATAAAAATATTTTTCTAACCAGTTCCGATTCTAACCAATTCCCATTCTAATCAATTCCACTCAATAAAATAAATAAAAATTTCTTTCTAACCAGTTCCGATTCTAACCAATTCCCATGCTAATCAATTCCACTCAATAAAATAAATAAAAATATCTTTCTAACCAGTTCCGATTCTATTCAATTCCCATTCTAATCAATTCCACTCAATAAAATAAATGAAAATTTCTTTCTAACCAGTTCCGATTCTAACCAATTCCTATTCTAATTAATTCCACTCAATAAAATAAATGAAAATTTCTTTCTTACCAGTTCCGATTCTAACCAATTCCCATTCTAATCAATTCCACTCAATAAAATAAATAAAAATATATTTCGAACCAATGCCGATTCTAACCAATTCCCATTCTAATCAATTCCACTATGTAATAAATAAAATGCAATGCCATGTTGCCATATTATTATAAAATAAGACACCCCCCACCACTGACGTCGTCTCATCGAACTCATCCCCACCACTCTTATTTTTTCTAACCATTTCCGATTCTAACCATTTCCAATTCTAATCAATTCCTGTGACCCGTGTGTAAGTACAGTAATCCTCCCAAATAAATGTGACAGAGGTTGTGTAAAAGTTTCCCCATATATATTTAACATTGAAACATGAACCGACGCCCCCGGTATCCCGAGGGCCTCGCATGAACGCTGTGGTCAGTTTTATTCGGGAGAATTGTAAATACATAAAAATTATCGGACAGAACTTACATTGAAATTGTTTCTTTGCTGCAATGAGTTCTTATTGTAAATACTCTCCACTGTAGGTTGAACTGTCATCATAGTCACGTAATCGTCATGTTGTGTTGTGGTTGTTGATTCAGGTCTCACTTCTAGTCTACTGGAGGTGTTGGTGCTCTATAAGCAAACATTTTAAGTATACTTGTGGTCTTCATTAACGTAACATCAACGGAAATGCCACTTTAAGAAAAAAAAAGTTTTTCTTTTTTAATTAACTGGATATTTATAAAATAATTAAGTCCTTCATTTGCTGGATATAAAATGCGCAGAAAGAATTAAAAGTTCCTCATTTGACTAATGATGTCTAACTAAGTCGGTAACCAACTACCTTAATGCGCCTATGTTCTCAAGAGAGAAAAAAAGTGACAAAAGAAAGAAAATAACTTTTTGTTTGTTTTGTTTTGCATGCACGTAACGATTTGTGATTCAATTCATTCAATCCAGATAAATTATTTTATACTTTTATAGATATTAAGAAGCACTGCTATACAAGTGAAACTCAAATTCTGTACTTCTGTGGATATTACTTAACAATTGTTCAATACTAGATCCATAGACGTATACAATAATACCTCACATATGTACCGTCGTGTAACTGAACATTTCATGTCATGTAATCCCACCCCAGTTACTCTGCTGGGATAAACATTAAACGTTACACAAGACTCTTCTTTGGCAAAGTTATTGGGTTCCTTATCTTTAAAAAGCACGTCCCATAATTGTTGATCAATCAGTTTGCCAGTTACGCATGATGTGAAGGTTCTATTTAAATTTACGTCCCTCTGAGCCGTGAAGTAACCGTTAAATATTGCTGATTTTACGTAGAACTGTAGATCTAATTAGAAATGGAACACAATTTATTAAAAATACATATTTTATTAATTGATTAATCAGCTCAAAAATGTAGTTGTGAACAACAAAATCGCAATTAATGGCACATATATACAGATGAAAAAATACACACTGTCTTCTCATAATAATAATATAGTAATATAATATAGTAATAGTATATATATAATATATAGTAATAAAACTCACCGTGCTAGTTTGAAAATTATAATGTTTATTTTTTATTATTTTATTTTATTTTAGAAAACTATAAACAGCTTCAAGTAGATCTAAATACAGCACGTATAATAAGCCATATATTATACCCTAACAATTAAGTGAGTGCAAAAAAAAAAAATAATAATAATAATAATAATAATATATTATTATTATCATTGAGTATAATTATGCTATTTGTGAGTGATGACTGGAAATATGTTACTATGCAAGTCACAGCAAATATTATATATTTCATTTTTGTCACCTTTTCTCTTCGATGTAATTGTTTTCACTGATTTACTGATACAATTAATTTGCTCTCGAGTTTCAATGGACGCAGGTATCATCCCCCACTTGCAACATGCAGACCAGATTTGCTGTACACTATGAATCTAAAATATTAAAACAACAAATTATTAAATGTCTGTTTTATACTAACCTTTAACGTGACAAATATAATGTCCTGTGCGCATATTAAGAATAACTTAAACTGTATATGAAAATAAACAATTTTAACTGTGTTCAAAATTAAATTATTGAATTTGGTAGATTTTGAAAGTCAGGAGGTTCTCAGCGCCATAATAAAACCCTTACGGTGTTATATACTGTCAAGTTAATAATAATAATTACCTTGGCTGCTGATAACAGGTATTGTTTGTCCCCGCAATTTGTAATTAAAAGTCCATCTTTTACAATATCAACTGAAATGTGAAATGTGGTATTACTTGGTAGAAATAAATATTTTATTGGTTTGCAAGGAATGATAATTAAAGTAATTTGTAAAAAAAAAAAAAAAAAAAAAAAATTGAAACACAAAGTTGATATTGTTTGTATCGACAGCTACTAACGGCGAAACGATGGATTTGTTTCAAGATTATAAAATATCTACTGAAAGACCTTCTTAATAAAAATTTCCAATTTACCAATATCGTCAATTTATTTCAATACTTTTGATTATTGACTTACGCTAGTAAGTTTTAAGTCTCTTAACCGTAATAGGATTTTAAAACGATAGTTAAATATACGCGTACGTTAATAAATATAGAGAAATCAATTAAATTTAACTTACCTAATAGTGACTCCTAAATTTAAAAAAAGTGCAGGTATATATTATATAAGGTTTTTGCTTTTTTATCATAGTATCTAATTTAGTCATTTTTTTAATATTATGATTTATATTATTAATTATTAAACATAAAATTATTATTATTTTACATTAAATTGTTGTTAAAAATGTAATTGAAAAAGTAAACCAACCGTTAAGACCTTGGTCTTGGTTGGATGTATTAAAGGCATACAAACATAAAACAACACGTTTTTTTGAATCATTAAACACAAAATGGGATCTACAAAACTGATGGGAACTTTTACCAGAATGTGAATGTGGCCCCACAAGAGAGCGTGAAAAAACTGTAAAGTATGCAATTTGCGTGAATATTTCTGTTTAGACGTCAGAAACAGGCAAAAATTAGTAATAAAATGTTGTGAGGGTTGCATAAATCGAAATTATCTGATCACTGCTACAGTTGGGTTTTGAGACCAATTAATGTTATTTATGTAAGTTCCATCATGTGTTTTGTGATATAAATGCTTATGTTTTCATGTTGTCTATGCCTTTAAGTTTTCAATTCAATAAAAAATTTACTTTAATTAAAATGAAATATAATAAAAAAAGATAACTTACACTTAGAGAAGAGCAAAATTTTTTCGGACACTTGAAGTACCCTGCCTTATAAAGAGCCACGAGGTTAGCAGAATAGATTGAATCTTGAGATGACTTTTAATAAACGTAAATTACTATGATTAGTACGTATTAGAATTACAATGCATAAGTGTATGGTATAAAAATGTAAATTTCATACGATATGTGTAAAAATATTATGAACCAACCAATGCGTTGGTAGAGTTTTGGAAATGATGTGTGTAAAATAATAATAATAATAAAATTGAATCATGTATTTGATATAGCAACTCAATCTAATTACTGAGAAAGACTAAAAAATTTAAGGAGTGATTTTATTTTGTATTCTGAAAGAGAGTCATTGTTTTTAATTTATTGCAGTGCGATTTGCTAATTTTATAGTCCAATTAATGTAATTAATTTTGCAACGTGTAAAATTGCAATCTTGCATTCATATGCGGTTCATTTTAGTGTTTAATTAATATCTTATTTAAAATTGGAACGATAAATAATTTTAATTTAATTTTAACAAGGAAAGGTTTTGTGACCTTAACGCACAAAATATTGTATAAATGATTGTAAGAACAACAATGAAAGCATTGAATTATATACATAATTATACCTGATTTGAAGCAGGGTCCACCCCTTTGTAAAGAATTATAAACAGAAACACGGCGGTCCAACATTTAGTTAACATCATTCACGAGAACAAGAACAATATTAAAAACAACTTTTGAAATATAAGTTTCATTGCCTTGTTAAGCGGAAATACCATTATCTGTAAAGAGTATTATGCCAGGAAATAAAGTTAAAAAAAAAAAAATCAATACAGAGCATTCCATGCAGTTCTATATGTCAGCCTTCATTATGCTTGAGGTGGGAGGTATAAAACTTTGCTTTATACCAGGACCAGAGTTAAATCCTGGCTTTAATTATACAGTATAAATATTCAGAATATTTATTCAGATATAAGATATAGTGTACTGTGATTTTACTTTAATAATTATGTGTAATACGTTTAAATGCAATGAAAAAAATACTCTGACTATTGACTATTGCATATTGTTTAAATAAAAGTCAGGGGACCATGTAAGTGGATTTGCGTCTTTTTTGGTCTCTAATACAAACCATTTATTATATTTGATGCTTAACCGTTTTATGGTGAACAATCCACTCTATCTCTTTCTTACATTTTTCAAAGCTCACATGCCCCAAAGACCAGAATTATACTAATTAAAGAAGTGAAACGACTTGACTTTCAATATTAGGTGCAATTCATAAGTATTACACTGATATATATACAGGAAAAATAAAATGATTCTTGAATTTAAATAAACAAAACACCTTTTTACGGCTGTTTTCTCACATTTTGCATGGCTGACATGTCCTAAAAGACCAGAGTCATATTAATTAAAGAAGTGAAACGAATTGACTTTCAAGTTTAGCTGATAATCATAGGTATTACACTGATCTTTAGAAAAAAAATTATACATTTGAATTAAAATATGCAACACATTTTTTCGATTTTTTTTCCTTACATTTTTCTAAACTCACAGAATCGTGAAATATATTATCATAATCATGTATGTATACATACTAATACATTATAATTACAAAGGGGAAAAATAAAAAAAAATAACGCTATGCCAATTTATAATCAGGCAACTATCATTGCTATAAGTAAACAGTACTTAAATTAAATTATAATCATAAGCAATCTTTAAAATAAAGTAAAATTTATTACAAATATTAACAACATTTTATAATAAGTCAAGTCGAGTTGGTAAAATCTGGAATTTCAGTTGATATATTCAAGTTAGAATTTGTTCGGTCTTCTTACACTTGTGTGTTGACTTTAACAACTCCAACACACTTTGCATCTTCTCCTTGATCTCCAGATATTCACTTTCTCGAATGTAAATTTTACGTTCAGGTATTTCTTTCTGAAAGAAATAGTGAAACTAATTTGTAAAATAAAACTCTTTCTGAATAATTTTTTAAAGCTCAACATCGTAAAATTTTAAATTAATATATCTTATATTCTAATGTACAGTACTTCAACGTAGAGTACTCTTTTAGAGTACTCTACTTCAACGTAGTTGTAGTTTCTACTGACAACTAAAATATCTGCATTACATAATGCAGCAAGATTTAAATGCTTTCCTGGATCACTGTTTCCATGAATTGAGGAGTACGCTGTTCAAGTAAACAATAATAAAACAATTATTTATCACAGCAAAATAAGTGTTTAGCAAAAATTTATTATATTCAAGCTTTGACTGATATTCCAATTTTTGGGCTTAAAACAACACCTGAGGAAGACAAGAAATTTTTAGGGGTGATTTTTTTTTTTTTTTTTTTATGAGATGACCAACATATTACATTAATATATTAGTCATACTCTAAATAAGGGTGCATTAATTCGGTTGCGAAACCTAACTTATTTAAGATAATCACTTTTGAGTTATTATGAGCAGCTAAAATAATGCATTTTAGCAGATTATTAACAATAGCTATTTCAACTTAAAATAGCATAAAATAACTTAAAACAGCTATTTTTTAAAATGTGAAAAAATGCATTATTTTAAATTTATAATACATAATTATCATTATTCACAAAACGTGAATTTTTTTTTTGAAAGGTTGAGGCCTGATACATAGCTTTAGCTGCTCATAATATCTCATAAGTGTTGATCTGCCATGTAATAGGTTAGAATTTATAAAACTGAAGTAATACAATCTTTTGTAGAGTGTTAATATTTTATGATATAATTACCTGACACATGGCATTGATCTGTTTCAATGCACCATTGATATCTTCCACACCAATCTTGTTACGCGATGCAAAGTTTAAACAGGTGTAAGCTTGCATTCCCATTTGGTTATTAGGTTCTCCAGGCATCCATAGGTCATCAATGAACTTGACCTTGTCAGGACATGTCATAAACTCACGGTTCAAGTTTTGATCGAAATAATCAGAACTGAACTGATTATCTTTACTTGAAAATATATCTGTAATATAAAATGCAATGTTATTATTAAGCTAAAACTTTACCAAAACAACCTATAATTTTTTTTTTCGGTTTTTAATAACCGCAGTTCCTGAACAGGTAATCCTCGAAAACTGATTCTTGAGAACAACTTCTATGAACTGCTTATAAAAACCGGTTCCAATCCCTGATTAAAAAAAAAAAAAAAAAAAAAAATCCTGCCCAATAAGTTTTATAATAATGTTATTTCCAAATGGACTCTCTCTCTCTACACACACATATAATATATATATATATATATATATATATATATATATATATATATATATATATATATATATATATATATATATATATATATATATATATATATATATATATATATATATATATATATACATATGACTGATATTGAAATTTTGAATATCAAGCGAGGTGACATGATGATAAAAAAAAATCATTTTTGTCTTACCTTCTATAAGACACTGGGCTTTCACTCGCTGCTTGATTTGACGATAAAATAACACATTTTAAAAACTTGTCTCTTATATAAGTTAATAAAAATACTTGATTGAGTTTTGAGGGATAAAAATAATTGAGTATTTTTATTAACTTATATAAGTGACAAGTTTTTAGTCTTGTGTTATTTTGTCGTCAAATCAAGCAGCGAATGAAAGCCCAGTGTCTTATAGAAGGTAAGACAAAAATTAATTTTTTACCACTATATGATTGAGATCTTATAGCCAATATATGAAATCAATATTTTTTACTATATATTTTTTACTTAAGTAAGCTTGAGCCCAATTAACAAATATATTTAAAAAAAAATCCAAATAATCAAATTTGAATAAATTGCTAATCTAAATAAATGAATTCCAAATAGCATAAATATTTTATATAAAAATAATTTTCAATAACCGTCGACTATTTATAGGAAGAATTGCTATAGGAGAATAATAATTATAAACTATAAAACCTGAGGCATTCTTGTAAGCATCGCAAACACAATTGAGCTCTGTTCTTGACTCGATGAATGCGGGTCGCATACCGAGTCCACAACAAAAGTGCCATGCCTTTGTTGAGACGATCTGCAACGTAAAAAAAAAAAAAAAAAAGTGAAATAATGAAATAGGAACATCTTGTGAGAGGAAGAACGTTATCTCGTTTCAGTCGAAAACACTAGAGCTTGTTCTATAAACTACACACAAATATTAAGCCAGCTTCGAAAATGTTCCTTTGTTAAAAACAGCTGCTTATGACGTCGTTACCTGTTTACTACGTTTATACATATGGTCGATCATTGCTATTTCTTCTTTTAGAACTTTGAACTTGATAAGAATGAAAGAAACTTCCCAAAAAAAGTTTCAGTCTCAATATGCGACTCGCTTTTACCGGCTCAAAAAAACAATATCAACCAATGAATATGTCTTATTTTGTTGGTCAGCCAATCACTGTTATTGAGATTCACTTTACTTTACAAAACGAGCTTAGTAATGTTTGACCATATAAATACATTAGTATAACTTTCATTTTCATTAGGTTAAAATAAATTGCAATACTCAAATCTATTTTAATCACGCTGTTTTAAATTAACCACCTCACCACCTCCTTTTTTTTATAATACACAGCGTTTATACTTTATCTTCAAAAATAGAGATTTTACAGCGTAGTAAAATATGAAAAAAATATTTTATTTAATTTTAATTTTGAACAATATTAATTCAGAATATCACATAACTTACTTTTATTTTACTAAGTAAAATAAGTTTGTTCCCACAGTGCGAAATAAGAAGACCATCTTTTTCTGGAACTGAAATATTACTATGATTTGATACACAAAATATTTATTGTCAAATGCCAATATTAATTATTGTACTATATTATTAATGTCTATAGTTAAAAAACAAAATATTTCTTGTGTACACTGAGAGACACTAGCAGTCAGAGGCACACATTAGCTTAAAACTGGTACTCACATATTTTTTTTTATGTGTTTTCACTAAAACATGCATGATTCACATTTAAATTATGTGTAAGTGCAACTAAAATTGTCTAAAATCTGCTGCTATACTGTTTAAGCATTTTGAATGTGTATGCTCACTATACCAGTGTATTATGGGTTGTGAAATTATGGTAAGTGAAATATGTTTAGGAAGAAACCATAATATATACTTTTTTTACTCCTCATACTTGCATCAACAAGTATTATTAGTATTATTAGTTTTATTGCCTCTATAAGTTTGTATATTTAATGAAAACATACTCATACTTTGACGCACAATCAAATGAATCACGACAAAATGCTTTAATGTTCTGAATTTCTATGATATCGTAATTATTCCAGATTCTCCAATGCATTGTGTACAAATATGAAGGCAAAAGATCGAAATAAAAGGGAAAATAAATCTTACTTGTTTTCATGCCGGCATATTTGAAATCTTTAATCTAAAAATTTAAGACTTAATGTTAATATATTTTTTTTCTTATTGTTATTATTCGTTTCGGTGACTGAATGATCGAAAGAGAATTCGATCAATTATTTTCTTTATTGACTTCCTTTGCGATCACTTTACCTTATTCTTGTCACAAGTAAAAGCTTCGCATATATCATCCTTGTAAACGAGAGCTTTCTTGTAATTTATACTTAATTCACCATAAGGCGGTAATGGACTTTTTATGCTTAGTACAATCTGCAACAAGTATGCTAAATCATGTGAAAACTATAACATTTTATTATAACACAGTGACCCAGCAAAAGCCAAAGATCTAGGGTCAAAAGATTCAGTCAGCTAGAATTCCTAGTGACATGTGCTTATAATTCTGAGTAAAAATACAGAGTAACACGAATGCTTAATTTTGCCAAACCTTTTTACCCGTGTAAAATAGGCACTAAATTATAAGTCAAAAGCTTTTGTGTTCATTTTTTTAATTTTTAATTACTGTATAATATATATGTTTGTTTTTTCTATCAAACCTCTGGCGAGGTACAACTTATGCTAGTTATTTACATATTTACAATGCATTTATACTGAATTTACACTCCCGAGACTTCCGAAACCCTATTAAGATTCACGGGTTCTTCCATGGCGGGTCGGCCATGGCCTGGCAAATCCTTTCCGGCATTCACCTTTTACATACCGAGGAAACCATGGAAACCTCGGTCAGGAAGGTCGGCAATGGATTCCCTGAAATATCCATTACCTCCCGAATGCACTGTGGATTCCCGGTGACTCAAGTTTTTGTTTGTGAAAAATCTCGTTACCCGGGAAAATCGAAACCCGGGAATCGAACCCGTGTCCCCTCGCGGACGAGTCAGACACGCATCCACTAAGCTACCAGTGCTCGATTTTTTATTATAAAAATAAGTTATAATATATTTACGATTTTTGGCGTTTTTTTTTTTTATTTATTAACTAGTAGATTACTATTTATTTATTTTTTATGAATAATTGCATAGCTAATAATAACTAAATAATTTTATTACACCAAAGTAACTTACCTGTAAAATGCCTAAGACTTGAACAGAATTATACGTATACGAAAGCTTTGACATTGCTACATACTGATTAGTATGAAATCAAGCACAATACGTAGATCACTGCACGTTGAAAAGTGTAAACAAGTTATGAGGAAAAAGCCTTTACGGACTCTACGTTCTCATACCTTGAATATCATAAAACTATATAACATGATCATTGATGCAAATCAATTCATACAGTCGAAAATATTATAAATAAAAAATATAATATTGATTAAATAGAAAAAAAAAATCAATAACAAGTAAAACAGGAAACAGCTTGTAATTGTATATTTATTTTTGTAAATTTATTTAAATATTTATAATATTGAAATTATAGTCCTAATATTTTACGATGTCACAAATATATAGCACACAAAGTTGAATTATATTTTTAGCAGCAAATAATATAATATAAGTAAGTGGACTCGAAAGAGTTATATGGCTGGTTCGTATCTCGTAAAATTCAAAATTTGAATTTTGACCTCCTTCTTTTTACTTCATATCATATTAAAGTCAATAGAAGATGTCAATATCAGACAAGGGAGCAAATAATTATTTGAATATAGAGCAAAGACCTTATTTACAAAGACGTACACCTTAAAATCTTTTCATTGAGTTGCTGAAAAAAAAAAGTTGCAGGTGCATATAAATTCTGTAATTTGCAATAGTTAAGCATTAACCTGAAACAGGTATTAGTATACTTAATACAATAATACCTAATCCAGGTAAAATGTATTTAAATAAAAGTGTGACTCACATAGGTTAAATTTCACCTCTATAGATATTTTAGTATATCAATATCGGTTCAAACCTATTGCAAATTAGTATAATTACTGGATTAATGTACTGTACCTGCATTAGTATAGTAACTTTCCACCGTGTACCCTGAAGTACACCAGGGTGCAAAATAAAAGATTTTTCTGCTTTCTGTACAACTTTACGTATAGTCAAATCACCGTGGTACAAAATTGCTACTTTCCCTGTGAGTGTTTAGCAATCTGCATTACAGTTATGTTGTGAGAGTTACCTATACATATATGTACATACACAAGGCGCTTCAAAGAAAATCAGTGTGCTAATCTTGAAATATGGTATTGCAAAAGCAAAACAACGTCAATCAGAATCCCCACTCACCCCTATTTGAATGGGTGATGTGATCATATATAATGTCAGTAAGGGATTTTTTTTTAATGATTTATCTTTTTTTTTTAACAATCATAAGCAGAAACCATGCTCATACACGGAGAAAAATAAAAAGTTGAATAAATTTTTTTACTGTTTACTGTTACTTTCTATACGAGTCAATTACAAAAATAGACATAACAATAGTAGAACCTAGCTAAACTCCCTAAACTCCTAAACTCAACTTTGAGACTCTTAATTTTCAAAGTGGGGTTCCTTTTGATGTAAAGTTTATGATGACAACCAGTGTACATACTCGATGTAAGTGCATGGGTGTATAGCTTTTGTGGCTTCTAAATAAGTTATTAAAAAAACAAATATGTATTTTATTATTAATAATAATGAAAATAATTAATTTAATTTCATCCTTACCTTACTTGTAAATAAAAGTATAAAAAATAAAGTTAACATAATTTTCAGAACTTCTCTGTCGTCATTTAAATTTCTCACCATACAATATTCAAACTATCTCGCTAGCTAACTAACTATATAAATATTAAATATATTTTTTTATTTATTGTAATGTTTGAAATTCTCTCATTAGAGCATAGCTTTTTTTTTATAATAAACAATTTGCACTCTTTTGCTCGTATATTGTTTTTTATAAACAATTAGTATTAAAGTTTTTTTTAAATAATATTTCATCCTGTCATGATTTTAAAAAAAAAAACATTGTTTTATTGTCACTATTATTTTATTTTAACTCGTTACGAAATCAAACCAAGGTCGAAACCTTATTGGCTACTCTATAACTCAATTAATATACTTATTTTACATGAATCAATGCATAAACTCTGAATTATTTTAATATACATCATATTATGTATCATATTTATTGTATGTAACAAAAACTCACAATGATAATAAACATTTCCAAAAATAATAATAATTGAATCAAATAAAAAATGTCATATTTTTAACAAAGGTAAATACAGTAGATACTTAATTAATAATTTTTTTTTTCATTTGCATATTTTTTAAGGTTTATAGTTACAATGTGAAACATAAATATATAGCTGCGGAGTAAATAAAAAGGTAGCACTAAATGTATGTATGTACAGTACGTTATATTCATTGTGACGTTTCATTTCCGTAAATATATTAGACATATTGTATAGTACTTGTAATCCATTAGTCTGATTCTATTATTTATGATGCGTTTTAAACATAAAGTCTTAAATGATCATAAGAATAAGATTTCTTTATTGACTCAGGTATAAGAATGAGATTTCTTTATTGACCCAGGCAGTTCATAGTAACATGTGGTACAACAAGCGTTGGTCTTCTCAATTATTTACAATAAATTATAATAAAAGACATAAACAAAAATATACTCATTGTCGATAAAACAATAAAATACAAGGAATAGGATATACTGACTAAGTGAAACGAAAATTCAAAATTACAAAAAAAAGGGGGATTAATATTGTTCAACAGTATAAAATTGTAGATTTGAATGTGCATCAGCAAATCAATATCATCAATACTCCTATAAAAAGTTATTAATTATCGAAAATCTACCACTAATAATGTATAATCGATCACCTTTATTCAAAAATACAATTAAAACGGCGAGGTTTAAGCCTGTAAGTAGAAATTAGAAAAGGGGTTAGAAATGTCAGAAAAACTAGACAATTTTTAAAATATGAGAGATTTTGAACAGTTCTTAATAATCTTAACAAATTTTAATAATAATAACCTAGTAATATTTTTTTTATAACCTTACATTTTCTAGTTTAATTTTGCAAAAAAAAAAAAAAAAAAAAAAGCCTTTTTCAAAGAAAAAGGTAAAAAAAAACACTATAAAATAAAAATAAGTGCTGGTCTAATAAACCAGCATGGTCTTTGATTAAACTCTGTGCTCACAACACATGCAGATATGTTTATTAACTTTTTGTCACTCATTCATTATACTGTTTTTTGCATCATTTTGACAACACTTTTGCAAATGAAATAATATATAATGAGTAACAGGACTAACAATCATTACTTAAAAATCAATCTTATTAATCAGGACCTACAAAAATTGAGCTGTCAACTTAGCACGTCAATAAGTTCAGTTTTGAGCTCCTTTCTTTTGAAAGCGGTCTCTCTTTGCATGTAACCTTTACACCACAAATAAGTATGTACACAACACTTTTTTATTATTATTTTAGCAACAACAGCAACATTTTAAACTTTTACGTCTGCCCTTACATAAGAGTAATTTAATTAATTTGTGAAACAGCTTTAAGTGCTGCCAGTTAAAGTTACTTAAAAAATTTGTTCTTTCAATTGTCAAGGCCTTTGTATAATTGTTGTCCTATGGTTGCTATATGCAACAAAATGTACATTAAAACATCATTACAAACAGTTTGTTGGCATTCTCAAATATAGTAGCACACTTTGAGCTTCTTCAAAAATTAAGTAAAAAAGTTCCATGCATTAATCCAAATATACTAAAAAATAATAATAATAAATTAAAAAAAAAAGGTAAACTGACTAAAAAATCACGCTTTTTTTTAAACATAATTTTTTCTTAATTACCTAAAAAAAACTGAAACCTTTTAAAACTAACAGCTTATCAAAATGTTTTTATTCGTAAAAGTTAGAAACTATTAAAATCTTCCTCATATAAAATTGAGAATTACAAACACAAATACAGTATATTAAAAAAATGCACTTTAAAAAAAGTTAATTATTTTTTCTTCGGTTGGCTTTTAAATTTTTCAGAGATAGTTGAAGAGCCTTTGCGATGTTTTTAAGTTCAGTTTGATTTAAAGAAATCTTGCAATTGGAGACACGTTTAGAGGTCATGAACTTTGATTTCAGTATCTCATTATCAGTGGGCTGTAAATACGATTACGTTATTAATTCTATATAGATCAATTTATAGGTTTAAATTTTTTTAAATATTAACAATAACAATTAAATTTAATAAATTAAATTAATTAAATTAAATTTTTGAATAAATGAAAATTGCACAGTTAAATTTTTAATATTTTATGTATTGTTCTCTATAATGCAAACATTAATTTACAACTTCATTGTGCAGAGATAATTCAGTAAGACATAAGATAAGAGATGACATAATATGTGCAAATTATAATGTTAAATATTTCATTCCTATATAAATATTATGTTACAGCATAATTATATGTATTCTGTTTTAATTTTGCAATATTTTTGATATATAATATTATGACATAAGTGCAGTACAAATTTACGAAATTTATGTTGTCTATGTGTTTAAAATCAGTATAATATTTGCAAATATATTCCCAAAAGCAGAAGAATATTATTGTAAGATAAATATCACACTATAATTCAAATTTGATCTGTTAAAAAATTGTGCTAACTTCTTCTGGATCATGAAGTGTTTTAGTTTTTGTCTTTTGAGAAGAAGTCTTTGCTGCAATTTCTGCTGACATCTTCATTAAACTTCGTACCTCATTTTCTTCCTGTAATTAGAAAATATATTTGATATTAATTATACTAAATATTCTCATGCATATTAATAAACGTCTTAAATAGCATAAATTTAAAATATTTGGGTGGTTTTATTGAAAATAAAATCTTAATAAACCAATATATATATATATATATATATATATATATATATATATATATATATATATATATATATTATATATGATCATAAAAAATGCTATGAAATAATACATTTGTTATGTTACATAGAAAAATAGACTATAAGATTTCTGAACAAAATATTGGGTTAAATAAACCATCGAATTTTTATTGTTTCATTAAAAGGCAATTTTCATTATCAATTCCAGTACGATTTTTTCTTAAAATATCCATCGCTTATTATTTTATTATTATTTTTTATTTTTTAAAAGGTTTTAATAAGTTTGGTCCCTTGTCGTTTTCCTCGCCGCACGTGATAAGCTCCTAGCTCCTAAAGTAAAATTTTATAAAACAGTTCTTTGCACACAGTACATTACAGTAACATTACAGTTACATCACAGTACATTACAGTACATTACAATGTACCTGACAAACTACCCCCAAGTTTTCCAGTCCGCTTATGTCATCCAAGCCCACATTGTCTCTGCTCACTCCCAGGTTGATGGCAGCGACACTCTGCATGCCTCCAGTGTTAGAAGGTTCCCCAGGTATCCACCAATCATCTGGGACCTCTAAGTAGTCTGGACAAGAAAGAAATCTTCGGTCCAGTGTGTGGTCATAATGACTGGTCCAGAACTTTGTGTCCTTCGAACTGAAAATATCTATGAAAAGATTGGAGAAGGAATCAAACATTTACCATCAGGCCAATTCTAATATATTATTAATCCCCCCCCCCCCACCCCCACAGTTTCTTACCTGTAGAATTTTTGTAAGCATCGTAAAGGCAAGTTAAAATATTTTTGTTCTCGATTGTAATTACGTTCATTCCTCGAGTGCAGCAAAATTTCCATGTTAATGTTGAGCTCATCTGACAAAACTCATGTGCTTTATTACTTGAATTAAAATTTAGAACTTGCAAAAGTGGATATACTATGAAAAAACCCGTAACCCCACAATGCGTATAAACTATATAAATTTTAGCAAACAACTTTGTGATTCTGTCTTGATTATTTAATTACTTGTATTCATTTACGCATTTGTATTCATTCAAATACGCTTTTATCACTCAGCAGAAGTAGCCATCAATATTGTATACAATTAATTTATAATGCACTCCTTAATGAAATAAAGCAATGTGTATCATATGATTCTTTTAAAAGTTCAGCTCAAAAATACCTGTTACAAAATATGTTGTACAGTGTGTCAGACTATTTAGCAGCTAATAATGTCAAATATTGCTGACTTAGCGTTTAATTTTATTTTATTAGACATTCAAATTACTCTAAGCTGAGAAAAATAAAATAGAGGTCGAGAAAGACATAACATATTCATTCTCCAATACGTCACTTCAAAATATTACAAAATCATCGGCTATAGAATCCCTTTATAATAATATTATTATGTTGAATGTGTTTATTATTTCCACTAATAGACTGCCCGATTAGTCTGCTGTTAAATCTACCAACTTCAATTCTCAACATTCATGCTTTGCTTTACCTTTGCTCTACTAAATAAGTAATCATTTTTTCCACAACTTGTAACAAGAAGTCCTTCGTTAGGAGGAACTGGAGATAACAAAAAATTAAAAAATAAAATAAAAAATCAATAAAAAAAATTAGCTTTAACAAAGGACATATTAAAATTACTTAACTGATATATTATAATAATATTTCAGGATTTTTAAGATATATGATAGGAGGGAGGTATTTACAAAGAGGCTATAATATAATACCTCTATGGATCTTTATGGTTTACAAATAATATTTGGATCAAAAGGTGAGCACAAGTTGTTATAACCAATCACTGTGCTTTGAAATTTGAGCTGCTGAAAAAAAAGCCTTGCTTTGCTATTTTCTAACATCATAATTTATGATCGGAAAAGGTTGATCGAGCGTTGACTTTACAGATCTGTATAATCATAATATAATATACTATAATACTATATAATCATATAGTAAGGCCGAACTTACTATGATTATGTAAAACCTCATGACGTTACACACAGAAAACATACATTGTAGAAATTATTCATTTACATAGATGTAACTCTTCAGTACAAACCAATAACTTGGTTAAAAAAGTTTAAACAGTAACTTGTTATAAACATTATTTCTTCAGCGGTAAATAGTTATATCTTTAAATCTTAAATATATATCTAGAGATATATATTTAAGTTTTGAAGAGATAAAAATATTGAAATTTAAAGACGTTTTTCCTAACTGTGTAACAAATTTATTTTCAAAAAAGTCTAAATAGTAACTTTTTAGATAATTTTTTCCGTGCATGCTTACATGGCTTTTTTTTTAATATTTTAAACACACAATTTTTACAAAATCCAACCAAGGCATAGCCTTATCGGTTGGTTCATAATATTTTATACACGATGCATTAAATAATTACATTACTACTATATAGTCATGAAAATTATTTTATATTTCAAGTTTAAATAAAAATAATTGATAAAAAAAGACAAGTATTTTCTAATTTTGAAAAATTTAATTTGTAATGGAAAAAAAAAATTTGAATATTAATTTATAATTTATTAAAGAATTTTTTTTATATTAACTTTCATTTCATTTTTATTTTTGAAATTTTTTAACGCTAATGGAATTTGATTCCAAAATTTTGGCAATAAGAATATTTTTGTTCTTTCTGTGAATCTATTAACAATTTTTGGAACATATAGAGGATTTGTATCTGCAATTCTAGTACTATTTATATGAGTTCTAGGTATCCCATGAGAGTTTTCAAAGTAATTATCACAAATAAAACAAGTACAACGGACAAATTAGAGATTATTATATTATTACAAAGCATAATAGCTATAATGTTCAGTATATAATTACTTATCTTATTCCAAAAGAGTAATATTTGAGTATAAAATTGTAATACTGTTACTGTAGTATTATTCAATGCAACATAAATTGCGTTTTTTTTTTTTTTTTTTTTTTTTTTTTTTTTTTTTTTTTTGCGTTCATATAAATACGAAACTGTAATAAAGTTCTATTCATATGCAATAGTAAACAATTAACTGCGTATTTTGCATTTACATCTTCTAGTTCAAGATATTATAACTTAGATCTATGTTAACTAGTACCTAGTAGATGGTATACCGTAATATTTCTCTTAATTTGTCAATTGTATGCTTACTTTGTTCTAAGTTCTCGTATGAATAAGTCTTTGCCTGTAAGCATAAAAAATATGAATCAATTGTGAAGCTAAAAACCAAATAAAAATGCAAACTGTATTAGAGCTGTAGATTTAAACGATTCGAGCATCCCCACCTCCTACTAAAATCTTTGGGTGGTTACTTTCCTCTCTCTCTCTCTCTCTCTCTCTCTCTCTCTCTCTCTCTCTCTCTCTCTCTCTCTCTCTCTCTCTCTCTCTCTCTCTCTCTCTTATTATTATTATTATTATTTACAGTTAAACCCAGGTTTTAAGCTTGTATAGCTCGAAACCAAGACAGCTTGAGTTGAACCCGTAGCAAAAGGAAAAACATAGGCTCGTAGTGGCTCGTACAGTTATATTCAAGTTCCGTCTGAAACCTCGAGCTTACAAATCTTTGACTTGGTTTTTGCATTTAAGATTGATTTTAAGTTGAACCCAGGTTTCAAGTCAAACCAGTTTAAAAACATTCAGGCATCTAAAAAAAAAAAAAATAATAATAAAAATCTAGTTTTTTACAGCCCATTGTCACATTTGAGGAGAAGGGGGGCGGCTGGGCGATACCGTAAAAGGTCGAACGGCAGGTAACTCAGGTTTTTTGAGTTGAATATACGTGATACTTACAGGAAAATTGTAGCAATTTGATGCTTCACATGTTTCTCTTTCAAATTTCTGACTCTTTACTACACTTGTTAAAAAATCTGAGTATTTTGGAACACTTTTTCTTGAAATTTTGAACTATATATATAAAAAAAAAAGAGAATATATTATAAATCAAAATCAAAATAAAGTATAAATAAACAAAACAAGATAAATATACACAAGTGTATGATTATAATAATTATATAATACTTTATATTATATTTATTTCATATAGTATAGTTATTTCAGGCTTGAAGTAGTAATTTCAGAGTGGGTGGGGTCTTATCAAATGATGTTAATTAGGGGATACGTCAGGACCTTCGAGGTGTCTGGGATTTGATTTGTCATTTGATTTGTCATTGATAAGAGGGTGGTATAATGCCTGCAATATATTTTACACAATTTCTTATAACTTATAAGCATGGATCTAACCCAAGCTCTTTCTTCCCGGATCATAAAGTAAATAAATTTAATTTATATATCAAAGAGTACACACTTCAGCATCTCAATGTGTGTGACATGGAATTGGTACACTATTAACAGAAATATGAGGTAAAACGTCCAAATGGAATTTTTTCATAATATATTTGCCAAATTATTTTAACCTGACTTTTGATAACCTGAACCATTTACCACCGCATATTACGCACTCCTTAAAATTCTCTAATTTTCAGTTTTTTTATTTCATTTATATTCATAAATATTTGGGCTATTTCTGTATTCACCGGAAATGTCTACGATCTTTGTAAAACAATTATTTCAATTTTTTTTATATTATCATTATTTTTATAAAGATAAGAATGCATTTCCGGTGACTACAGAAAACATAAGCCACACCTGACACATGGCGTAATACTTGTCCATGCAGTTGATGTCATCAAAGCCCGCGGTTTGCTTGGAAGTCTGCAGAGAGAGACCAACACATGCCTGCGCATTGGCAAAGTTATCAGGCTGCGCAGTAGCCCACAGGTCTGCAGTCACTGCACGTCTCTCAGGACACGAGGAGAACTCACGCTGCAGTTCCTGATCATAGTAGTTCATCAGGAATGTCACGTTCTGCCACGCTAGTGTGTCTGAAAGATTACTTTGTACAGAACATAATAAAATATTGGTGTAGGCTTTCACGGTTCGATGTATGTGAGTTAATGCTATAGACTCTAGCATTGAGACTAGCATTAACTCACATAATAAAATACTTTAGCTGTTGAAGTCCAGAGGAATAACATAATATAATTATGTATTATATCGTCGATAAATAAATTTCAATCCTCGTAAAGAATAATCGCAAATATAAGTGACCAAGATAAGGAGTTTGGTTCGTTTAAAGAAATCAAGATAGTAAATTTTTTTTTAGTCAAAATATAACTTGAATTATTTTTACTTTACATTTTTCCACCTTTTGGAGCAAAACTTATTTTGAACAATATCAAATGCTTATATGGAACAGCATTAATATTTATGCTATATTCGACATAATATTTCGACATAATATTTAATTTAAAATGCTTTTAGTTATTATAAAGAATACAGGACAGCATAAATTATTTTATAATGGATAAATGTTGAAAATAAAAATGGTATATATAATCATCATTACGTATTGTTTTTAATCGTGTGCTCTCAGTTATTTAGCTGCGGATAATGCACTATCGATTGAACAAAAAAAAAAATTATTATATTTTTTTACCTTGATTTTTTGAAAGTTCGTCCAACAGGCACTTGGCCTCTGCAGCTGAGGTCACTGACACCGGGGTCATTCCGAGAGAGCAGCAGAACATCCACAGATGAACACCAGTCGTCTGCACAGAGATATCAGTCAAGTCAATTATATTAACAATGTGCAAAATAAATAAAAATAATTCATACCTTTCGTCTTGTCAATACAATATGCCGTGGTCCACAAGTTTTACTAATCAGTAAGCCTTCAGCTGGACTAACTGAGAGTCATAATAAACATAAATCTTTATTACAATTTGTGATATTAAATTTACTTAAATTTAACTTCGGCGTATTATTAGTTGCAATTGCAATAGAACAAAATTATTATCAATGAATGCATGAAGGAAGGGAGGGAGGGATATAAAATTTTACTTACTTGCGCTTTTTTCAGCATATTTATATGATACATTCTGAATCATATAAAAAAAGAAACAAAAACATTTTAATTTTTAATGCATGGTGATATTATTGTTGAAAATCGATATACATAGCTTTATATTTAATTAGTAAATTTCTTTATTGACAGTTTAAATTAACTATTGTTAATATATAATTATGTATATAGGTCTCAGTTTTCTAATTTTTAAGATTTCCAAGTGTATCGTTTTTACACACATAACACACATTCTTATATATTTATGGTACTGTTGTAAGGGTTAAAACTTGTACATAAGCATGTCTTACTGCATTGCTAAAACTATTATTATTTTACCATACTTTTAATTACAGATTACAACCAGTCTCTATATAAACCTTGAGCTACAACGTAAAATTAATTTACACTTTTGAGGAAATTGATCTGCAAGACATTAATTTTAAGAAAATGCAGACACTCTCAAGACTATGTAATATTCTAATTTAGTAAATTATGAAGCTATATTTTGAACGTGGAAAAAAATACTACTGATGGCAAGTACTCGTACGTACATTACAATAGGTAAATATTAACCTGACTGAAACAGGTATTTATATATATACTACAATTTTACCTAATCTAGGAGAAAAATTACCTAATCTAGGTGAGACATACATTTATTGTAGTATATTTCACCTGCTGTATCAGGTATTATTGTTACCTGTATTAGACCTGCATTAGGTACTTGCTTTAGAATAATATTTACCTATTGTAATTTATTGTACCTGCCATTAACAAAAAAAAATCCTCTGAAAGATTACAAAATGTCAATACTTTATAGTTTTAAACATTAAAATTGAAATAAAAAATTGTGGACACAAAAGTGATTAAAAAAAATATAGAAAGTGTCCGCTTAAATTCAACGTGTGGTGACTAGGAAAAAAAATTGACAAATTGTGATATCATATATATATATTTTATGTTCGATTAATTTTTAGTTACGTACCGGAAAGAGATTGCAATTATGACGCTCACAAAAACTCTTCTCGTATAGAAAATTATTTTGATAAATTTTTTTACCAATTGAAGAATATTCTGATGGTTTGATGTCAATTGCTTTGCCTATACTTTGTTGTAAGCCCTGGTGGAGATATAAAAATTAAATAATAATTTGTAGAATGCAAATTGAAGATTCATGGATTTTACTTCTTTAAAGTATAATAATTTTAATAATTTTTATGATGATAATTTATAACATTTCAACGCAGTAATTATACGGTTAATACTTTGTTTATTTAATAATTAAATATTTTGTTACTCTACAAAACTGTTTAACTGTACAGCGTAGAACATGTTATAATTACACAAGCTAATAAAAATATCAAAAGCATATAACAAAATACACTATCCAACATATAATATTAATGCGTTAAAGCTTTTTGGTGACAGTAGTCATCGACACCGTAAAATATTTTTCCAACATATATTATATATATATATATATAATATATACATATATATTATATATTGTTGCAAACGTATAGTAATCCTATATACTGTTTACTCTCAATGATTTTCTAAAGGAAAAATAACCATGATAACTAGTTTAAAACAATGAAAACATATTCTAATGGAAATTATGAATTATTTAAAAATAATAAATTAATGGATCACTTGCAATGAACGAACTTTTTAAAATAATTTGAAATATTCTTAATGCATTTCTTATGGAAAACTCGCTTTCACTTACTTGTTGCAACAATTAAAATCATTTCATTGCAAGTGGCCCATTAATAAATCATTATTGTTTAAATATAATAATTTAATTTCATGAAATTAAAACAAAAGATTTAAAGCTCAGTAAACTACAAAAAAAAAAAGGAAAAAAAAAAGAGCAGTATCAAGAAATTTTTTTAAATCAAATTATAACTGTTTGATCCCATATTAGAAAGCATGTTAAATCAAGACAGACACACAAAATAGAACTTTGTTAGTATTCATGGATTCTGAGCACCATGGTTTGTTATTATATATATTTTTTTCCACTAAACTAACGTTTGCAAGTCTTCTATTGCTGCTATAATAAGAGACGTTTTCATTTTAATTGTTTTCACATAATTTAATTGATTTCTACGTATGTTATTTCAATGTTAAAAAGTTCAATTTGAATATTTCACAACCAAATATCTATAATATAGCAAACATAATTATAAAAGTAGATAAATTAACCTCACCTTGCTTGTTAATGAAAGTATAAAAATTAAAGTTAACATAATGTTTAAAAACATCGTGTGACGGAGTTTCATATTTTTTGACATTATCCTCTCACTTGTTAATCACCTAAACTGCCACTGCTAACTACATTATTAGTTTTTTTAATAACTTAATTTGTGAATCTATACGCCAGTCATTCTCTGTTTATAAAATAACATTTTTTATCAATTAAAAAATAGTTTATTACTCTTCTCGTTTAGACAATAAAAATCATGATTGCTATTCAAATATTTCATCCTGTTATTTTTTTAAAGGATACAATTATGATGAACTATTCAAATGAAATATAACAAATAACTTTTATAATATGCTGTGTATATATAAAGTAGGCTCGCTTACACGCTGCAATATTTAAATATTAAGTCAATTTGATAGCATTCACACTTGTTATTAAAAATTATATAAAATTTGAAAACAATTTAATACATAGCCTACAAAATATTGCATCATATGTAAACACAAAAATATTGCCTCATGGAATTTTTATATTTTTAAATGTTAGGTCAAACATCAATTTGTATTTTTAATGCGTAAGATAATATAGTATTTGCTTTTCTTATTACAGCGACTAATTTTATCGTGGTAGGTAAAAATTATATTATTTTGCAAGAGTACTAATATATTGTTATGGAGATCAAATTTTATGTCATTATTGATTCTTGGTTTAATATATTTTTGGTGACATGTTCACTAAAAATTGTTTTTGTTGTGTGATGATTTGTTTAAAGCCTTAATTGCCATTTGTATTTACTGATATTATATTTTGTCTGCTCATTTTCATATATAAATGAATAAGATATTAAAATACACTCCACGCCAGAATTATTGTATTTGTTACCAGAGTGGTGCAAATAAAATGGCATTTCTAATAAAAAAAAAAAAATAAATTGTAGTTTATATCTTTGCCTAATATCATTTAACTTTTTACTCTTTCTATTATTTTGGATATCAAATTTTGTATTTTTTTGATCTTCTGTTGAGCAACTCTTTTGACTATGTGCAATGTTTGCATATTGTATTTTATTGGCTCAATAAAATATTTGCTATTATTATTAATATTAAATCTGACATTTATTTAAATATAAAGTTAGAGTTTCATATATTTTCAAGTCAATGCTTGCTATTTTATCATTGTTAAAAAAAAAAAAAAGAAAGAAAGAAAAAAAAAAGTTCAATGGCTATTAAAAATAAATGTCCTAGCATTAACTTTAAAATATATGAAACTCTGACATAAAGTATATAAATTACAGATTAGACTGAATAAGTTGTCGAAAATAACTGTAAAAGTATATAATATTTAAATAATTATTAAATTTCTGCTTCCAAACTAGTTAGGATTTTCTTTTCTATTTATTACTCTATTGGTGCATACTATACAATGTGTACGGAATAGCGTCAGTCATATTAAAAATTAAATAAAAATAAAAAAAGTTGGCATGCACCCAGAAGTCAATCACTGCTGAGGAACATAGTTTCCTACGTTACATCTCGTTACCACTCGACAACCACCAAGTGTGGAGTGGTCCCTCTTTCTTCTACATCTTCGTGAACCATGACCTTCATGCTCGCCCTAACTAAGCTACCTAAGAAACCGCCTAAGCCCTCTCTCTACTCGATGTCGCTGTTGAGTGTTGCCAGCAGCAAAGGTCATGGTTTGTCCAATGTAGCAGATTCATGTAACACAGACTCGAGTTCTGAACACATGTCTTAGACAAGAGCTATATGAACAAGAGCATGCTTTAAGCTTCATCCCTTATAATTAAAGGTAGCCAATTTTGCTGATTATTAATTATTCATTTTTTTATACCTTTTAACTCGTTTATATAAATAAATATTTAACAAAAATATCTTTTGTTGAAATTTTAACAATTTCAAACTTAAAATGACGTAATTTAGACAATAATTATATTCAGAAAAGTAGAATAACACATTGGTTTGAGGTTACGTTTTGCTGCAATACTTGTGCAGAATAAATACATTAACCAACATAATAAGAAAATAACTTATTTCACATTCTTATAGTATTACCTAACCTTTTTTTGGAAGCCTCACAATAAAAAAATTAAAAAAAAAATGGAATTATATTACACAAAATAGCAAAAATAATACAATAATAAATAAATAATAAACAATAAATGTATCACTATTTATTTTAAATCCACTTTATTTAATTTTTGATAATGCTTGCATTATTTGATTGGTTGTATTTTTACAGAGTTTTATGTAGCCCCTGAAACTTTTCATTTCCGCAACCTGCTTGACATTGTAGTTGAAAAAGTTGCATAGCTGTCAGGTGTCATAATTTTGTGAATATAATAGACAACATTTTAAAGTAACATTTTGTTTAAAAAAAAAGTATCGTTAAAAATAATAACAATCAGTTTTATATAACGTTATCAATATTCTATTTCTAGCTCTCCCCCAACTGTCTGATTTGAATAAAATGTTGTTCTATTTAAAATTAAACATGATTTTTCTTCCCCAATAAAGTCTGTTTTATATTGACATGCAAGGTAGTCCAGTCCTTAGGTTTAAACTAACTTTTACTATATTAGGAAATACGTGGAAGTGCATAATATTTAATGTATTGTACAGTGGTGTTTATTTTTGTACTGTACACTTCATAATTATATTTTTAAACTATTTATACCTACATAATACATTTTTGCTCAATTTTTTTATGTGCATAAAACAGTTAAGAAAATTAAAAAGTATACTTTTGAATAGTAATACACAACTTCATAGATTTTAATACGATAAATTATTTATTGAAATTTTGTTAAATATTTTAAGATTTTAAGATTTAGTTTCTTTTGATATTATGGTAATTGGGAAAATTTATAAAAGAAATAACAAATAGAATTGGTTAGTATTTATTTCAAATATTTATAAATGTATACACAAAATTTAGTAAGTTTTTCTTATCATACAGTTATGAAACTTCTATTATCAACAAGGAATTGGTACGTAACAACAATATTAGTTGACAGCTGCATGCCAGAGCCTGCTCGCAACATGTAATAGTTTCAGTGTTTAATAAATTAGATTGAAGGTTAATTTATTGTTATTTAATGGAGATAGCAAGCGATCATTATTATTTAAAGCATGCACTTTGACGCTACATTACAGTTTACAAATTGCTTGGCAAAGTAAGAAAATAAGCACTTTTTGTCTTCTGTTTGTGTATAATATTGGTCCAGAAGAATTGTTAAACGTTCTTTATGATTTGATTTGATATATTGTAGTTTCCAAATACAGACATACGCGTCCAATACAATGTAGGTATACACACAGTACAAGCAGAAGAATAACAGATACAGGAAATAGACTTATACAATATATTAGATCATAGAAAAAAACACATTAATAATAAATTTATATAAATCCTTTTTTGTTTTTTTTTTATGAGAAAATTTTTACAAGTGCAAAAACTAGTTTTCTAATGTAAAAAACTAGAATTAATTTTCTCCATGTAGAAACCCTATTCAAAGATGGCGTCATGGCGAAAGCGAGAGAAACCACTCTATATATTGTTGTTACCAAAATGATGACATTAAAATCTACAGTACAGTAGTATTATAAGTTCAATATGAAGCACTTTATTTATAGCATTAATAAAACAACCTTTTTTTTCTACAATTTTAATAATTAATGTTATATAGTTTTAATTAGTAATGTACAATATTAATAACAATGCAGTATATAAACGCTTCCCAGGGGGAATGGGTCATGTAGTAGTTCAGGCAGGTGGCGCTGCGATCGAATTTATGTTTAATAATTTTTTAAACCATATTCTGAGGTGTTTAAGAAGTTTTAAACTAGTGGGTGCCCTAGATAAACATCGTACCTTTAAGTTAAAACAATAAAAACCAAGATATTTTCTTTGGTTCAGTTTTTGAATGTGACGGAAAGAAATTAAATGATGAGCTCATTTTCAACTCCTTCCGTCACATTCAAAAACTGAATCAAATAAAATATATTAGTTTTTATTGTTTTGACTTAAAGCTAAGATGTTTATCTAGGGCACCCTTTGGTTTAAAACTTTTTAAACACCTCAGAATATGGTTTAAAAAACTATTAAACATAAATTCGATCGCAGCGCCACCTGCCTGAACTGCTACATGACCCATTCCCCCTTAATTTGCCAGTGACTTTTTACATTAACTTTTGTTGAGAAAAGAAAAAAAAAAGTGTAAAATTAGTTTAAAATAAAATATTTAATTGTCAATTGTAATATCAAATATTGATATTCACATTTCAGTCGTCTTTTAAGAAGTAAAAAGTAGTTTTAAATCATAAGGTTCTGGAGTCTTCTCACTCTCACGCCCTTTTACTTCCTTAAAGTCGATTTATTAATGAATCCTTATATAATAATACATGAGAGGAGAGATGATGATGAGAGGTGTTTGATGAATTAATTACTAGGAATCTCACGATTGTTCATAAGCCTTGTAGTTTCGTTGCTTGTGTCGTACGGTACAGAACAGCAGAATAGAGGATAGCAGGCCAAATAGCTGCAAATCAAAGTGATTATTATTTACTATGGATTTTGAGATCTAAAAAGTCAAAGACTTAATAGTAGAAAATATACCACATTTGTGGTACTTGTGCATACACACTGCAGCAGGTAAATGATAGTCACTCAATTTAGGCACATCTGAACTTTGAAAATTTTCTGTTTTTTTTTCTTCTGTACTTTCTAAAAGTTTCAGTAATTTATAAAAAAAAATTACACAATTTATTTATTTAGTTATTCATTCATTATAATTTATCATGCATTTTTTTAAAGAGGGTTGCACTATAAATGTATGTTTTTCAAACCTATTTAAACTGATAGAATACATTACCTGCATGAAAGCGATAACTAGACCGACGATACCAAGTGCTTGCAGACGTTGTGCGAACCACATTTGAACTTCCTCCGAGCATCCCTTGCTGTACCACATTTCAGGGTTGTTCTGCATATGGCAATCTGACAAACAAGAAAATTGGATTAAACAACCAGCTGCTCTATTTGATAGATCGTACTGTACGTACACACGATTGTGATAGTAAATTTTACTATATAGTTAATTTAAATTAACTAAATGTCTTTATTCAAAGAAAACATAGAAAATGATCCACCTTGAGTTGTTTAAATAAATAAGAGTACTTAATATTAAAACCTTACAGTTAGTGCAAGATTTAGAATGATAAAGTGTCCTATCACCATCCTAAATATACTTCAAATGTTATCAAAGCAAAAATTAAAATTTCTGAAATTGTTATGAATACAATTTTACCTTTCCAATAATTATACGATTTATCAATCTAGTTTGTCTTTTACCTGAAATATTCCTGAACTTGGGTAAACAGCAAGTTTTGGGCACGTAATTTTGTCCTGGCCAAGCCTTAATATCGTACCAATCTTCAGGACCACTTACTCCGCAGCACTCAAACTGAAATTATTAAATATTTAATTATCTTAGTTTTTTTTTTTTTTTTTTTTTTTTTAGTTATACCATTGTGTTTTTAAAGTACATATAAATGAAAGCATTGTCAATATCATAATATCTGTCACTGCAGATATTTCTCTATAGTCGTGAATACCTGTCGTTGTGCATGCTCCCAGATGATGGCCAGATCACTACGCACGGGGCTCTCAGTGTAATGTTGTGCGATGCCCATACGAAGTTCTTCGTTGACCGAGTGATTGAGAGCACCGCGGAACAAGAAGCCCATGCCGGACATCATGAATTCCACAAGGAACAAAAACACCACCAGACTGAAGTACTGTATACGAACACAAAAGTTCACATTCGATTGATTTGCTTACTTAACAGATTATTTATTTTATTATCACTCACAGTAGCAAGCATGCAGCGACTCTGGAACCACGCCCCACAGCAGCCAAAGAATGCAATTACAAACATTATCGCTCCAGCTACGATGCAAAAGATGTCCACGTTGAGAAAACTGTACTGAGGTAGCATCTCATCGTAGCTCATGTATCCGAACCTTAGCCATAAGCCAGAACCCAGTACTGCGCAGCCCGCCAGCTGAAAATATTATATTTAGTAACTTTTTAAATTTTAAAATTCGCTATTCATTTCTTTCATCCTATATAGTCATTATACAAATACTACAATGCATCAGCTTAGGTTATTGCTAATTATAATTCATACACAAATAAATTTCCAACTAGTTTTTTTTTCTTCTTCTTTTTTACTTTAAAAACTTTTAATTGCATTCAAATCCAATGACTGAAAACGAGAAAGTAACAAAATTAAGCACAATTTGATTTGATTTTATGCAAACTATTCTCTTATTGTCAAATTCAATAGATTTTTAAATTAACTTTGCTGGATCTTCAATTAGTTTCTGTTGAAAACTAAAAATTTGCTATATCTGATACTATAGTGAAAGGAGATTTAATCTTTATATAATTAATTATGGCTTATTGCTCACCCACAGGAACACGTTGAGAGAACAGAAGGTGTGCCGGAGACACGTGTAGCCAGTCGACCCCATGACGTCGAACTGTTAACACACAAAAACATTATAATATACAAATTGAATATCAACATAGGTACGTAATTATTGTGTACTCTTTATAGTGTTTGTTCGTGTAACTTTTCAGTTCAGGCACTGGAGTTAATTTTTTATAGTTTGTCTAGCAAAATCATCAATTGAACCTAATTAATTTGTAATTCCCCCACCCCTCACTCTTATCGAGTCTGTGGTTTTAGTCGAGTTTAGTTGGTATACAAGGCTTTTTCAGAGGTCATGGTATAGAACTGAATGCGCTCTATTGCTATTGCATGGTCTCCGCTCATTGATGCTCGTGCGTATGTCAGTGTGTCACAGGTAAAACGATAAGATGTTCATAGACTGGATATGTCTTTTTATGTCTCTGGTCTCTGGCCATGCAGTCCTGCCAGTCTATAAGCCAAAGTTATCTCGAGACGGTTCACCAACCCAAACCAACCCACCTCACCTTATTCATTTCTATTAAATGTAGGGCTGTAAAAAACTTTAAATTTTAAATTTACAACTCCAATCAAATCATAATTGGTTGGGTTTATCTTCACACTATAAACAAAACAAAAAATGTATTCTGTGCATATTTTATGTAGGAAATACATATTTTTTTGCATTATATTTTTAGCTATAATGAGTCAAATATAAATATGCACTATAAGAAACGTAGAAAAAATGTACATTACACAAAAAATGCACCGAATTGTACAAAAAATACGTGCAAATGTAGTTTGTGTCAAATCACTCACAAAAATGAAAAATTTATACTTTAATTTTTTTAGAGTGTTGTTGTATGCGGTATAGAATAGAATTCATTTCATATGCATATGCATATATATTTTTTCGTATACATTAAGAAAGAATTGCAAATTAACTGCAAAAAAGTTCTTTTCAACAGCTTAATAATAAAAGAAGATAATAAATGTATATATACAATTATTACGAGAAAAATATTTTTAAGGAATATTAAGTATAGAATTTAAAACATATAATCTATTATACATATACATCAGTAATAAAAAATAGAAATTTTAATAATAAAAAAGGGTGAAGTAGTTGTTTTTATCTTAATTTGTAAATATGGCCCAGCAATCTTTAAAATTTGAAATTAAAAGAGACCAATGGCATAAGAAAATAATTTTTAATAAATATAAATTCAAAAAATATATTTTTTAATAAGAAAGAATGGATTAATAAAAATATTGTAGCAAAATTAAATTATCAAACATAAATAATATAAAAAGTTTTATATTTCCTATGATTGCGATTTTTTAATTAAAATTATTGCATCACCAATCCTCAGCCTACTATAGCTTTAGTAGGATGCTTAAATCTGAATTATTTTTTGCAATACTATAGTCAATTTACTTTTGCTATAATAAGATAGTAACACGTGTTTCAATGGGATGCAGTTCCACGTCAGTTCAGTGTAACGTGAGGCACATTATTTACGTACTCGGGTCGGACCATTGACTTGAATATCGCGGCGGCTCAGCACTTTGTTATTATACTGCTTGTGACGGCACGCTAATCTGCAAGCGGAGTATCCTGCCCTCTCGCCTGCCTGCCTGCCTGCCTGCCTGCCTGCCTGCCAATTGACTGCAGTAATGAATACGTCCTGTGCAAGCCAATTCCCACGAGAAATAAAAACGTAAACTGCGGGATCTGAACCTTACTGCAGTTTTCATAACGTTTCATTTTTTTTTATCTCAAATAGTTGACGTAAAACTTATTTCTTAACATAAAATGCAAAATCTTTAAGTTTACATTATATATTTTTTTTAGTCATTGAAAAGAAGGAAAATAAAATATCGTCTTTACTTTTGCAAAAGGGCAAGGAAATCTTTGTACATTTAACAGAATATCTAGTATGACTGAGTTTTTTATTTTATTTTTATTTTTTAATACTAATGGATTAATATTTATTATAACTGACATAATTATATTTTAGTGTCCAACCCGTCACTGAATTTAGTTATTGATTATCGACACGTCACAGAAATCTTGGAGTTAATATAAATAACTGCCAGAAAAGAAATCTTAGCCTATTAATTTTTTACAAAGTTATTTATGAGATAGAATACAATTACGTACATAATACATACAATCTAGTCATATACAATCTTCATTCTTCGTTTTAGCAGTAATATAAATGTTACAATAACATTACATTGTTTTCAGAAAATTTGGGAAAAATTTCTAGAAATAAATATTTAAACTTTAACATCGTTGAATCAATTATATTTTAATCGGCTACACTCGCGCCAGAGAAAGAATAGTGCCGGAACCTGGCCGTTTTGCAGCAAAATTTACCGTGTATTTCCGGTAATGGCGGGCTTCCTTCTGACACTGCAGCGGGTAAAAGACTGTTAAACTTTCAAATTGCAATTTTCTTATACTGTGATGTACATTTAGCAATGTAATATTATAATACGTCATTTTTAATAGATCTTTGGACAGAATTTTCTTGAGAGTTATATTAAAAGTTCATGCAATTTTTTTAAAGTGCTATTTGAAATACTTCCTGCTTTCTAGCAAAAGTAAGCGATAAAAAATTAGTAGAAAACATGACATAAAACAGAGAGGTTTGTACATCTCAAAATAAAATTTAATAACTATCCATAGGACAATGCAATTGAAATTAGGTTTAACATCCATAGCTTATACTTTAGATCTAATGGTTATATACCAATTTTTATGACCCATGCAACAAATAATGAAAAAAATTGGTTGATGTTGATCCTAACACAATGAAACGTCATGTTGATTAGCTGACATTATTTGTAGCTTACCTGTAGAGACGCAGAGAGATGAGAAGTGTTACACTTGTCACTGAATTGTGGGTACCAAGAGAATGACTGAGGGACACACCACGAGCTGTCAGCTCGAGCCACGAGGTGCTTTTGTTGTTCCCACTCTCTCTCTCTCTCTCTCTCTCTCTCTCTCTCTCTCTCTCTCTCTCTCTCTCTCTCTCTCTCTCCTCTCCCTAGCCGCTCAATCATCACTCTCACCAGTACATTTATATGTAAATATTTAAATTTAGCAAACAGTTTTAGCAGTAAAACAATAATGATTCAAATGTTGTAAATATTAAAATTTCAAAGATAGAACAATTTAACTACTTCATATTTACATACGCAGGTACACGTATAGGTATCACACCAAAGTAAATGTAAACGTGAGTCCGGAATCCTGTTTGGCTTTATAATGGATTTAGAAAAAAGTTTTTGCTTGGCTTAAGTTTTACAGTTTAATTTACTAACTAAATAAATTATTTATCTTTCATTTCTCTTTATTGTTTGTGTTTTTATATTTCAAATTTATGTCTTGTTTTAATAATATTTGGGTTTTGTTTACCGAACTTCTTCTGCCTTATTGAAACATTGATTCGGTTTATATTTGATTATTATCAATAATTATTGTAAATTTATATTATATGGCAAGACCATAGTTTGTTTGGAACTCTCTATTAATATATATTACAATCTGCCCAGGCTATTTAATTAGAAAAAGATTTCAAATTTTTACTACTAACTTTATAGTTTATTACATTTTTCATTGAAAAAGCTTAAATAATTAATTCATTATTTTAACTTCTTCAATGAATTCAACAATTAATTAATTGTTTTAGCTTCTTTAATGAAATCATTGATGATAAAAGGAGAACAAGTTAAATCCACGCAGTAGTTTTATTAACTGATATGTATATTTATTTCTGTGAATCAGAGACCGATATTGGAAATTAGATCAGCTGACGTCACATGACCTTTGACCTGTGATTGGAGTAGCTCGGCTGAGACCTCGGGTTAGTTAGAAAGTAAGCAATGTTGGTGCGTGCTGTGTTGTGTCTTGTGACCGTCGTGTCCGTGTCCCAAGCCCGTGGTTACCACGAGTTGCAGCCCGTGTCCGTGCAGGTGTGTGATGATGGTACGTTTCTACATCACATACACAGTGGCATCAAATCTTATTTTACTGTTTTATGGAAGAACCATGTAAATTTACGTCACTTAAAAACTTCTTATAAATACATCGTTTTGACTTTATACTGCATTGTATGCATCCTACACAATAAATAGCGTGATTTATATACTGTACTTACGTCATATATATACTCGACTCAAAAAACCTGAGTTACCTGCCGTTCGACCTTTTACGGTATCGCCCAGCTGCCCCCCTTCTCCTCAAATGTGACAATGGGCGATACTTTAGGCTTGCCTGATTTAAATCGACTGAGGTTATTTGAGTCGAGTATATACGTATATGAGTTATCCTGTTCTTTATATTTGTTATGCTGTGCAGTATAATAATCATTCAATATTGCGGAAATTATGTTACTGAGAATAAATGTGTCTGAAATCAAACTGTCATATTTATTAATCACTTAAGTTGTGTCCGTACATAGTAAACTTTGTCTAGGCCGTAAGCTGCAACCTCTAGTTAAACCTTAGCTATATTTTTTTAAATGTTGCAAAATAACAACTGAACTAACGTTCAACTAAAAGTTATAGTTAGCGTTGCAGCTTACGGGGCTAAGTGTGTGTTGAAATCACACGTGAAATATAAATGTGTTACTGAACTGTTACGTCTAGAAGAGGTAACAATAAACAGACAATCAAATATGTGACATTACGTTAATTTTAATTTCATGTTACTTTCTTTGTAGTCTCTTAATACATCCAATACGATACAGATTTTATAGAAATATTTTTAGATTTCATGTTTTGACGTAGGAAATATTAAAGAACTGTTTTGTTACAACTGTTAATCAAAAGAATTTCTTTGATATAGCGTAAATATGTTATTAAAAATATTTTAATTATTTTTCCACTCGCAGGCTGTACTAGACAACGCCGTGACGCTGAGAAAGATGTCGGTGAACAAGTACGCTCGCTGCTTGAACATTACAAGCAAGCAGACCCAGTGGGCCTCCCTGGGGCTCCAATTCCTGACCCAGTGGACGTACCTGACATGAGGAGGTCATTTGCTGTCACCTCTATGACCTTCAAGCAGATCAAGGTGCACGGTCTCTCCAAGTTCCGATTTCAACACATCCGTGCCGACCTCGCTAAATTAGAGGTTAGTGAATCATCTTAAGGGTTATATTTAGATGGTTTGTATCTCAAATTTAACAAAGAAAACTTCTAAACTGCCATAATGAAAGTTAACAGTAACAGCTACCTATATGATAAAATTTTTAGAACCCGTGACTATCAGATAAGAAAGAAAATTATTATTACTGTGAAATTAATAAATTAACATGAGCTCTTATGGGACTAAAACTTTAAAAAATCAGAATTTAAAATGTAGCATGGCGATCCCCCATTTTTTTCCCCTAATTTTTGAAGATACCTTATCTATATGTATCCTGTGCAAAATTTCAGATTTTTCTTTCTTTACAACTTTTTAGTCAAATCCCACAGTAGTTGATTTCCCGTCTTAAGCCGCATAATTTAAACTGCAATTATTTTATGAAAAATGCTGGTAAATTTTGCATTAAAAATAGAACTAAAAATGTTATCAAATTGAAACTTTCTTCGCGGAAAGAATAAAGCACATAATTTATGGTGCCCTTGTTATTATGGTATAAATATTGCTAAATAAGAATACAAATAATTATGCTGTATAAAATAATTATACTATTTTAACACAGTAATTGTGAAATTATAGCATAGCAATTATTTTAAACAAATGTTGCTGAAAAATGAGCTATTATAATTATTACGCAGTTATTATTTTTTTTCCGTGTTTGCATCTAATAACGTAACATCCGGTTTCATATTGCTGAAGTAATTTATTTTTATTTTGAATCTGCATGAATTTTGTTCTTCTAAGCTGCATTGAGACTGAGAGACAAACATGCGGACGAGGGTCACTCGCGAGGTCAAAGGTCAACTTGATAACAAATAAGTTTCTGTCAGATTGACGTTTGTGTTGTATTATGATGTGCTATAGTACAAAATACACTCTTGATACTGTGAAATTTGCTAATTATATATTTACTAATGATTTAAAAAGAGAATACAATGATTTTAATTAATCTCATAGGCAGCTGATGTGTGTAGATCAATTGTTTTTCTTTATCTGGATACAATAATTGAATTATTATTTTTAACGTTAAAAATCTTTCTTTAAAGGCGTAGGACACCTTGAACAAAAAAGTTGTGTAATATCCTAACAAACCTGAAAATCAACGTTGATTTGGCCAGAATCATTGATTTCTAAATTATTTTCCATTTACAAAATGCCACTGGCGGTCACTGACGTCACAGCTCACCCGGTTTAAGCGCGCGGAAAACAAGCGAGCTGTGACGTCAGTGACCGCCAGTGGCATTTTGTGAATGGATAATAAATTTGAAATCAATGACTTCGGCCAAATCAACGGTGATTTTCAGGTTTGTTAGGATATTACACAACTTTTTTTGTGCAAGGTGTTCTATACGCCTTTAATGTGATTATAACCCTATTCTACGTTAAAAACATAAAAAAATAGTAAAGAATATAATATTATTTTAAACATTAGAACATAAGTTATCTATTATTTCATCTTTCTAGTTTGTTTTTTCCTAATTAATATATGGATAAAACCTTAAACAGCGCATAATGTTAATTATATTATATATGTATTAATGTGACTCGTATTTATATTAGTATTTTGTTGTTATTAAATAAGTCCATGGTTTTATCATATTGAAATAAATGAATTTTATTTGTTTTGATTGCTCAAGTTGATGTTGTTTCTTCCTCAGATGGCAGTGGGAGTGCGTATCGACACAATGCTGATTAACGGCCAGTACACCATGGGCGGCTGGTTCTCTCGCTCGAGTGGTCCATTCACAGTGACACTGAACAAGGTGTTGGTCGAGGGTGTAGCAGGCCTCGAGGTGGACCGCGCAGGTAAACTGAAGGCGGAGGACATCCACATGGACATTCGCTTCCAAGACATCAAGCTCAACTTCGAGAACCTTGGAGGAATGGCATATCTTTTCCAAGGTATGATCAACTCAGTGGGTACTTTCCTCTTTGATAGTATCAAGCCCTTCATCTTGAACGAAGTCAACACACGACTGCTCGCCGTTATCAACGAAAACATCGGCAAGATACCACAACAATTCCCCAACTCAATTCCTCCACTAGACATGGCTGTGGCAGAGTTCCGTGCTGACGTCAGAGCCAGGGGTTACGATCCCTTCCACTTAGACAACGTGACTCAAGAATTTGGAGGTGCTACCGTGGGTATTTCTCACATCTGGGTTACTGGTCTAGCTTCATTCTACCGTGTTGGTGAAATATCATTGGCAGTTCAGAACAACACAGCTAATGCTACTGTACAAGTTGGTACTCAGAGAATCCAAGGCAATTGTCACTGGGAAGTTTCTCTAGGCTGGATGTCAAGGGTTGGAACCGCAAAGTTCTGGGTTGATTACGCTCAAGCCAGATTGTCCGTATTACAATCTCTCAATGTACAACGTAGACCTCGTATTGATAAACTTGCTCTCAAGATTGGAAACATTCAGACTCGTGTGGAGGGTGCAGGGACGCTGGATTACGTCGCGGAGTTTGCTCTCAATGTGTTGCCCAATGTTCTGAGATATCAACTGGTAGGCCTGGCGGAGGATCCCATCAAACAAAGAATTCAGGAAAGACTTAACACGCTGGACGTGGAGAAGTTGATTTTACAACAGCTAGACAACCTGGAGGCTGCGGGGGCAGCGGGGGAGGATGCACCACAACACAATGTTATTGAAGAGGAACCCGACCCGGAGGATATCATCGGAGAATTTGAGGATGAATAACCAATTTGGAAATGCAGCGGTCAATATATGATTTATTGGACTATTTTTCATTGTCATGTTTATATTTATTTATATTTTTTTAATTTTAAATTTTTATTTTTCATACTAAAAATCAATAATGCACAATTATTATTATTTTTAAATAAATTTACTATTTTCACTCAGTCTCGCTGTCTCTCTCTCTCTCTCTCTCTCTCTCTCTCTCTCTCTCTCTCTCGAAATCAATGTAATTACAGTATACTTATAAAAGAGGGAGGAAAAATACAATCAAATATGAATTCTACTTTTTTTTTTTTTTTTTAGTTTCATATGGCTCAATATTACTTTTTAGTCACTTAAAATGTTAGACTTATAATGATGCATAATATATCATGATGTTTTTATATTTATACCCTTGTATATTTTTAGGTGTATAATGGTCAGATTTCTACATAGTCTGTTTCTAGTTTTGTATAGCAATTTATTATTTCAAGCATAAATAGGTAAAAATTTATTAAAAAAAAAAGCATTTTTTTTATTTAATAATCTTTTATTTAAATTCAGACATGAAACAATTAACGGCAATTTTTCATAAACACACATAATTTCATTACTTTTATTGTTAGTTGCATGAGTTCTTAAAATTAGTTAAAATCAAACAGAAAAAAGTACACAAGCTTGCTGTTCACTATAACAAGTATTTGTATTGAAGAAAAAAAAATTAAAAAAATAAAAAAAATACATAAATTAAATGCAAATTTGATTCTTACATACTAAAATTTTTATCACCCACGGTTTGCAATAGAAATGAGTTCATATTTTCACACTTATGGTTCACCATACAAGGTACACCTGCAGGCAAGGTCAAAGGTTACTCATGGTGCTTTGAGCAGGCATGACAGCACGCTCGCTGGTAGTACGCGTACTGACATAGACGAGCCTGAACCACGAGCACACAGTTGCGAAGTTTATCACCGTGGCAAGCAACATCCACTCGAGAATCCACTATATAGTTAAATTACATATTTATTAATTAAATCTTACTTATATCAGAGCTTAGAAAATATTTGACCTTTACCTTTGTGAGTTACCGCGGCTAGGCAATGTTCAGGACTGCACTTCTCTTGAATGGCTGGTCTCTGTGACGTCACGCACTCATGAGAAGGTCCAAGATGTTGGTCAAGACATCTGACATCACGTGTGCGCTGTCCTGAGTTGCAACTGCCAGTGCACTAGGTCACAAATACAAATCGTAGAGGTCAAAAAGAAAGTTGCTATTTTATTATTATTATTCTAAATAATAAACTTTACGTTAGCCAAATAATAATTTTTTGTGGTTGGGATTCATCAACAAGATAAAAGTGCTACGTTGTTGATGAATCCCACCCATATATAAATAAATAAAGCTGTTTTAAATTTTACCAGAAATTTTATGATTTCAAAGTTAACAAATGTATAAGTTACATAAGGTATAGTATACTGTTTTACACTCTGAGTAAAATATGAAGTTATATAAGAAGTGTTATGCTCGCACAGCATGCATAGACTATACCTGCGACCAGTCCGAGAAGAACCACGTGGGTTTGCAGGGCTGGTGAGGACATGGGCGCTTGGCAGAGGGTTTCTCTTGTCCTGCACACTTGGACTCCAGCACAGTTCGGTATTGACCTCTTGCAAACTGCATGCACATCACTCGTCGCTCCTGGTACACTTTGCCTTCACTTTCACTGCATTGTTCGGGACACTACAACAATTTATTAAACAAACAAATTAGTTTATAGATTTGTACCATGTTATACACAATTTCTCTCAAACACATTTTATACTCTTGTTACTCTTTGTTTATATTTTTTTAACGATGTTAATGTTTAAATATATTTACTAAAAGTAATAAATAAATATTTAAATAAAGCTAGAAGGATTAAAAATTAATGGATTAAAAGTTTTTATCTCACGATAGTTTTTTTTCCCAACACAAATAAAAAGTGTTTTTAATAAATGTCATTTCAGTTTTAACGAGATCGCTACAGAAGCTTTCTCAAACACTGCTGATAACAAATTTTCGCAGGTATTTAAATTAATCAATTAATGATTATAATGATCCTTATATTTTAATAATAATAATAAATTGGTTTTATTGGGAGACCAAAAAAGGCACATACCCACTTACATGGTCCTCTGACATATTTATAACATATTCTGGTATTATGGTCGAAGTATTTCATTTTTACAAGAAAACAAAAACAAAAACAGAACAAACATACATTAATCTTGATATAGAAAAATTAGGTTATTCTTAATACATAGCATTTCTTAACAAGAAGTTGGCCTGACCTGTTGCCAAGGTCCATGGAACCACGTGCCACCACACGTGGAGTCTCCATGACACACGCGAGAGTCCACGGGCTTAAGTCGCGGGTCACACGCCTCGTCCTCAGGCACGACGCTGTTGTCACCACCCCCTGAACACCTCACACGTCGAGTTAGCACCCCAGCACCACAAGTTGCGGAACACTGCAAGGTGAAGACAGCTGTGAGTCACAGAAAACTTCAGGTAAAGTTAAGTTCATCTGAATGTAATTTCTGACCTCCAAGGACCACTCAGTAAAGAGCCAGGTATTCGGTGCGCAGGAAGCAAGCTCACACGTCTCCTCGTGCGCAGGCTTGTGTTGCTGCAAACACCTTGCACTCGCCACCTCCACGTCTCCCACAGTCACGCAGTGCACGTGACGTGTTCTCACGCCACGCCCACACTGAGCGGAGCATGGACTCCACTCTCCAGCGCTCCAGCGTGGCTCAGAACTGCATGGACCAAGGTGGCAACGACGTGAACGCTCGGGAGGTGCACTTAAACATGCACCATCGGATACTTTGATGACGAGAGAGGGTGAGATCTGCTGGCGGCAAATCAGGACTCGAGTTTGCAATCCTTGACCACATGAGACCGAGCATGTACCCCAGTCGCCAGCCTCCCACCTGAAGTCAATTATATCACTAATCAAATATCATGAAATATTTAATTTTATTATGAGATACGTTTATGGATGCCACATGGACATCATTCATCTTCTGCTGCACGTCAATAATAAAATTCGTAAACAAGCAAGACGTCGTCAATAATGAACGTAATAATACTTTAAAGCAGAGCAATTTATTCTACATCATAACTCAATATTGGTTACACGTATATTTAAATTTAAAAAATTAAATATTGATGAGGTGAAGTAGTGAAATGTAAAATTGTCAAGTGTTATTTTACCGTGAGCTACCTACTATATTTCTGAATAAAAATAATTAAAAAAATACAATAATTTTGATGATTCTAACTGGGGACGGAGGAATTACACATATACATGATGCTAGAAAACGTAGCAGATTGGAATATAATATATTTAGAATAGAGAAAGGATAATTACAAAGGAGAAATATGAAATGAGAACCACAAGGAGATTTAATTTTATTAATATATATATATATATATATATATATATATATATATATATATATATATATATATATATATGTATATGTATGTATATGTATATATATATATATATATATATATATATATATATATATATATATATATATATATATATATATATATATATATATATATTGTATGCAACCATAAATATTAATTTTTAATTTTTAGGGTCTTTATTTAGTGACCACTCACTGTGCAGGACAAGGTTTGGTGTTACATCTCATGATGACGTCTTCAGGTTGAGACAGTCCCTCGCAATGTTCAGGTGGTAGAGTTGCCTTGGAGCCTCGCATGCACGCAAGTACGGTCTGCTGTTCACCTGTGCACCACAGCACATCACATTAGGTATTAACAACATTGAGTTGCAACACTAATATCTAAAAATCACACTCTAGTCTGCAGTTCAGGTGGCAGTAGAGTTGCCTTGGAGTTAGTACAGTCTGCTATGCACCACAGCTCAAGTCAACCTCAAGTACTTGCGATTGTGATAGTAAATTTTAACATTTAAAAACTTAAGATGATTTTGCAATGTTATTCTTATGAGAAATACTCGCACTGAATTTGAATGGTAAAATATATTATCACAATCGTATGTGCTTCCAGTTTATAACATTTTTCACACTAATAACCCCCGTAAGCTGCAACGCTAACTAACTAGTTAAACCGTAGTTAAGTTGTTATTTTGATTGTTGCAACAATTAAAAAAAGATAACTAAGGTTTAACTAGAGGTTGCAGCTTGCAGCCCTTAACTATACTTATCAGTCACTCTAATTATAATTACTAATTTTAAAATAATTATTATTGATATCAGTGGCAAGTTGAATACACGCTTTATCTCGTCTTCTCATCAATATTTGCTACTCTTTCAACTTTAAAATTCAAATGAAAATATTAAATCCATTCCTCTCATCCTACAATCACAATAAATAGATACAAAATATATCCGCACGAGAACAGTAAAAAATTATCCAAGTTACAAGTTTTCCAGCTTATAAGTCAAATTATTAATATTCGAAGACTTTGGCGTGATATACCAAATTATTTGTTACTTTCTTATCAATTTGAACTTGCTGTATCTTTCAAAATATACATGACGAATAAAGGATGTGTTTTTTTTAGATTTCTCTTGTTGGATACGGTAGTGCAAAATTAATATTTGCGCCGCTTGAAGCATTTAATAATAATTTAATGAACCGTCTGGGTCAAAAAAAAAATCTTACCTTTAATAATAAATAAAATAAATAAATGTTTAACAAGAAAGAAAAGGATAGAAATACCAGCAAGGGCCTGGATCAATCAGCAAATACCAGCAATCGATCCTAACCGCGATGATTTTTTTCTCTTATATTGATTACATTATTATTGTTTTGATAATAGATTAGATTAGATAATAGATTTTTATTTATAAACTTCATATTGGTAGCTTGACGCTTCTACTTAAAAAAAAAAATAAATAATAAAAAAAAAAAAGTAAAAGGAGGGCATATATTTTAAATTACATAATATTCTAATCATGTTAAAACAAAATAATAAATAAATTTAAAAAAAAGTATATATATATTTTTTTTATGAATATTTTATTACCAATGTTACAATACTACAAACTGATAAGAATCATGAATCACAAACCTTGGCTAACTTTCAATGCATATGCTTGTGATCAAAGTCCACATTGTACTATAGGAAAAATTTTACTGAGTATTTGAGTATTATTTCTATCTACTCAGTTTAGCTTTTAAAGGTGAAGCGAGTGCATGTGTTATGGATTGCAGTTCAGTTATTTTACATCTATTTATACATAATATCATTGTTTATGATTTGCAATAATATTTATTAAATTATAGTGTGTAAACTTTGTTTTCTGGCAAGCTATCATCTTGTGACTATCATCATGATCAGGTATTTAAGTGGTTTTCATTAACACGATTGATTTTATATTTCTTACACGAGTACGCTGAATGCTGCTTATTTTTAACATTAAACATTATGGTAAGAAATAAGTTTTTTTTTTTATGGAAAAAAAAAAGTTTAATTTTTATTAATGGTAAATAATTGTCGAGTTGTTTTCGAAATAGTTTAATCATACATAAGTAGTATTCTCATTATTTTAATAAGGTAATTAAATATATAGTTATTTAAAATAAAAACGTATAAGTAATATAGATATAGTGGGCGCCGTCATAATAACTGCAGATAGTTCAAAGGTTGAAGCATCAAACTATTTATACATTATAAGAAAGGTGCAGTAGCTTTAAGCGACGCAAATTTGTATATAATTTGTAGAACATTCAATCGTGTGTACTTTGAATGGTGAAGATGACTTTACTATAAAGATAAAAATGTATCTTGTTTTTAATGAAGGCAGTTATTTAATATACTGTAGAGTGCAAGAAAAAGGTAATTGATACGTACTGTAGAGAATGATTTGTTTTTCTATTATATTTATAACAATTTGTATTTAAATGTAACATTTGAAAATACTCAATTACGATGTTATTGTATTAAAAAAAATGGCTATATAAAGTCACGAATTTTGATAAATGTGCAATATTAATATTGTGCAAAATGAAGCACACGAGGCAAATTTAGTGTAAAGAGATTTTTTTTTTCCGAAAAGTATTTAAAGTTCTTAATGTTCTTCCTTAAATTGATATTGCATAGGAGCATACTTGTTTATTTATTACCCAAAGGTTTTTGAAAAAATTCTAGTACCTATAGATTTCAAATGAAAGCTAAATCAATCAGTAGAGCATCTTTTTGTGACATATATGAGGACAAAATTAGGCTTAATCTATTTTCAAAGTGATTGGATTGTTAAAGCCGTATTTATTAAAGAATTAGAAATTGTTATTGACCCAGGCAGTTTATAGTAACATTAAGTTTGTTACAACAAGCGTTGGTCTAGTCGATATTTAGAAGCTCACTCGTTCAACATATTGATAGTTACCTCCTCCACAAGATCTGGAGCACGGTGTGAGGCCCGCGACCCTCCACGCGACCTCATGTTCAGGCCACTCTCCAGCCAGAGGCACCAGGGGCAGCACTATTCAAACACATTTATTGTTATTTTAAGTCTACGAGTTTGCTAGGGTTTGCAATGTCATCTGCTGGAGTGTAGATGTACCACAAAAACCCATTATTATTATTATTATTATTATTTATTATTATTTTGCTGTGATGTGACCTTTTGTTCTCAAAAATTATTGTTATCGTCATATACATATTATTTACACAAATTTCAATCGCTCATTTTTTATTGTATTGACTAATAAAGGAACAACCTGTTTTAAGGCCGACTATAAGCAATTTCATACTCACACCTGCTTCCGTTACGACGTACTGCGCATGCGTAGTAAGTAGAAACGGAAGCGGATGTGACTTAAATTGCTTAAAAGTCAGCCTCAAAACAGTTGTTCCTTTATTAGTCAATAAGCGTTTATGACTTAAAAATGTAAGTTATTATATAATGTAACGTAATTTAATTTAATTAACCAACTCTACCTTCATCGTGATCGGTGAGATATTGTGAACCCTCCTCTTCCAGGTGGTGCTCATTATTGTCTCGGTGTCGAGCGCTCACCTCAAACTGCGGCTCATTGTTGTCGCGATGTCTCGCGCTCACCTCAAACTTCGGCTCATTAAGATGATGATGAATGTGCTCGATAGCAGCTGGCAGCTGATACTGGTACTGAATACCAGGGTTCAATTGTTTCACTAGTACCTGAATCACAAATAATTAAGAATAATATAATAATTATTTAGGTGCTGCCAGAGCCTAAACTGCAAATTTGGCATTATTTTTATTTAATTATGTCTTGAAAAGACAATTTAACTTAACAGAAACATCTCAATTATTGCTCAGAAATCTATATTATGCTAACTTGCAAGTGATTGTCCACGTAATTTAAAAATAACATTGTGAGCAAGCCAATAAACTTAACTATTAATCCATGGAAAAAATAAATTACGTAATTTATACTTGATTGAATAGTTACTATATTATAGAGAAAAAATGTTGCTATACTGTAATAACATACGTAATTATACTGAACATATTAACTATTATGCTATGCGGTATAATCGCTATACAATAAGCATAATTTATGATGTTGTGCATAAATGTTGCTGCAATAAACCAGCATAATTATTTCGTATTTATTTTTTTCCTCTTGATGCTAGTTTAAGCGCCCAAAATGTATGCAACTTTTTGAGCATATATTTGTTGCGTGTTGCATATCTATCTTATACCAAGGGGCTATTCCTCGCACAATGTTACTAACCATGATATCTAGTGGTTCATTGATGGGTCCCGCTGACCACAACGATTCTCCTCTGCCATGCGCAGTCACTCGTGAGTAAGAGAAGACGGTGCCCGCCGCGCTAAAGTCACGTGACCCCCACACGCCATTCAAAACAAAGCGTAGGTCACGATGTATGCGAAGTGCTGTGAAAGAGATGATTGATTACACACTCACGTCGGGACATTTTTTTTTCAAACAGTCAAGTACACTAATATACTTTTAATGTTCATGTTAGTGCGTATACAGATCTGGTGAAGAGAGCTGTAGTGTCTGGTATAATTTTCAGCTCAGGTCCACCGCATGTGAATATGTAGATAGCGGCATAAAATATAAAAGTATTTGTAAACGTAATAATAAAATATTCAAAATTGACACATGGAAACCAAACCAGTAACCTTTTAAAAAAGTTATTTTTTACGTTATTTGCATATTCTCTAACATTGGTTTTGAATCTATATATACTGAAAACTTGAATTTTAAATATAAAAGTCAAAAATTACAAGATCTATTACAAATGTTGCAATATTCTGGTACAGAACATGTCATATGACTGAAATAGACTTATGTTTCTTAATTAATAAATTATTATTACTTTTAAAAAGTTACAGTCAATTTTTCAGATATTGTCGCAGCGCAATAAAATATTACACCACTTTCTATATAACCTAACTGAAAAAATAATAAAAACAACAACAACAACGAATTCACATGACAATTCCCATGCCCTTACTATACAACTTACCTAGGTGATTGGCTGAAGGAGCCAGCTCTGTGATGTTGATATTACATGCCCCGCGAGGCACGGTGGCCACCAGGTTCATTCCCAAGGGCAGGTGAGCACGAGTGAACAATCCTGAGCGTAGAGTGCACGTGCTGGGCACGCTACGACACGTGGAGCAGGAGTATAGTCTAGGAGTGACCAGTGTCACCTGCGAGTAAAAATCAATCTTATATGAACAATTAGTTAAACATTGTATTAAAACAAAAATTAATATGTATTAATTTCTATGTTATTGGATGCTCGTAAAACGTCCAACAATGAAGGTAGGAAGTTAGGCATATATACCTTCAATTACTGTATAGTATATCGATATCTGTTCCAGGGTTATATTTACCATTGAAAATATAGGATTTATATCCCTTCCTGTTTTTAGCAATATTTTCTCCATGAGTACAAAATATAATGTATAATCAGTAATCACATTAAAGATCTCTCTCTCTCTCTCTCTTTCTCTCTCTCTCTTTCTCTCTCTCTCTCTCTCTCTCTCTCTCTCTCTCTCTCTCTCTCTCTCTCTCTTTCTCAAGCTTGCTTTCGTATTTCTATGTATGTAGTTTGTACTGTACACCTAGATTATTTAGAAAATAACTATATATTATAATTTAAATTGAACTAATGAAATAAAATTATAAAGTATTATATTATAAAACAAATTAGTGACCAAAATATTAGCTTCTATTCAACATTTCAAGTTCAGACTCGAATGCTCCTCACCGAGCACAGGTTCGAGCCAATGCTATAGGGTTGCACGATGCGCGTTTACATGTATTCCATGACACCGCACAGCATTCAAAAAGGTGCATAATTATATAATGTGACCGCGCTGACCAGCCTGTCTAGATGTTTTCACGGTTTCTCTAGACTGCCAAAGCAAATGCCGGGCCTAGCACATCTATGCCGTAGCCGACCCGTGTGTGCGGTTTTCATTATACACGTCGATAAACCAATGTCTTTACGGGACTATGTTAATAGAGAAGTACGAGGACACATTTGCAAGCAAATATTCTGCATTACAAGTCAACATACTTTTGTATGTGTTTCATATGCATTGATATTTGATATAATAGAGGCTTCATAATAGAAATTCAACTTATACTTTCAATCCCCCCATTATGCTTTACTAAAGCCAAAGATCATTATGTTATTATTTTTCGTTTACTCACATTCCCACTAAAAATTTTAAACACTTTATTAAAGCATATCAGATGATTACGGTATTTAGCGTTCCATGCAAGCAAGGCACAAAATACCTCGAGGATGAAATGTCAGTTCTCAGGAGAGGAAAATCTTCTCGGTGGTCTCAACAGACAGATATCTTGATTGATGTCTGATTTTAATATTTTTGTTCTACTAATCTGACGTCCACTAACAATACAGTAACATCATTTTGACGTTTATCTTGCAGAAAATTTGCCTGGGACTTGTGACTAGATCGTGTGAAAATCTGAACATTGTTTTCATGTCGATCCTCAAGTCAAAATTATTGTTTTAGTGCCAGACGGTTTGTGTCAAAGTAGATTGTTTTTTCTTAAATATTTTTAGCATAGGATTATATTTTATTTTTAAATACTGATAAACACAAAAGATAAATAAATGAGTAAATAAATAAAAATGCCAAGGGTAACGAATTCTTAAAAAGATCCTAGCCTCAAGGGGAAAAAAATCTCTCAATGATTAATGACGAGATGGGACTATTAATATTTCCCATCGTACTCACAAGACATAGTCGTATCAACTTCTGGGATATGGAATTGCACACAAAACAGTGTCAAATTCAGGCACAAAAAAATATCATAGGGTGTTACAATTAAAAAAAAGTATAACTATAAATTCAATGACAATATGAATATATTTATAAAAATTAATTTACTTTAAACTACCTGTGTCTAATAAGTCAGTCAGTCAATCAATCAATCAATCAATCAATCAATCAATCAATCAATCAATCAATCAATCAATCAATCAATCAATCAATCAATCAATCAATCAATCAATCAATCAATCAATCAATCAATCAATCAATCAATCAATCAATCAATCAATCAATCAATCAATCAATCAATCAATCAATCAATCAATCAATCAATCAATCAATCAATCAAAGAAAACACCAGGGACTCAGTTACTGGTTCTGATGCGACAGTGTGTGTGTATCGTTCACTGTGCAAGCTTGAATGTATAAGCAAGCAGCTCCTCTCCTCCTTGCAATACAGTACAGTAATGAAGTAATATTTAATTATACAAGTTTCATTCCTCAAGTTAAACAAAAGAATTGCTCACAAATATGGTAAGGAATTTTTAAATGTTTAAATAAAGAAAAGAAAAGATTATATAGCTTTTAATTTTATATGAAATTATTTTAAAGTGCAATTCATGGGTTGGGTACTTGCAATTCATAACAATGGTGGGCGAAACTATAATAGCACTCAATTTATACATACTTGACTTTTTAGAGTTGAAATTTAACCTGCAGATGAAGGCAAATAACACTAAATTAAATTATAAATATTGTAATTATCTTAGAAAAAATAAAAACAAGGTCTCAGAATTTTTTAATTTCGAGGTAGTTAAAAATTAATAAATAAATGAATGAATAAGTAAATTAATAAGTCAATAGCTATACAAATAAATAAATAAGTAAGTAAATAAATAAATAAATAAATAAATAAATAAATAAATAAATAAATAAATAAATAAATAAAGTACTGTTTATAACAACTTTCCTATCCATACTCAATTCATAAATAATTGGAATCGACGTATTATCTAGACATACAGTTAATTCTCGACTGTTTATAAAAAATAATACAGATAGGATCGATCATAAGTTATTATATAACATTAAAAGATCAAAAAGAACGCCAAAAATAGAATGATTATCAGTTTGAAATCTATAATATTCTATAATAACTTTAGCTATTATTATAATAAAAATAATAAATAAATATATATTTGGAATTACGTTTGATGCAATACTAAAAGTTAAAAAAGAAAAAGATTTTAATTGGTTGTTTTGATGATGATGTATAAACTCTGAAATTATCGATCTAGTCTCACGCTCGGTGATAATCTTTCATTACAGCTGGTGTGAGTGAGACGGTCCATATTTGGTAGTAATTTATCTCGCAGTATTTGCCCCATAAATTCAAGGCTAAAATTTAGCCGGAAATATCAATATCATCAAATCTACTTTTTAAACGCGATCGTAAAGTCAAATAATATTTTAAGATGTCTTGACATTTTTTTTTTTTTTTAATAATAAATAAAATTATGAATGTAGTACATATTTTATATTACCAGTTAAATAAATTTGCGGTAAAAATGCAATGTGCTCCCAATAATGGTATAGGACTATTCCGTTAAGACTTTTGAAGAAATTTGCTGCAATGATGGTAAAAATAATTAATACAACAAATAGAGACGCAAATATAAATATACTTCAGACATAGAACTATTGATTATTGCAACAATATTTTTATCACAGTCATTTTACTTGTTAAATTTTGAATTTTACCCAGGACTTTTCCCTCAATTTCTTTATCCCTCAGCTCATCCCCTATATAATGAAAATCCATGTCACCAAATTAGAACGTAAATTTTTTCGTAAACTGGACCACACGGAATAGGGTGTTTACTGAGAAACTTATCATATTATTTTACCGTTGACAGTACTTCTTTGCATTTTCTTAAAATAATGAATTTCACGATTGTTTTTAGAAGTTGTTGTTTTATATACTATGATGCATTTTAATACTATAAAAATACATTTTAATAGTTTATTTTTCATTTTGATTTATAAATATATTTGATATGTATTTTTAAAATAATCGAAATAGAACATGCATGAAGAGAATCAACACCGAGAGAGAGAGAGAGAGAGAGAGCCTTATCTTTGAAGTGTTAAAATAACTAACAGTTTCTTTTTTTATATACATTTTCAATTTTTCATCACCAACAGTTTTTTCTTTAAACACAAGTAAAAGAAAATTCTAAAAGCTTTATGTAATGTACAGTATATGTGTACATTTTATGAATTTTAAAAAGCTGAGACCGATGAAAAAAAGTAGATTTTCAACTTTTTGTTCTGTTTTATTCAGTATGTGATGTATATTATATAATATATACATATATACATATACATATATATATATATATATATATATATATATATATATATATATATATATATATATATATATATATATTATATATATATATATATATATATATATATATATATATATATAATAATATATAAATCACATACTGAATAAAAAAAGCAATTTCAATAATGTAGATTGTAATTGTGTTAATTGGGATTGAGATGGGAAAAATGTCAACAATTTAGCGAGCAATTTGTCTGGAGATCTGACTAGAGATATACTCTACGAGAGAGAGAGAGAGAGAGAGAGAGAGAGAGAGAGAGAGAGAGAGAGAGAGAGAGAGAGAGAATGTCACTTCTTGGCAAAGCTTCAATTAATCCAAAGTCGACCAACTTACAAATCAAAATCAAAATTTTATTTCAACAAGATTCCATCTTTAATTTCAAAATGTCATTTTAAATTTGAAGAGAACAAAGAGTAACATAATTAAAACCATGCGTTGTTAAAGAAGAAGAAGAAGAAAAGAAAAATGTATTCTTACAGGCTGTTTATCTAAATTGAATCTAAGCAAAAAATTCTTAAATTTTAATGCAACTTTGGATGTGTTCTTATAGCTCAACTTTATAAAACTACTAGTTTTAATCTTAAAGTTTTAACGATGATTAAAGTTTCTTTTGCATTAAAATATGTTTAAAAATATGGGACAATAGAAATTTATGTATTTTTAACAAGATATTATATTTTAAAAATTAGTTATAACGTCCCGGATAAAGCACAACATTATAATAAATGTTAAAATTTAAATTACTATCGTCTCTGCCTTGAAGCAACATTATTGTTTATCATCAAGCTTTCTATTGAGTTGTTTTGAATTTTCATTACATTAAAATCATCTAATTTGGAAGCACATAAAATCTAAGTACTTCATAAAATATTTTGTTTTGATCATTTAATGAAATTGAAATTTAAAACAGTAAGCCAAATTATTTCATTTTTACCAAATCATATTGCTCGTTAACATATGGGTAGTATTATGTTCAGAGGTAGAAAATACTTTTGAAGTAATCTTTTGTGATGTTAACAATTTGACGAGAGCGTTCAAGCTTCAAGCTGATAGTTTTTTTTTACTACGTATCCTGTCCAAATGTACACGTTCTTTCATAAAAAAATTTGCATTCTATTGGTATATGGAAATAACATGTATTTAAAATTAAATGTAGTTTACGTCAACTGAAATCGCCAGCTGATCGCATTGTTTAGCCATAACTCAATAGAGTTCAATTGTTTATGAAGTGACTGTACACATGATATAAGAACTGCGGAGAGAAGGCGCTCGGTTATTAGTTATATGATTTTGATGATAAAGATAAAAAATATACCAACTAAAAGCTTGATTTGTTGTTTGGTTCAATATTATTATCATCATTATTTGTCCTCAAAGAAGAAAAGATGTGAAAGTTAACAAGTTCAAGTGTTTTGCGAAGAAATGTAACAAATTTGGTGTATAAGAAATAACTTTTTAAGTATCAAAGTATGCTCGACCTCTAATTGTCTTCTTCTAATATGCATATGGTTCAGCGACTTGACTACTTTTTATGGACGTACTTTATCGGTTTATTATGAAGTTCTAGTTAGAACAAGTTTACAAGCCTCTTATTGCCCTCGAGCTACTAGAAACTGGGAGGTGGGCGCGAGCCAAACCTCGCGTTCTTACCCTCGGGATTCGAAGTGCTGACCAAACAGGAAAATTAAATTACTCCACAATTAGATTAGGCATATACTTTGTTCTTCATGGGAATCCTAATATTTGGTGAGAGAAAATTGATAATCACGGGTTAAGAAACTTTTTTGAATAAGATATTACGAGACAAAGGCTATGTTTAATAGTTCTTAAAAAACGCTTATTTTTTATAGGTCAAAAATATATATTTATTTTAAAAGTATTTAGAGGATAATATGTAATTGTGTGTTTTCGTTCTGTACAATATTACAGGAAAATATCCCTAGAAAGTACTCTCACTATACTAATAACTTTATAACTTTTTTCATTATAATAATTGTGAATAAAATTAAAAAAAAAAAAAAAAAAAAAAGCTTTCATTGTTGAGAGGTCACCAATTGCCATTTCACTGTATATTATTAGAGTAAGATTTTCAACGGTTTCGGTGAGAATACTTGGTATTTTTTAGGGACTTTATCAACATGCACTGTAGACAGACTATTTTTCATCATGTAGACTTCAAGACTCGTGGAAACAATTGTATATTTTTAAGTTTTCTTTTCCTTCCTTTTTTTTTACGGTTTTTAAGAAAATTATTTATATTTGGTCGCAACATCGCAAATTATGCTGACTCTCGTGAGGGTAAAATTTAGCCAAAAATTTCCGTGGTTCCCGGAAACTTTAAACATTTAGTTTAATTTGTGTGTATTAATTTTCAAACCTATAATGTGTTGATTTTAGGAACTTACCAGTTATTTCAGTTTGAGCTGCAAATATTTTCAATAAACCCAGTCGTAACTTTTTTAATTTAACGTTAAAAAAACACCAATATATTAAAAAGAAAACATGCAAACAAAAAAGCGTACATGACGCAAGAACAAAAAAATCGAGTTATTTTGCGTATATAAACGAGTACAACAAAAGCTCTACATAAACACAAGCATCGCCACGGATATGATATACGAGATATTAAACAAATTGTTCTAAAATTTGCAATAAAATTGTATTGGATAATAATGTTCCACTAAACAGGCTATAAAATATATTTTTATATTTTTTACAACGTTGTGATTTTATTTTTTAAGCCCATTCCATTATCTTTATTCAATATCCTGAAAGGTTTACTATGTAAAAGTCATTATAAAAATATGAGTTATTGATGATGTATATTATGCTAAGTTTTGGACTGTTTCATGATTTATATTTATTGTCACACTTTTTTTTTTTTTTTTTTTTTTTTGTAATACGTTTCTACGTATTATACGTAATACTTAAAAATATCCGGTACCAATAATGAATCTATTCGAACAAGAAGTAACCAATTATTTAACGACGAAAGTTTAAACGTTAACTGTCCTATTTACACAAGCATATACTTTGTTTTAATAAATTATAATCGCACAAAGTGACAGTCACCATTATTTCCCTGATAAATTGACTTTTTTTTTTTTTTTTAGCCCTGCTGTGTTACTTATGTTTAAACTAGAAACCATTTCTCATGTACTCCAAAGTGCGCAATAATTCGCTCCAAGTACATTTAATTTTCATTTTACTCTCTGACAATAATAACAAATTACGTCACCAAAAAAAAAAAAAAAAAAAAAAAAAAAAAAAAAAAAGCTTCTCGTTTTACATTTGACAATAAATACTTATTTATACGACACGATGTAATTCAATTTTGTACTTCAAACCACTCGAACTAACATGACAAGGAAAATAAATAAATAAATGTTCCTCGGGTAAAAAAGTTTTTTTTTTCTCTCTCTTTCTTTAGAGCTTTAATAGGCCCACGCATGTTCTGATATTTTGTATAATATAAAAGTTGTATGCTATCAGTCTCAAGTCAATTTAGTCCACAAAATACATTAAATTTAACTTTAGAAGTTTTTTTTCTTTCTTTTTTCTTTTTGAAACTATTTATATTTGACTTGAGGATAAAATCAGACAAATAACAAATAATATGTAAAATGATTCTTAATTTAATTCATCCACTTTAGAGAATACAAAATTACACTGTAAAAATAAAAACTTTTTTTTTTTTTTTTTTTTTTTTTTCCAAATCATTATTATTTTCTTTGGGGATATGACACTTGACATTTTCGTACAAGTTGTTAGAATTAATTTGTTTCGTACATATATATTTTTTATTAAGTTTAAAAATAATTTCCTAATGCATTGTTAATAATAAAGTGTTATTCTGATGGGATATGGCTACATTGCACAGAATCAAGATTGACTGTCTACCAGCGGAGGGGGGGGGGGGGGGTGAGATATACATACAAACTTTTTATTTGTTTAAAACACGGTGCAAGTGTGTATTGAATTTAGTATAATTTCAATTTACAAAATTTTGTTTTAGATGCATTTTTTTTAAGTGGATTTTAGAATGTTAAAGCACATTTTCTATTTGATATTAAATGCTATTACACAGTATATTTGATTATAACCCGCATCGCCTATAGCACTCGATATTTTAACAGTGTATACCAATAGATTATATCAATTTCGAACGATTCTCATAACTTTATTTTAACTTTATATTTTATTAATAAACGTACTTAAGATTATCTATGAATTAAATTTAAGAATTAATTATCTTATTAATTTTTCCGTCTCTTGTTATATATACAGATATATTTTATTTTAAACCTTTTTATCCTCTCAGTTGGCGCCAATTATATACGGCGCTAATGCAAAAACCTTCTAAAAAAACCAATATGATAATAATTTTATGTCTTTTTTATTAATGTTTTTATTTTCTGGCTGAGATATTTAATTGAAGTTTAGAGACTGAAATGTTGTGTTATTTTGTGGTTGCGTGGTGACAGAGCATTCTTGAAGTAAAAATGTAAGTCCCTCTCAATTATCATCGTTTGTAAAGTAGCTGTGGATTACATGACAACACAACTACGCCCAGATTAACAGATATACTCACTCAATTTTATTGCAATCTTACCCTGAAGTTGTGTACTTCACGTACAAACAAATTATGCTCCCTTCATATCTAATGTTTTAATTTCAAATTTTAAAATAAAATTAATTTATTTTAAAAATTATATCAAGAATGATTTTCAAACAAAATAAATCCTTGGCATAAAAATTAAAATTTAATTTCATGCAAAACGACTGAAAAAATAAATTTATAAAAACTAGTATTTTAACTTTCATTAAAAACGTAACTTTTAATTTAAAATATAAAATTACGGTAATTAGTAAAATTATAATAATACGTGATCCATTGATTGAATTGATATGCAATTATTATTAATTTATTATTGTAGACTGAAGGTTCATGTTTCTTTACGTTTATAAAATCCAGTTTTATATTTTCATGTTTTTTCTTCGTCTTCTTCCACTTGGGCTCACCGAAAAGCACAAAGTATAAGCGGCGTCTTATATTTTACCACCTCACAAGACGAGCCAATTTTCCTCATGTTCAACATGATATTTTAGCGTTATCTTGTCACCCCACATGCGACATAAACATTTCACGCGTGCAATCCTCTTTACTTACTTTATTATTACAAGAAATCATTTCTTACTTAAAGACCAGTTTGCTGCTAAATTTTTTTACTTCAACGTCTTAACATAATATTTAATATAAAAGTTCTTTGACAATATAAGCTACTTTTATTTCGATTTATTTCTTCCGCAAGTACATAACTGATACTCTGAATCAGCTCTGATTGCTGCATTTTATTTGTTAATATACTTTCGCTTTTTTATGGTACTAATAGAGAATTTACGTTTTGGAAAAGTAATTCTGAAGGTGTATTTTTTCTCACAATAAAATTACCTGATCATACATTCATTACGACCCATAAATAGGACCCTTAATAAGGACCCAAAGTTTTAAAAAATTGATTTTTTTTTTAAGCTTGCATTAGGTTATATTTTTGTAACTATGTTCCTGTCTAGTATTGGGTCTTACTTAAATATGTAAAATATTTAGAGGTGTAATTTCAAACACTCTACGAGGAGAATTTTAGGCTGATTGAATGTGACATTACATGCTTGTGTGGACTTCAAGCTGGTTTTTTATTTATATTTAAGATTTGTTTTTTTGATAAAAATTTGAATTTTGTGGTGAGAACGAAGTACTCAAATTTCACCACCAAAAATGAGTTTTTTTTTTCTTTGGACACGCCATGCAATCCCTCATGCCCGTGATGGAGGACACACCTAGCTTCATTAGCCGCAGAACTGGCATCCGTCAACTTGTATCACAATTTTCTTAATTTTATGTAATTACATTTTCATTAATAGTGTGGTAAAATTATTAACACAATTTTAGACAATGAAGTTACAATGTTGATGTATGTAATTATGAAAGAAATTTGTCAAACGAACGCGTTGTCATTATTTCTTGAAAAAAACGGTGTTCGCCCTTTTTAATACGCAATGCACATGTTTTATATTTATATAAATATAAAATTTCTTGAATTGGTGCTATTGTGCACTGATGTAAAATTAAGACTGGAATTATGTTTTAAAACAATGCGTGTCGTTTCTTTGCCAATTTTGGAAAGAAATGACTGACAAGTTAGTTACGTGGGTTCAACTGTGCTTTACAGCAAAATTACTTTGTACCACTGAAGAAAAAAGGTCCTACTGTAACAATATATCTGTATCTGTAGACATCCGACAACAAAGTGTTAAGCTGTCGAAGTGCATAACTATTTTCTATTATATAATTTACATTGTTTTTTTTTTCGAGGAATGAATTAACTCCGGTAATATAGTGAGTTTTGTTTTTAATCAGAACGTTAGTATGCCTTCAAAATTTTATGTCATCATTTCAAATATTATTCTCGTAATTTATTTCTCATTCTCATGAATGCAAAAAGATAATACTGATTAACTAATAGAAATTTCTGTGTTATAAAAATTTAATTATTAAATTTTCTTGCAATATAAAAAGAATATACCAATAAAAAATACATTTTAATTCAATTTGTGACACATTCCTATTAAATTGATTAAAATTATTCACTATACAATTGATCATCTATGTAGATAGAAATTTTTAAATTTCAATGTTACGCACTCGTGCGTTTGTATAGAAAAAAAAAAGAAGAAAAGAATGTTGAACGCACGATTATCTCTCATCACTTTATCACATCCAACCGCGTGGTTAATCGAGGCTTGTTATGTTTTGTGATTGACGTCTCTGAATCAACAAAGAACACTCGACTTCGCCTCTCTCTCTCTACCACGTGATCGTGATGCTCGCGGCTAGAAGATGCATTAATATATTAATGCACCGCGGTGCAACTTAATGAAAAGCTACAAGAACCATGAAAAAAAAAATCCACTTATTGATATTTTATATACAGATAAAAGGATCTCCAAGAAATAAAACATGGATAATATAAAGTACCTTTTGATCATAAAGTGTGGTTGCTAATGAAATTCATAAACACATTTTAATATATGACTTCAAGTAGGAGTAATAAAAGTTAGCAGAAAACGTGATGAGAAATATTAAAACCTTATTATATAAAAAAGATATTAGATTTATTATATAACTCTTATGTAAAATTACGACCATTTTATTGTTGGCGCGAGTTATGTTTCATTATTTATTTATCTGGTTATAAATAATATTTAATTATAAATATATAATTTCTAAGTAACTTTTTTATGCACTTTTTTCTACTATACGTGTAAAACAATACAATTATAGTTTGATTTATTTGTATGGATTGATGGCAATCCCATGCAGCTTATTACGTTTGTTTTGTTTATTAATTATAAAGCTTAAAAAATATACGTTTTTACAAAATTTTCGTAGAACAATACACGGAAAAAAATTTAATACTTTAGACAGGTATTAAATCCTGTACATAAAAAAGTTAGACATAAGCTAGAACATAGGTATTATTTTACTACAATAATATCTCATGTAGGTGCAATATGCTACAATAAAGGTGTGACCCTCTTAGATTAAGTGGTATTGTAGTTTATAACTACCTGTTTCAAATTAAAGTGTACCTATTGCAAAATACAGGATTCATGTACAGCTCTGGCCAAAAGTTTAAGAACGGGGCAGTGGCGATTGCAGCGTTTTCCCATAAAAATATCATAGTGTGGTTGCGGGTTGCCTATACAAATCGTTCTCAAACTTTTGGCCAGAGCTGTACCTGCCATAGAGGTGGTAATTTTTTCCCGTGTAATATATTAGAACCTTGCTACCCTTAAAACAAGTTTAGTAATGATAATAATAGGCTTGATCGTTTTAAATATTACTAGAAAAATATGTACGTCAACTATTTAAGATTTCTTCCATAGTTGTCTCACAGACTTTTCTTTAAAAAAAATTTGTGATCTGGACTTGCTTAATTAGGTTAAGAGTATTCGCTGATATATTAATTTCATTTCGGAAATAGTTATGTAGTTGGAAATATATATATTCAAAGTAAAGTGAATAAGTAATGACTTTTTATTGGGTGACATCAGGCATACAACCTCTCAATTTAACGTAACTATTTTACAGTATACATACAGTCAGTTAATTCTAAATCAAAGAATTTATTCATACTGTTAAAATAAGTTGACCATATATAAACAAAATTTATTACTAATTTCTATTATTCTTTACATATAAACATAAAGTAACATAAAAATAAAGTGTAGATTCGACTTTTAGGACCCTATAGAACATAGTGAATATATCATAAATTGTTAAAATATTGTTGAATGACCGAAATGAAGTGATATTAGAACAATACTATATACGAGAGGAGCTCAATTGTTATATTGTTTCAATTCTAGTCTATTTCAACTTTACAAAAATCCTATACATATTTGTGAATATTATATCACAATGAAAGCATTTTATTATACTTTCCTGTGACTATATTAATTGTATACGTAGAAATGTCAATAAATATATTTTAAATTTAAATGAAAGCTGTATAATGTTATAGCTATTTATTATTTTCACTTCATATAATTTATGTTTTATTTTTCTTTTGTTTGATTGCAATATGTTCTGGGAATTTAATTTTGTTTTCTATAAGCTCCAACAACATACATATATTTTCATTTATACCAGCGACCATAAGGTAGAGAATTAATAATAATTCTTTCTTACAGAGCAACAATAGAAATAAATAATATGTTTAAGTGAATGAAATTGAAACAGCCTGCTAGTTTATTGGCCTGAACTCATATTGTTGTTGTAGTTGTATATTATTTTAAAAAAAGCACTTTTCAACAATGAGCATAAAGCACACAAACACAATCACTTACAAAAAGCTTTATATTTATGTTGGAATGAAAAGTGAATTAAAAAGCAGTCATAAAGTAATCAAAATCTTTGTGATGAAAACTTTTATATACATATATAATATAAATAAGATTTGTTTTTTTCTTTTTCTTTTTGGTGCTGAGCAACTTTTAGGTATTAAATTCTAAATTTTTTTAACTACACAATTTATATGAAATGTACACGGAGAAAAGTTTTTGCTTTTAAGTATAAGTTCATGCAAAATTATCATACTTGCTTTTCATTCAATTTATCTGTACTGCAAATATTTGCAGATAAATATCCGCGTACAAGTTTGCCAAATACGTCATTGTGATATACTGAACCATTAATATTATTATTTTTTGGTTGACTTTTTTTTTTTTTTTTTTTTTTTTTTACTTCAACTTTAATCCAAAAACTATAAAATGTGAAAGAGTTCCAAAATAAACTTGATAAGAGTTTCATTCATTTTCTGTGTTTTCGTGCACATGCTTTCAGCACATTTTTTTTACAGTGTTGTATATTCGTTAATTTACATTAAAATTTATTAGATAGATGAAAAGACGTACTATTAAAATTCGCAGAACAAAATTTGAGATTCAAGTCGTGTATGGTAAATACGTACTTCTAATTACATATTATTTCTGTGTACACTAAGGTCTAATTTACTGTGAAATTAGATGAATAATAAGACTTATTGACAATTGTTCCATACCAAATATGTCACAGCGGCTTTTTGCTTGTACAAAGACTTTTCAAAAAAACATTCAGGAAAATAAATCCTAGTGCTGTTTTTTATTATTATTATTTCTTTCATTCTAAATTAAATTTTCTGTACAACTTAAATTTGGAAGTATATCCTGATTATGTATGGAGGTTTGCTTGTGACCTGTGACCAATCAGAGGCACGTGGGAAAACCTCAGGGGACCTCTAATTTCTAACGCTTTATCCTTTGAGTGATATAATATATATATATATATATATATATATATATATATATATATATATATATATATATATATATATATATATATATATATATATATATGACTAAAATTTCAAGAAGCATTGCTATTTCGTAGTTAGAGGATAGTACGAAAGAGAGAGAGAGGGAGAGAGAGACAGAGAGAGAAATTATAGTAAGAATTGAGAGATTATTTATAGAATAGAATTGTCTTGCAAGATAAAATGCACCCTCCAATAAAATACCTTAAATACCTAAAAAAGTACAAATTGTCGGTTAAAATCTATTGATAACATACTCAATACATGAAAAAGTCAAATAGACAGACAGAAATTATAAAGTAAAATTTGAGAGATGAAGATCAAATTAAGAATAAGCATACAAGATATAAAATGCTACACATTCTAATTAAATACAATTTGTCAGTGATAACAATTTAACATTGTATTGTTAACTATACTCAATATACATAAAAAAAAACTTGACTAAATATTTGAAAAAATACCGTTAATATTAAAAATTGATTTTAAATCATATTAGTTTACATAGACATATTTGTTTACAACTGGTTATTATATATGACATTATAACTTCAAACTGCGTACGCTAAAAGTAGCAAAATAATAGTCTAATAAATAACAAAACAAAAAAATCCCGCCGCGAAAATAACAAAGATAATTTATGTAAACTGTCTGTCTTATGACTGAGTAATATTAATCATGGAAATTATAATTTGACAGCTCCTCTCATCTCACATGAACATATCTGCCTCACTGACTTGCCCACAGTATGGACATAGTCTGTCTGTATATGATAATCAAGTTACTTAATTGTTGTACTACACCGTGCCATACACCATCACTGCTCCAGAGGCTATAACTGGAGATTTCAATGATTGTATGATCTCTCCGAACATCAAGAAATTAACATGACAGAAAAACTAAAAATTAAATAGTACTTTAATAAAATACCTTTTCTATTCATGTTATCTTAATTCTGCTTGCTCATTTGATTGTTTTAAATTATAAAAATATACATAAAAAATTATATGAAATTTTGAGGATGAATCGTAATTCGTATAAAGAAAAAAATATTATAATATTAAAATACATATTTTTTTTTTTCAACGTTTGGGAAGCAGCTTTGACTACATATTTTAATAATGATGTTTGTGTATTCAGCATATATCTAATATAATTAAGAACTACCTTTTTCTTTCAATCTCCTAAACAATCAAAATGCAAAATATATTTACATATGTTATGGTTGCTTTAATAGATTTGTCAATTTATACTTATGTATATAATACTAAACCTTACATATATACTAAAACATTATAATAATTTTGATTTATGAAAGCCTGTTTCATGTTTTTAAAAGAATGATATAATAAAATATGTATGAGATTAATGTTTGGTCTACAGATTATTTAGCGCATGTTCTAGCTCTCAGTGTGTAGCAATAATAAAAGATATCGCCAAAACAGATCAAAGACATAAGAAGTAAACAATATTACCAGAGAGTATAACATGGATATGTGGGCAGGTATGCAAATGTGATTTACTTGCCTTGCTCGTGAGGATCACTAGGAGCAAAGATAGCCATGTCCAGGGTAACTCCATGCTGCTTCAACTCACTGGTCTCTCTGTCTGTCTCTCTCTTGCTCTCACAGTCTTCTTGAGGAGGCTGCTGGAGGGCCCGCGGTGCGCCTGCGCGCGCGCGCGACATATACCTACCTATGCCTGACCTCACCTTATACACCAGCCAAACTTAATTAAATTTCAATTTCTTATTTATATATTTTTTTTTTCATCATCTCTGATATCTTTAGACATCTTGATATCTGATACTTCTTTAATTGATTTTAAATTGTTTATACAAAAGTGTTAAATTTGGAAATTCTTCCAGGATAAAAATATCATGTTTCTAAAGGTCAATATTTTTATTAGGTTCTCTTATGAGCTCATTTTCACTATTATTTTTTATCTATGAACTTGAATTCTCTCTCTCTCTTTCTCTCTCTCTCTCTCTCTCTCTCTCTCTCTCTCTCTCTCTCTCTCTCTCTTTCTCTCTCTTTCTCTCTCTTTCTCTCTCTTTCTCTCTCTTTCTCTCTCTTTCTCTCTCTCTTTCTCTTTCTCTCTCTCTCTCTCTCTCTCTCTCTCTCTCTCTCTCTCTCTCTCTCTCTCTCTTTCTCTCTCTCTCTCTCTCTCTCTCTCTCTCTCTCTCTCTCTCTCTCTCTCTCTCTCTCTCTCTCTCTCTCTCTCTCTCTCTCTCTCTCTCTCTTTCTCTCTCTCTTTCTCTCTCTCTTTCTCTCTCTCTTTCTTTCTCAATAAAATAATAAAATATAGGGACACAGAAATGTTGAAAATTAATAATATGCTAATAATTTGATCTACCTTTTTCATTTGAATAATTCTTATTATAACTTACATACTCTATGGTCTAGTGGTTCACGCATCCGACCTTTTAGAAAAGCCTAGCGATGGCAGGGAGTTATAGCTTTAAGATTCGGGAGTCAAGATCAATCTTGCCGACCATCCTGACTGTTTCCACGGTTTCCTCAGTGAGCTATGCTGAATGCCGGGATGTTTGCTAAGCCGTGGCCAACTCGTTTCGGATGAACCCGAACAAACTAACACAGAGGATTTCTGGAGATTCGTAGAGGAGCTCGTTGAGGTTAAGTCGAAGTAAAATATTACACATTAATAATTAGTTGCAATGTTTACACAATATTAAATCGATAATCTACTGTATATATTTTATGAATAGTAATAGAAAGCAGCAGGTCAGAAACTGAAATGACCGCAGGTTAAAATAAAATCGAATTATTACCATTTTTTTTTCTAACTTGAAAACGAAATGAATAGAGGTAAATATTAGTGTAGCAAATTATATTGTGACAACTAGACTGGAATTAAATATTTTATCTTATAGGTAAATCTCAATTATAGTAATATCCTGTTATTAATTATAAAAGCAAAAAAACAACATAATTATAAAACTTTTTTTCTTCTTAATTACCAATATTTCAAAACGTGAATTTGAAATCTCAATTAATAGTTGGTGTGTGTATATAATTTATGCTCGAGCATACAGTAAATATGTATGTATATTATATATATATATATATATATATATATATATATATATATTCATACCGTAGTACAGTTTAAATATTTCATAATCCGAAGCAGAGCTAGCTCATGCCTCTTGGTGTAATTATAACGAAGCCGAACCTTGTTTTTCATAATCTGATTTTGCCTGCACTCGCGAGAAGGAAAAAAAATACAGAAGCAAATCCTTATATGGATCAAACGTTAAATTAAAGCGAAAACTCTTGGAGAACAATTTAATGAGAACACATCCATATTTTTAAAGATAAATTTTTATTAACTACATTTCTAGTACCTCGTATTTTTTAACTATATCAATATTTTGACAGTCGCAATTACTTTATTATTTTGATGTTTTATAATATTATTTATACATATTGTATTGAATTATTTAACTATTTTTTATGTATTATTATTATGAAGTTGTTTCTTGCTTCTTATATGATGTGCTGGAATAAATCGAGTTTGGAATTCAAATTACATACTTACAGTCAGTTTATTACAATAACAATAAAATAGCCTGCATGGTCTATATGGCGCCATAACTACAAATCTATATCTTTGATCGATACATTAGTTTAAGTCTGAAGGCTCTTCAGCAAGCACATGTCTACTTGACATGTCCATGTCCAGCGTATTTTCTCAAATTTGTAATGGTGTACGTAACCCATATGTTTGTATGTCACTGTCTGTGGGGTTAAATACTTGCCAAGTACACTTTTGTGTGGGTCAAGTGCACGAAATGCGCAATGCTTTTTTTAAGAGTCATGTTCTAAAGAAATATACTGTATATACGCATGATTATGTCAGTATTTTTTACTATTTAAAAACTGGCGCTAAATTTATAATTTATACGAAGTGTACTTTTCTTGTACCTGACAAGTACATGACTTACATTGCAAGTGCAGAACAAGTACTTATCCCAGAGTGATACAATAAAGCCTAAGATTGCGGTCAATTCTTATCCCACCCCTGCAATAGCAACCATAAAGTTAGCACGGTCTAAACTTTACTGCTGTATAAGAAAATCGCTATGAAATGACGTTTGTCCTAAGTTTAAGAATGCAGTTTCAAATAAGTACATTTTCAGATAGTTGAGTTTGCTAGATCATAATAAAATTTCATTACAATAAAAGTTTCCTTCTGTTTTATTATTATTATTTTTTTTAATTTTTAATTGTAATTTCTTTGAAATTATTTATTAATTACTATTCTGTTTAATATTTATTACGTATTTTTTTATATGTCAGAAATATTTCCTATACGTTGAGCATCAGTAAATTATACTCTTTTTTTTTTTATATATAATAGTAAAGCTTTGTTTCTACGTTTAAATTATTTACTGTGTAATTAATAAAGATAATCTGGCACGTAGCTCCTAGTAAAAACCACGCCCCTTCTCAGATATTTCAAATATTTTATCACCACTTCACACCTTGCAACCAAAAAACACTGAAATTTTATTTACAACACTTTTCTCGAACCAAAAGTTTTTTATTTCCTTACAAGGACGCTCAACTGAATATCATTTCAATATATTTGTTTTTTTAATGATAATATTAAACTTTTTAACACGTATTTGCATTCATTAATATTCAAGTCATTGCATTTTATTTTTCGTCAAGATTTACGTACGTGCAAGAATTTTTATTAAAAAAAAAAAAATTATTTCACAGATGGTATGTTATCTTATGGAGAAAATTAGCTTAACATTTGTTATATATTTTAGCTAGATTTTTTAAGTAGTACCTAAATAACAACGGTCCCTCTTAAGAACTCGACAGATTACAACACCCCATAATATAGCTTGGGGTGCGATTCATCTAAACTATTGTTAGTCAACTTAAAACGGTTTTATAATTATTAACTATGCTATATAGAATTATATAACTATTATAGGATCTTATAGGCAACTTAAGGTTTTGATGAATCGAGCCTTGTAAGTGGAAATTTTGATGAAATCTCTGAATGTTTTAGTTATTGGTGTATTTTATTACAATACTGGTTTATTAAAATGAAATAATTGAGAAGAATCGAATAAAATTGTGTAGTAAGAGAGAGAGAGAGAGAGAGAGAGAGAGAGAGAGAGAGAGAGAGAGAGAGAGAGAGAGAGAGAGAGAGAGAGAGAGAGAGAGAGAGAGAGAGAGAGAGAGAGAGAGAGAGAGAGAGAGAGAGAGAGAGAGAGAGAGAGAGAGAGAGAGAGAGAGAGAGAGTGAGTGAGTAAGAATATTTTTATTTCTGCGTAAAATTCAATTATTATAGGTCCTATAATTTGTTGTTGTTACTTTTTCTATTATAGTTCAAATTTTCCATTAAAGTATTTTCAAATATTTTTGAAAGTTGCAATCAACGACGATAAAACCACCTGCCAATTTACCTACCTAATTAATACCTACCTATTAATTAATAGTTCTATCATATTTAAGTCAATAGAATGTGCTTATGTGCAATAAAATATAAATTTTTCAATTACTTTAAACTTTTTTTTTTTTTTAATTCTTAAAAAAATGAAAGAAAACAAAAATTAAGCTCTATTAGATTATATACAATATATATTTTTATTTTTTTCTTTAGAACCTCATTTTTTTTTATGGAAAAATTATACTTAATTGAATAAAAAAAATGATTGCTATATATATAAGAATATAATGAGAGCTAAATTTGTGCACATTACGCGTGGTTAAGTATAGAGAGATTGTGGTTTTAATTCTTATATTTTCTTGCATGGGTGGTTCATACGACGCCTTATTACTTCAAGCCAGCTCAACCGGTCGCGGCGGCGCCTCGTCTGTAAAAATTACCCTGTGATGCGTATTTAGTATAATATAGACATTGGCTGTAAGCGTTAATTAAAATTATACCATAACTCAAGGTAATTTGATGTGTTGTCACCTGCCGTAACAATGATCATTTACAATTTTTGTAATTTTAATTTTTAAAAAATGAGGTTAATGAGATTAATTATTAAAATAAGATATAATTACTTTTATTAAACATTAAAAAAAAAAAAAAAAAAACTTGACGTTTACAAGACTTATGCATACAAGTAACTTCAAAATATTTCTAATTTTGAAATTCGTATTAGCTTTTTAGATAAAATTTTAAGCCATTTTATCTGGAAATTTTTGATCATTGGAAGAATTTTTAAATAATTGTCATAAAATCTTAAAAATTTGCCTCTGACGTCATAAAAAAGGAACTTAAGTCACCAATTAGTTTACTTTTTGCATGCGCTTGCCATTTTGTTGTTCTATGGTTGCTATGGTAACCAAAAACAAAAATAATAATATATAGATTTTAAATCTAGTTTTTAATGGAATACTTGCAATAAAAGAACTATTTAAATTAATTTTGAATATTGTTAATTAATGCATTTCTTATGGAAAAATCATTTTTACTTACACGTTGCAACAATTAAAAACATTTCATTGTAAGTGGTCCATTACGTTAGAGGAAAACGGTGAAGCTGTTTTTAAAAGTCAGCAATAAAAATGTATTTTTGAATATTGTTTTGCTTAATGTGGTACGCAAAAGTCAGAATAATGTCAACACAGCTTTAATATTTTCTAAAACTATTTCAAAGTACAATAAAAAAAAAAAAAAAAAAAAAATACTTAAAAAAAAAACAAAAATTTTTTTTACATGATTTATAATGTTACGTACAGAGTTGGTGTCTGATTTACTATCTTTAATAAACTATATGGTTTAGTATCTAATATAACAATATGATTTAGTATTATATGATTTAGTAACTTTTACTTATTTTATCTAATACTTTATTGTTCTCGTAAATGATTTTATTTTTTATTTATTATTATTATTTTTTGTTAAAGGAAAAGAAGTATAGTTTTCTGTTGATTCAAAATCAATATGAAAATTCATCAAATTTAATGTTTTTTCTCTATCATTTACTTTTATTCTATTTTATTCATTTGATATATTTTGTACCCCCATACAATCATTAACAAATAATCAAATAATACATTTATCTCAACAAGTCTTGATAACGTTGGGACCAGAATACAGGAGAAATAAGAAATGAAAACAAAAATCAATTGCAAATATTTGTTATATATTTATTTTATTGTTTTTTTAAAACGATTATATCGTCATTATAGCACATGTATGATTTTTCTTTTAAATATATTATATAATACGAAACTTAATTTATTGTGTTAAAATAGTGGAAATTACATTGAACATAAAAAACATATAGACAAAACTTTACATAATATAATGGAGTTTTTAATCAAAACTAAATTAAATACAATAATATTATAAAGTGACTGGCAATTAACATTACAACAACAAAAATATTAATAATTAATTAATTAAAAAAAAAAAAAAAAAAAAAAAAAACTTCGAAGGCAGTGAGTAAGGACTTATTTTCTGTGCTGATTGCAATGTGAGAATTGTTTATGTTTTTGTTTTTTAATTTTTCAGACGGAAGTTCATAAAACATGCATTCTTGTTAAAAATTAAAGTGGTATTCAGATTCTCACAATAACAATTAAGTCACAATTAAATATTATTTATTTCTAGGAGACACGATTCAGTTGCAGAATAAATTAAAACAAAAAACAAAAAAGCAGAAAAAAAAATTGAAGTCTACAACGACTTCGGAACTAATTAAAAGATTTTTTTTAAAATTATTTACAAATTAATTAATTTATTTTCATTTTATTTTTAATTACTCTAAAATCTATAAATGTTCTATAATAAGAATTTAAAATTTTTTTTTTCTATATATATGATAAAAGTGTTTCTAATATTTTATATAATTATAGTATTTACTTAGCTACAGCTTTACTAATAAGCGTTTGAATTTGAGCTATACTACATTATTTTTTATTATTATTATTTATTTATTAAGATTTCATGCGTGCCTGCTTTTACAAATGTATAACCAATACGTATATCTTACAATTTTTTTTTATACTTTTTAATTTTATTTTTCACAAAAAACACCAAACAAACACAATTATATATTACGACATTATATATATAGACACTAAAATATATATAACTATATTACATACGTTTCAAAGACTGTTTCTTTTATTTTAATTATATTTTAAGTGTGATTTTTTCGAGTTTGGAGACTGCACAAAAAATATAAAAATGTCTTTGACGTGTGTTACCATGGCAATAATTTGATATGCTGTTTGGACAGAAATACTTTGTTATTATGATGAATAAAACACAATTAAAAATGACAATGTTGATCACTAAAAAAAATGCATCGGTTTCAATCAATTTTTTTTTCTTTTTGATAACTGCTTTATTTCTTGATCGGAAGCCATTTTATTGGTGTTTAAAAACTATATCATTATAATATTTCTCTTGGAAGAAATGGATTTGTTTCTTTTTCTTTCTTATTCACGAGTGACAAGATTACAAGAAATTAAAATACTTTTTTTTTTGTGCTTCGTTAGTTCTACGGATTTTTTTTTTTTTTTTTTTTTTTACAGTCAGTCTTACCTTATGAATGAAGCTTAAGCGGAAGTAGCGTATAGAGAAAAACAATTAAAAATACACAAACAAATCAGCTATAAAACTCCTCATTATATAGTTAAAGCTTCATTTTAAAGGCAGTTTGACTGCATTTTGAAGTCTGTTAAAATTAATGTATTTTTTTTTAATTTTTTTTTTTTAAGTTTTACAATTAATTATTTTACATCTACACAAATATTTACAGCATTAAAAGTCAAAATTTGTTTCAAAATTTTGCTTATATTCTCTCGTCTATATAGTTTATGAAATAACTGTTAATAAATTTTAATATTTTTTACTATTCTAACAAAAGCATGTATATATATATATATATATATATATATATATATATATATATATATATAATACGAACCAAAAAAATTTTACAATTCAAATTAGGTTTTCAGTCAAATATTATAAAACATTTTTATGCAAATAAAAGAAAATTAATTTTTCGTTTAATTTTATGCTCTGTTAAATTTATGAATAAATTTTTTTCTATTTAATTTTTAACTATATAAAAAAATGTAATATGTTTGACATATTCTTTCAGAATGTTTATTAAAAAAAAAAAAAAAAAAAAAAAAAAAAAAACTTTTTTATATAAAGAATTGAAATGTTCGTAAACTCTATAGACGTTTCATATAAATTTATCAACATTTCTCGCTCTATGTATAATTTTAGGTTCTATCAACCCAAATAATATACTTGAAGATAATCTTAGATTTCTAAAAATTTATTTATATTGAGACAGCTTAAATATTTTTTTTCTTAAATGTCTCAAAATTGTTGCCCAAAGTCAAACGTCGTTACAATTTTATTATTTTTTAACTTCAATTTTCAGTCCGTTGGTTACCCAGCAAAATACTGCCAATAATAGTTCAATAATACTTAAACTTAAGATCAATAGATATTTTCAATTTGCATATTTATTGAGCAACCAGCCTCACGATTTTTTTTTTATCTGTACACATCACAGTAACAAAATTCTTCTTAATTTTTTAAAAATTTATTTTACACTTAAACAAAGATAAAGTTTGACTGAGGGCTTATGATCACTCACTTAATTACTGACTCGCTGCCCTTGTTTCGTGTTAATTAGAGTAATTAACACAACAAAAGACTCTCAAAAAAACATATTTTTTTTCTTTTAGAGGTGAGGGTTGACTTGGTCTCCCTCACTTACAGTCTTTGTCACTTAACACTCGCTGCGCTCACCCGGATTTTCTATGGCACGCTAAACAGCAAGCGTTACGGTAATATTTGTATCTGCAGAGACGTGCTTGGACCACCAAGTGGCAGTTAGGAAACTTGTCCACGCAATCAGGACCTGCAAAAATAAATTATGTAATTACGTCGTATTCAATTTGACTTAGACGTTGAGGTTACCTTTAGGAGGTTCTTCTTCATCGGGGTGTGCTTGGTCGCCCGCACCACTCTCCTCGTTCACGACCACATGGTGATGTCCTCGTGCGTGAAGTCGCTCACGTGCAGGTGTCTCAGCCACTGCATTGTGTTCTTCCTCAGCACTGCTGGAGCTCTCTGAAACATGCACGTCAGTTAATTAGCATGACGCGGTGTTTGACGTGTCCTCGTGCGTGAAGTCACTCACGTGCAGGTGTCTCAGCCACTGCATTGTATTCTTCCTCAACACTGCTGGAGCACTCTGAAACATGCACGTCCGTTAATTAGCATGACGTGGTGTTTGACGTGTCCTCGTGCGTGCGCCGGCGTCTCAGCCACAACATTGATTTCTCTCTAAGCGCTGGCTTAAACTCTCTGAAACATGCACGTGCATTAATTAATTTGACGTGGTTCTGGACGTGTTCGTGTGGGTGACGTCGCTTACAATTTTCATTATCGGGCAAGTCTAATGGTAATTTTTCAATTTTTACAAGTTTAGGCAAGTTTTTGTGACAATTTTACGTAATTTACTAATACTACATACAATCGGGCAGCAAAAATTTGTGATACACTTTCACGAAATAAATTTAGCTTAAATGTTATATTTTTTGTCCTTTTCTATACGCACTAAACATCACTAAACCAGTGTATCAATGCAGAATTAAAAACAGAAATTCAAGTGACCTTGCGTTTAGTAGAATTCATTACGTCAAGCTTATTTTCAAAAACAAAAGTCAACATTAAAAAAAAAAAAAAAAAAAAAAAAAGTGGTGAAGTGAAACATAATTGATGCTTCTTAATAATAATAATTAAGTAAAAAGAAAATTATTTAAACGTTCAGAATAATTTTTCTGACCTATCTTTCTATAATATTGAAACAAATTACACGCTTTTAAAATCAATCGCCTGAAGGGACTTTTTATGAATGAACGAAATAAAAATAATAATAAACTATAAATATTTTAAATCTATTAAATCAAAGGGTAATCTTGATATAAATTAATAGACTATATAAAGATTTTATCTGCGGCATAAAATTTTATGTAAAGTTCTTGAACAATGTTCGGCGATTGAAAATAATGTTTGGTGAAGCAAGCGCAAGCTCAATACGAAGGTAGCAGATCATCATCAATGTTTTTAATATAGAAAATAAATCACAAGAAAAGCTGCCACTTTGCGAGAAAATAATGTTATAAAGTCTTGAACACCGTCTTACTTTAAGTCTATAATTTACCTACTCTCTAGTCCTGTATGATTTGGCCAGCTTACTGAAATTGCACACATTTATTATCTACTGTAAGTTCATCAAATTGCACATCTTGCAAACTGCGAGTACGCCGAGGATCTTCACATTCCTTCACGTGGCATAAGTTTTCAACAATATTACATAGCAAGAAAAGTGGCATTTTCTTTCTTTTTACTTCAAGATAAATGACTTTACGATTGGATGAAGCTTATTGTGGCGCACTTACCGTGATTAGCAGCGCAGGCGTGCGTGTTGCAGGCACGTCTCAACGCAGGCCTCAGCTCCACAGTACATTGGGTTGCCGGTCTCTGCTGTTCGTCCATACACCGCACGTCACGTCTTTGGGAGCCTGTGCCGCAGCTGTGCGAGCACTAAAACAAAAGCACGTGTCAATGTATCGTCACGTGATTAATGTGATGTAGCTTACTTGTCCCCAGTCTGCCATGAACCACTCAGGTCCACAAGGACGCTCCGAGCACGAGCGTTCTACTGGAGGTTTGGCGCTGGTAGGGCAGTTCATGTCCAAGGCGACGCGGAATTGACCTCGCACGAAAGCAACACACACCACGTCACGTGACTGCCGTCCTGGGCCACACAACGCGGAGCACTGCCGGCCAATGCAGGTAAGTTAGATTATTTCACAATATACCGTCCTTAAATAACGTATTTCTACATGTAATACAACTCACCTGCCCCCAGGGACCTGCAAACCATTTGCCTGAGCATTGTTTGTCACTGGAGCACGCACGGGAAGCCTCAGGTCTAGCCGCAGTGTCGCAAAAATGTTCTCCACCCGTAGAACAGATGACTCTGCGGGTCTGAACACCGGTACCACATTCCTCAGAGCAACGTTGAGCCCACTCGGACACCAACCACTGTCCCTGGGCTCCTGAGTGTGCGTGCGCACATGGCATGGCTTCACATGACTCCTCTTCTTCGGGACGATCGTCAGAGTTGCATTCGTCAGCATTGATCTCCGTGCCGTCGTGCACTACACATCGTACTGAGCGACCTCGAGCACCCTTGCCACAGGGAGCGGAGCATGGACCCCACTCTCCCGTGATCCAGCGAGCGCCTAGTGACGAGCATGGCTTGACGTGGCAGCGACGTGTTCGCTCCAGCACTTGACCCAGGCAAGCACCCTCAGCCATCTTCACGTTGAGAGTCGACGAGATCTGTTGTCTGCACACCACGCTGCGAGACTGCGTGCCGGAGCCGCAAGTCGCGGAGCAAGGACCCCACTCTCCCGCCTCCCACCTGTACAGCAGGTGCATCACAATTAGACATTTCACCATTTCCACCCAGTTTTGTATACACATAACGTCATAGAATATGCAACTGATTAAAAATGTCAGTATTTGGAATAACATTTGAAAACAAATTGGTAACTTTTCTTTATTAAAAAATGAAACTATATAATAGACTACTGAATTGCTTAATATTTTTAGAACTATAGATAAACTCAGCATTGATTTTTTTGCAGAGAATCTATCTAAAGCGTGACTTACTCAGCAGGGCACGGCTTGTTGTTACAACGAATGGCTTGTGTCGGGGGTCTTTCTTGTCCTGCACAGCGTTTCTCTGGCACGGGGGCTTGGTTGTACTCGCGCACACAGATAGCGGCTGCAGACTGGACACCTAAGGACACAAGGTTAGTAAAGGTCAAGATGAAAGGTCACGTTACTCACCTCCTCCGCATGATTTGGAACACTCGGCGTAGCCAGAGAGTCGCCACACGAACTTGCGTACTTTGCGACTGCGAGGACGAAGCGCTGCCACAGGAGGTTGGGCCTCGTCACCCACTGTGCCTGACGTGCCTGAGTAACCAAAGCCGCCGTGTCTGCCAAACAAACACTCAAAGATTAGTCATGAATATGAAGTAAAACTGTGATAAATTAGGACGAAAATATGCAACTGCTGAGTTAAAATTATTGCTAAATGAAAGTTTTTTTTTTTATATATACCACCTTGTTAATTACATAATCTTACCTTCGAGTATCTATAGCGTCATGGAATGGTCCATCTCTCACAGTGACGTCATCAGGATTTGCAGGACTGTACCCTAAAAAATGAAATCAAAATATTAACAGAATACCAAAACAGTGACGATAAGCAAAGATTGCTTATGGCAGGTGAGCAAGGGTAACTTACCTAAGAGGGGTGGTGCTGGCTGAGGGTGGTGCGCGTGATGTCCCTGGTGGTGGTGATGTGGAGGTTGAGGGGGCTGGACCATCACTCCGTGAGGAGATCGTATCACGCTCGGAGCTGCGGCGGGACCCGCAGCTAACGCGGGCATACCAGCACCCAGCGGTAGCCTGTACTCATACTTGATGGCCAAATTGTTCTGGTGATAAAGTACCTAAAAAGAGAACACATAGTTTCTTTTAAATTCAAAATTAAATAATTTATTCAGTAACGGACAAGGTTAATTGGGTTGTTTAAGATTTATTTAAGATTTGAGATTATTTTTCAAATTAAAAGATATATAACAAATTTAATACCATTCAGAAACTACTCATTGTTTTTCATAGGTTCAAATGAGCTACTAATACTCGAGAAAATTTATAGAAACACATTAAATTTCCTATATAAAACAGAGCAAAAATAACGTTTTTCCTACTCTGGTCAATGTATTTATCTGCTCAAACATGGCGTTGGTGCGCAATTTCATGCAGCTACCCTATACCGTTGGTCTTCGTTAATGCTGCATATAATTTTTCTTCTATATACATTAACTGCACCGTGATGCTTTTGTTAATATAACAAATCACTCATATAATTTTAATATAACGCAATTGAAATAATAATAATTGATACTTATTATTTAAACTGCATTTAATACAGGGAGGAGGCGGGGTGAAATTTGCAGTTTTAAATAACAGCAAAAACAGCAGATAAAACCATTTGAACGAAAGTGTATAATAAAACTTTATTATACAAAAGAGCATCTTTTATATTAATTTCAAGATAAACTATTTCTACATTATCTATAATAATAATAATAACATGTTTTACAGATAACAATACCCCATAAAGCAGTAATCGATATCTTTGTTCACGCCTGTGAAATTAATTGCCTCTTGCGTGTTTTCAAATTCCGCAAAAAGAACGCCCACAAAACAATGTGAGGAATTTCTCGCCAATAATATCTCAGATTTTATTTTTATTTCTAAATTTACCCACAATATGCTGGAGTACAAAACTACAATCACGACAAAAAAATATCTCAAAATGTTCTAGAACTATCTCCATGGGTAAAATGGATTCAGCTTCACAAAGACATTTGTTTTGTTTCTATATTTTCCTTTGTTATATAAGAGCAGCTAGCGGTTCACATGCAGTATTTATCATGGGGTCATTGTTTTTGAGGTCTAAAACGTGACTTACCATGAGGTCCACTGGTTCTTGCAGAGGTCCTCTAGCTTGTAGACTTTCTCCCCTCGTGTTGTCTTGAGGTCGATAAGTGAAGGTCACACCTCCAGCAGGGTACTCGCCGGCCCAACTAACCTGCCAGTCTCCATTCAGCAGGAAAGTTCCGCTAGGTCGGCGCAAAGCTGCACACAGTTACAACTCTTTAATTATCTTAATCTTTGTAATAATATTTTAAGCAATAAAGGACAGAATTCATAGCACAAATATTTACTACTTCTTGTATCTTCCCAAGTTTTAATCAAAATCTTCCAAATTCTTTAAAAAGTAATTTACTGCATCTTTTTAATATAAATAACAGTTTCATAACAGTTTCATTAACAGTTTATATTTATTTTTTAAATGCATACTCGGCATACAGCTTATTTTTTGGTTAATTTAGTTAATTTTTCTACAATTTTACTATTTTAATTATAATCTTTAAAATATCGATTTTCAACGCATTTGACTTATGCCATACTATATGAGTCTCGAAAAGCGATTTTTTTTTCATCTCTCGTTATTTCAAAAATAATTAAATATACTTCCGCAGTGCTTCAAAGCCGTTTGACAATTTCAACTCGCATTGATATATAATAATATATATATATATATATATATATATATATATATATATATATATATATATATATATATATATATATATATATATATATATATATATATATATATATATATATATCAAAATCATAGGATCTAATTTTATTCTGTCTCTTTGCAGATGATGACGTGGACGTGTTCAAATGTCGCTTACCGAGGTAGTTTCGTGAGGGCGTCATCTCCGTGATGCTGACGTTGCAGGCACCGCGAGGTAAGGTGGTCACCAAGTTATACCCAGCCTGGCAGACAAACACAATAACATTATACGCCACACTTACAATTGTTAATTACAATTGTTAGTAAGTTTTACCATTCGCACATAGGACCATTATTAGTAACAACAAATTGTAATGTAAACTAATAGAAAAATAATACAAACGACACGAACAAAAATAAATAGTATAATAAGTATGCTAGGCTCCTTTTCAGCACGATTTGTTCAATATTGAATAAGCTATGCTATATACTCAAAATTAACTATGTTTCAAATAGCATAAATATTACGATGTACAGCATAATTATCTAATTTACCATTATTTATGCTATATATAATGACATAAATGCAGCATAAATTACGTAATTTATACTTTCCATGGAGCTCTAAAATACTATCATGTCCATGAACTGGAACGACAGAAGTTTAGGAATAACATGCAGTGTTCTCTGATGCTGATGGTGAAAGAATAATAAGACCAGAATCTTCACGGAAAAAAATGATGTGTTAAATCTAAGAACATAAGCATACTAACGCAAATAAGCCCGCGCCCTAGTACATGCGCGCAAGATCTGAGTATTATTGAGTAACCTGTGTCTCTAGCTTAAGTGACGCCAAATCCCTAGCGCTGGATGTTATGCCACCTGCGATGTAGGAGGAGCGGTACCTAGCGTCAGTATAGTTTTTATGTCACCTGAGATCTAGGAGGTGCGGCACCTGACTGCCAGCGCGGGCTGTACTACATCTACCGCGTGCTTCGATCTAGTTTAGCGACAAAAAATGGCCACCACGAAAAGCAGCCGATTTTCACTAAAATGGCTATTCTTTGTGACATTGTCGGAGGCAAAGAAATAAACAATTTAATTAAAAGTACCAGCTTTATAACATTGCTTTTATTTTTTAACTTAACAAATGTATCATAAAAAATTATTGAATAGTAAATTTTTTATCCAAAAAAGAAAAATGAAGTAATCGCATCTAAGGATAGACCTCAAAATAGCTAGGCTCAGTAAATAATTTATGTCTTTAATTAAAAAATTTTCTTCGACCACCCGAGATCTGCAGCAACAGCCACACAATATTATGATCCCAAGTCCCCGGTATAATTTATTATGTATTTATCATTATCAATAGTAATACAAAATTACTAATGTAATATTAATTAAAGCGCTATGTTTATTTCCCTAAAAAAATTATTATTGATGCTTTAATAAATTAATTATTTAATATTTGGCGTTGAACAATAAAAGCAAGCAACAAAAACAATTTATATATTTCAAAAAAAAAATTATAATTTTATTTAACGCCTTTTACGCCATTTTGCGGTTAAAAACTAAATCTAAGTATTATAGTGCTTGCCTCTATACTTTTCGTGAGGATACAATTCCACCCGATCGGGAGTCTACACCTCCTTACCTTTAGTTTATTCCTCCTTACACCAGGTAGGCGCGAGGTTAGTATAGCGACCTGCTAGATACAGGTAAGAATTGTACCTATTGCAAAACACAGGATAGTTATACTAGCTTTATACCTGGAGTTGGGAGATTTTTCGTTCCGTGTTGTTTTAAAAGAAACCCGCACCAATCCTGGTGGTGGTGGTAACATACATTTCATTCTTTCACCACACGGAAAACATAAATTTAAGAAATTATTCAGTTACATAGATGTAACTCTTCAGAACAAATCAATAACTAGGTTGAAAAAAAGTTTAAACAGAACTCGTTAGTATATATAAACGTAATTTCTTCAGCGGTAAATAGCTTTACATCTTAAAAACCGTTGTATCTAACAAATTTATTCTAAAAAAAACGTCTAAATAGTTACTTTTTAGTTATTTTTTTTTGTTCCGTGCTGCTATGCTTTGTATGTTACGTACCTGCAGATTTTCATGGTTACTGAAGAGTCCAGAGTAAAGTCTACAGGATGAGTTGGTGCCACCGCACTCGCCGCACGCGTCCCATCTCTTGTCCGAGCCCACGACTCCGTCACACCCCACGTGCTGCAACATTACAACAAACACTCACGTCAGATATGTCGTATACAGTAAGTACACGTTTCACCAAGACTTCTGAGGAAACACGAGTATTTACTTATTTACCTCTGGACCAAGATAGTTATTACGTTAAAAAAATTATAACATATAAGTCAGAATTTTTTAGGGCTGATAGTTATTTAGTTCCTTAGTACTCTGCCAAACGTTCAACAAAATTACCCCTGTGCTTTGGTCTCAATGAATGTGTTTAAGTATCATTCACATGACGCGTAAATTTTTCGCGCGTTGACGTGTCGACGCGTCAAATTTACGCGTCATGTGAATATATGATACTTAAAAAAAAAAAAAAAAAAAAAAAATCCACAAGCAACAACAATAAAAAAATAGAGGCAATTTTAATATTTATACACGCACCGTGACACGCACCATATAAATAAGGAAATATAGCGTAAAAAGAAAGAAAATATAAAGTGTATAGTATTTTATGAAGTACAGTTTAAATCATCCCTTTCTATGGGAATACAAATTAATATATTTTGAAAGAATCTGAACAAAATGTTAAATTTGATATTCAATTAGTTGCCTTAAAACAAAACCTTTTTGCGTGTTTATAGACTTTACTTTAAACAACAGCTTTAGTTATTTTAATGCAAATATTCTATACACAGTTATATAAACTGCATGATGGCTTGGCAAGATTCAATGGATATAAAAAAAAATACATAAAAAATATTGACAACATAAAGCAAAGTTACGTGTAAAAAAAAAAAAAAAAAAAAAAGCGTGTAGAGGTATCTGAGTCACTATCGAACCTCGTATCATTTATACAGCCAGGTGACACTTCCATTAGTTCTGCCCCGAACTTAAAATCAATATCCAATATATGGGAAAGAGGAGGATTTTATTAAAAAAAAAATATATATATGTATTAAATTTTATTTATAAAATAAACTCAAAAAGTATTGTCTTTTTTTTTTCTATATATATATACGTACAAAAATATTTTTGAGGTTTTCAATTGAACTTTTATCTGTTTCAATTTATATGTAAATTTGTGTGTATGTTTTTAAATTCCACAACTTTTTTTTTATCCCCCGCAAGTCTCAGGAGGGAGAAAGTAAATTATATATATATATATATATATATATATATATATATAATATATATATATATATATATATATATATATATATATATATATATATATATATATATATATATATATATATATATAATATTTACACAAATAGATCGAGAAATTGTTTTACTGTTAGAGTGAGCTGTGATCATTGATTTAGTTTCTCTAGCTCTTTGGGGAACGAGTATCTTTTTCTGTATCGCATCGCATGGGGATATGTAAGAAACACTTTAAACTTCTAACGTTACAGCGAGAGAGAGAGAGAGAGAGTCCCTAGGATGATTCAGATAAAAAGCTTGCTAGGTAAGTTCCATATAACATAAAAAGAGATAATAAATCAAGTAAAAAACAAGGAATTGACATGAGAGTGGAAGAAGGATTAATTTTAACTTAGAATACTTTTATATAGAAATAAATAAAACGTTTATCTTTTTTACTAGCCAGCTGGGTACGTATACAGTATAACACTATTAAGAACTGCATTTTCAAATAACCCCCTTGATAATTTTTGGCAATAAAGTAAATCCTATGTAATTATAATTTGGTAATAAATCTGATTAACTGATCAATTAATTATTGATAAAAATCAATAATTAAGCTGGTTATGGAAGTAAAGTGTTAGGAAGTATTATCGTTATCCAAATCATCGTATGTGAATACCAAACACGTTTTTGTTACTTTTTATCTTTTTCAAGCTTTATAACTTTTTAAAATTATCAATTTGCGGATTATTTTGTCAGACAAGAAAAAAAAAAAAAAAAAAAAACTCTGCTTTATACAATCAATAAAAAAGCAATTTGTTTGTTTGAATGTCTCTTTCTCTCAAAACAATTAATAATTAAAACATTTACAAACATCGCCAAACAATAAATTAAGGGGGGAAAGTGTCAGAACTATACGATCTCTCCAGATTTTAATCATTTATTGCCAATAAATTGGATATTTTTTTAAAGCTATCAGCTTGAAATTTCAGACTAGGTCACCATGGAAATATGGACACCAAAGTTGTTGAGATTATCACTAAACCTTACGGGCGTAAGATTTCAAACCTCCGTAATTCTAAATTTTGCACGGTAATTTCTAATCATGTTTATATAGATTTCTCTTGGTAACTAATACTAACTTTCTGCAAAAAAAAAAAAAAAAAAAAAAAAAAAAAAGTTTAATCGCCATTTTTTTAGTCAATTAATAGAAATTACTCAAAAGCAAAGTTGAATCAATAAAATTTCCAAGTTGGCTATATTTTATTGATCAGTTTTTTTTATTCAGTAACATGGTAATACATTAAAAAAACACAGCGATATTTTCTATGTGTGTATTTGTATTACAATAAATAAATAAAGTACAGTATGTGCGACTTTTGGCGTATATTTAAATATAACAGCATTGTGTGCTGTAGTGACCCACGGGCTACAAAAGATACCTAAAAGTTGTATACAATGGAAAATCTCGGGAGGTCGCGCTTATACAATCTGGTAGCTTCAAACAAAACACTCAGAGGTCAAACAATTGGTCAAAACATTTGGTGACCCCGCAAAATCCAATCAATCTTGATCAAGCTATAAAAAAAAAAATACAAAGAAAAAAAAATTGTATTCAATCTACTCGTAAAATCTATTTATTATTTTAAGACTCATGAATTATTGATCACTTTTTTATCATCTTTATTGATTTTGTTTATTGTATGAATATTATATTTTTTGTAAGTTTATTTTTATTTATATATATTTTTTTGGAGACACTTTTCTTTTAGGTTATTTCCGCGAGGCAAAGTAAGAAGTAAATAATTTTTAATTGGTTGATTTTAATTTTAAATAAAGTTCAATGTCGTCATTTGTTCAGCTCGATAGATAACAACATGATTTACTTCATCACTTAGCTTTCTCTTTAATTTATCGGTGTTTCAGAATTCTTTCCACTTTATATTATATTGTATCTTGAAAACTTGTATTAGAAAATCTTTCATTTGCTACAATTAGGGACTTTTTTTTTGTTTGTCTTTCTGTTGTTCTTATATATTATGGAAATACAATTTTTGTATCATATCACTACTATATAAAATAAAGGATAAGATGCCATCACCTCCATGAAATTTGAATAAAGGCACATTATTTAGGAACCTCCTAAAAAAGATTCTATAAAAGATTCCCTGGCAGAGGATTGTGATCCCACTTCAAAAACTAATGATATTATACTGTGTTGATGCTTACTATAACACGTTAATTGAGTTAAAAATTTCTCTCTTTGATTTGGTTTGGTTGAATTTATTATTATTGTTGTTCTGTGATTAAAAATTATTCATACGTAAGTTTTTATTCGTAATTTCGTTCTGCTAATTTAACTATTATTCTTTTTTATCAGTGTCCAAAATTGTAAATATATTTTTACAAAACCAACGCTTGTAACCTCTTGTTACTGTAAACTGCCTTGGGTCCATTAATATATTATTTCTGTATTACCAAATTTGTAACAATGAAACTTTTTTGATCAGAAAACGTCAATTGTTTCCGTGAACGACAATACTCGTCTTTACACTTTCTCTCAGTGGGAAAAGTAAGACGAAATTCTAATCTAAATTAATGATGTCTCACAAAATCGATTTACTTCTGCTCATGCATTATTATTGCAATTCATATGAAATAAAAAGTTCAGTAACTTTAATATAGTACTAACAAGTAAGTAAAAGTACTGTGCACACTAAATATTTTATTATGTAAAATAGATTATGAAAAATTTTATTTTCTGTTTTTATGGTTAATAATTTATTATTATTAATTTTGGGATTTAATAAAATATATAAATATATACCGTAAATAATTAAGCTTCCGGATTTGTAATGAATCAAAAAGTAAATTTGAGTTGAGTGTATAGCGAATGATCTCTCATCACTCCACGTGTGGTCTCTCTCTCTCTCTCCAAAAATGTTGAATATAACATGAAGAGAAGCTGCGAGCCCTTTACCTTCTTTTTATGTCCTTCAAAACATAAAAAAAAACAGCAAAAAAGGGGATAATATTACTTAAAAGATAAATAATCATAATCGCATTATTTTGTGTCTCCATAGAATTCTACAATCTTCTTACTTATACAAAAAAGACCGCATTCTCTTCTCATACTTATGTTTGTTATAATGTAAACAAATAATTAAATACTTTTAACTTTAAAATAAAAATTTTGTTCGTGAATCATGTGGAATAAATGAAGTCAAATTTTTTTGTTATATAGGATGATGTAAAAGTTCAGCAAGCAAAGGCATTTTTAACTTATCTACTAGAATTAATTTTTTTTTTTTTTTTTTTGGTGGTGGTAGTGTAGAAAATTTGCATGCCATACCGCAGTATGTTAAATGTATGCCTCTCTCTGGTCACTGAAAGAGAGAGAGAGAGAGAGAGAGAGAGAGAGGATAATAATAAAAAATTGATAAAAATTTGCGATGGTGTGGTAGCTGGTATATAACTATGGCGTGGTTTTTACGAGAGCTCGAGTCACTACTCGACTAATGGGGGCAGGCAACGGGTGCAGGTCCTTTGGGATTGTGGCTCAAAACAACATCACAGTAAAAGCAGCTGGGCTCATAATATTCATATACATACATAGCCAAATAGCAACCGTGGTGTGGTCATATACGTACACAGTAATACCTAGTGATAACCCGACTTGCATTGGCATATCAAAAACTAAACGACTTTTTTTTTTTTTCAAACCCTCCCTTTTTCACCTACAACAGATGGAACGATTGTCAATTTTTTATTTTATATATTTGTATATTGAAAATATTTGAATACATACAACTATAAAAAATATATACATATATAAAAAAAAAGTGTCTCAAATATAAAGCAAAGCCACGAGAGACAAACTATATAGTGGTGTATATTTCAAGTCTGTCTGCTTTAAATTTTAAGTGTAGATTTGCTTGGAAATTTACGTGGAATAAAGTGTACATGATGAAAACTTGGTGAGAATTAATTGTGTCGATGCCGAGATAAAAGATTGCAGCTCGGGTGCGTATATTTCAACTAAAATTACACAAAGATGAAAAATGTAATGACTTTATATTTTTTTTATATTAAATAAAACAACAAAATGTGAAGCAAAAACATCGTTAAACATGAATTTCATTACAAAGATATGTTTTTTATAACTTTGTAAAAAAATAATAATGAAAATTTTAAATTTTATTTTTGAGTATGAGATATAATCAGTAAAGGTATTTATCATTTGATGATTTTTTTGTTAATATATTTTTTTTTATGAAAATAAGAAATTTTGACGATATTAATAATTTTTTTATTATACGTGTTCCTTCAGGGACATAATAAAGTACTGCGACTTTTATACGTCTTAGGTGTTTGCTGTTTTAATGTGCACGCAGTCGAAATTATAACCGCAGTGGTATTATATATATATATATTTATATAATATATTTTATATATATAATATAAAACCATTAGATTACGTGTCATATTTGTACTTTATACGAAACAGTCCAGATATGATGGAAAAGTACAGAGCCAGTACATTCTATAATACAGTACAGTACAGTACATACAAACTGTCTGGTAAATATATTAATATAATATCTATAATACCATCTAAATTCTACACACTATATAATATTATATACTGTTATGGTATTGTTGAAAATAGTTTCCTCTACAGAAAAAATAAATTACGTAATTTACGTATGCTGCAATGAATAATAAACTGTAAGCAAAACAGCATATTATTATAAATACATTATTATAAAATATAGATTGCAAAAATAATTCTGCTGTGCAATATAATATTGATATAATATGTATATAACATTAGTAGTTAGAGAAATAGATCAATTTTGAAACAAAATGTTATTGTGCTATATATTATTGTAATTATACTATTTTTTTGTATGTTTCAATACGTATAGGGTGTATACGGATGACATCATATTTATTGCGCTTGGAGGCCATACTGGAGTAGTGCATAACATTGCTGAGCATAGGAAAAACTTCATTTAAGCCAATTTTCTATGGGAAATCGGTTACTTTTTTGTTATTGTTATTTTTCTCACATACTTGAGATACTAATGCAATATATTTATTTACAGCATCAATGCTCTCAAAAATATTGCATAGTGTTTTTAAACTGGCAAAATGAGTTATTTTCCTATGCCACCCATGTTATTGAGTTATCCAACATGGCGTCGACTTTAACATGAATGCATAGACCTTATATAGAACTAGGTAAGAAGTTTGCGACATTATAGTTGAGAGCAACAAAAGTGGGACAATACAAGAAATTTGAAAGATTTTTATATCGGTGAGGTGCACGGTTAAAGCCTAGCTAATTTCTGTATCCTTTAGCATTAAAGCCATAGGCCACATAAAACAACATAATGCTTTTTAATGAATAAACACGAAATGGGATATTCAAAACTGTTGACAATTTTTACCACAATGTTGATGTAGCCCCACGAGAGAGCGTGAAAATACTGTAAAGTATGGAATTTAAGTGACTATTCATGTTTATGTCGTCAGAAACATGCAAAAATTAGTATGGAAATGTTGTGCGGGTTGCATAAATCGTTGGGTTTTGAGACAAACTAAAATTATTTATGCAAGTCCCATCAAGTGTTTTGTGATATAAATGCTTATGTTTTTCTCTGGGCTATTCCTTTAAGCGGGCCATTTTTTTTTTTTGTTTTTTTTTTGCGTTTTTTGAACAAACTACTTCACAGAGGCCGGAAATATTTAAATGAGGGATCATATATTCACACTTTTACGTGTATTGAAGCAAAAATGTTTTAAAGAAGATTTCAACACTGACAACATCCATTGAAAAAAATTGAAAATTCTTCATAGAAAATAAAAAATACAAAGAAGTAAAAAAAAAAACACTTTTATAAGTCTCGGTTTTCATTTTTTAAATTTGTGGACATGATTCAGCAAATGTATTTATTTTTAAATTAAGTTAAAATATTTTACTTCTCATGAGCAAAAGCCACGTCTTCTCAGCACGTCTTAAGAATCTAATATGTACTGAAGCAAAAACCGCGTCAAGATTTCGCCAAACTGATGCATTACACGCGGTATTATTACATATAACAAAAAAAAAAAAAAGAAAAAAAAATGAAGAACGAAATAAAGAAGACGCAAAAGAAAGAAACACTTTTTTTTTGTCGTAATATTGCAGAGTGTGAAGATTTAATCTTGAAAATGTATGGCTCCCTCTAATCTTTTTTTTTTCTTTTTTATATATATTATTATTAAATTCATACTTAAGTAAAAAAAACACGTTAATATACTTCGATATTAAAGAGTATTATATTACGTCGCTATATTACATACATATAAATTTAAAACCAGCAATTTATAGCTGTACATAATATATTTATATAAAAAATAGATATTAAACTTTTTTTTTTAACTCAAACAAGCAGTAAAATTATATTATTTATATTTATGATAATATATATATATATATATATATATATATATATAGATAGAGCATATATGTGGTGGCTGTGAAAAATTCGTGCGTGTGATTTCGCGGTCATAACTTTTGGGCTAGTCCTCTCTCTCACTAGATCTCGCCTCGCGTCTAATCATTATTTAATGTTACATTAATGAGACATTCAAATAAATAAAAATTGCGAACTCTCTACATGTTAGGAAAAAAAAAATCAACTTTATTTTATTGGCCTCGACATTATATATTTCTAGTATCAACTGGGTCATATTAAACTATTTTTATTTGCCGCTTTTCAAATCGCACTCTTTTTCGATCGTTTACGTCAAGTCTTTTACTTTTAAAGTGTCTCTCCTCAAAAAATTCTTGAGTGATATTATATAATAAATAAATAAGCAAACAATGACAGGTCAATAGAAAAAGTGTCAAAAGTATTTAAATATGTTCATGATTTGAATTACCCATAAAAAAAAACTCAAAGTAATTCTGCTTGATAAAATATATTTCTCATGAAACGTGGATATTTATACAGTATAGATTTATGTGTACTAGATTTATTTCAAACTGAAATGTGAACAAGGGAGTATTTATCATTCAACTTAAGAAATATTATCAATACTAAAATATACTATGCAGCAAGAATAATATACTTTTTTTATATCAAATTTATATATATCGCTTTTATTTTTATATAAAAACGGGAACATTTCTGTTATGTATTTGAATCTTATATATTATTATATAAAATTTCTCCACATATAAATTTTATTTTAAGATAAATGTAGTACATTTTACTTGCACGTATAAATAATTACCTGCTGAATGTAATGCAATGTTACGTGTACTTGTACTTACATCATCAATTATATTACCTGAGAACACTCACTACAAACACGATGTACAGATATCATACAGATTTGCTCACAGACGATTGTTTCAAATACAAAGCCTAATAAGGATTTGTGAGCTTTATCTTTTGTTAAAATGGGGAGAACAAAATTTATGTATACATGACTCAAGGTGTTATATATATCCACAATATTAAAAACATTGAAACTGCTCAAGTTAGTATTTCCATAACGTTATATAAAATGATAACTTCATCAAAAACTTAATAAAATACACTTTTTGTTATTTTAGTAAAAAGGTTTCTTAAAGTATGTAAAAATTTGTATTCTTCACAAGATTGCGACTCAAAAACTTTAGACTTAAAAAAACAAAAAAACAACTGAATTCCATATTCTGGCACAGAGCTTCAGTTTTCATTAATATTACTGATTTATTTATTTTATTATTTTTTTTAGATTATTAGAATCTATTTTTAATGTAATTTAGAAAATGGATATTTTGCACATCCTATTGAATTAGTTTTATAAGCAATCCGCATGTTCAACGTATAAATTATTGAAAAATCAAGCCTTTGTAGGAAAATATTTATTTTTTATTTTAACTTCAGAT